>VZQC01006553.1:4094370-4226913 GCA_009823505.1 Rhizomys pruinosus
TCATGACGGATATTTAAGCAGACACACACAGACATTGGAAAACTTATTTAAAAAAAACTCTCTATTGAATAAAAAAAAAAAGTAAGTAGTAGAGATGTAAGGTTGCGCAGAGAGGATTGGGGTGAATCGTGAGACTATGCAGCAATATAGACGGGACTCCTTTTAATCAACTATGCTGTGCATACAAGCTTCTCCAGTTGGACTATGGGAACCTTGGCCTTGTTTCAAAAATATAAAGCATAAGATACTTGCTAATTGGTTTAACATCGAATGTTACTTACATTCATTGCTTATGACTTGACAATCAGATTACTTCACTGGTTGAGATTTCTATGGGATATTAATTGGGCCTTAGTGGTGAAAGATAAAGTTTCAGTCTAACCCCACTGCTACACTCAAAACAGGCTTGAGCATAGCTTGCCGGCTTATGTTAAAACTTCCAGTTGCCTTTTAGGTTTTTAGCCCTCACCCATGGGTCTGCCTGCCTTTAAGACAAAATTAGAAACAAATTTAAAATTAAAAAGGAGTGAGATGTAGGGACTAAACTTAGTTAGCGTGGGCTGCATGTCTAGAACCTAATGATGACCTCCTGCCACCCCATGGGGTGGGTTCTAGCCAAATGGTAACCAGTTCCCTGGCCACACCCATGGGGGTGGAGTGTAGTGACGGAAAGATTTAGCATTGGCCCTGAGAATTGAGTCCTGATGGATATTTAAAGCCGGACATGTTGGAATAAACTCTCTCTCTGCTCGAACCTCCAACTTGCCTACACGTGGTTTGCTTTCCTGCACGGTCTTCCCACAATGGGTACTCCTAGGATTAAGTGGGAGCCTTGCCACGAATCCCAGTGGCGACCCCACATGACCTATAAGGGGAAAACCATCAGAAAACACCTGACTTCTCAGTGTGAACTATGAAAGATAGAAGAACATGGACAAAGCATTCCAGTGTTAAGGACAATAGATGCCAACCCAGGTTACTATACCTAGCAAAAATGTCTATTATAGTTGAAGGAGAGGAGAAAATCTTCCATACCATAACCAAGATGAAAGAAAACATGTCTGGAAAACCAACCCTTCAGAGAATACTTGAAGCATTCAAGAGACAGAAGAAAGGAGCAACCATCCCAGGCACCTAGAAAGAGAAATCAATAAAAGCATAACTGCAGATGTAGAAACCTAAACCAAAACCTGCATACATAAGGCAAGAAGGAAAGCAACACACGAACCTATCAGTCATAACCTTAAATAATAATGGCACTAAAGTTCGCCCCAATCAAAAGACATAGACTGGAGATTGGATTAGGAAACAGAACCCATTGATATGCTTGTCTACAAAGAAAAACGCTAGCTTATACCTTCAGGACAGGTACCGTCACCTTAAGTGAAAGGAATTAGAAAAAAATATTCCAAGCAAATGGTAAACCAGAGCAGGTGTTGCCTATTTTAAATATGCAGAGCAAAAAGACTTCAAAGTAAAAGAAACAAAGAGAGAAAGGAAAGCCATTTCATTTTTTATCAAAGGAACAATTACACCAAGGAAGATTTTACAAATATGATATAAAATGACGACGACATAAACTTTATAAAGACAATTTCTCCAAGACCACAAGTACACAGCTACACCCCAGTACACTCATAAGTAGAGGACTTCAATAGCCCCACTGAGCCCTTTGAGTAGGTCGGAGTAGGGTCAACAGGTACAAAGAATAAACAGAGAGACAACTCCTGAACTGAATGATATGATACATTCAAATGGACCTCACAGACAGACATCTACCAAATATTCCACCAAAGTACAAGAATACACTTTCTACTTAGCACCCCAGAACATTCTCCAAATCAACTCACATACTGGGACACAGAAGAAACCTCCACAAGTACAAAAGATTGAAATATTTTCATGCATTCTATCAAAGCACAAGTGCAATAAAGCTTAACATCCAACACCAGGAATAAGCCCTACTGCTACAAGAACACATGGAGACTAAACAACACACTCTTGAATAATGAATGGGTCCAAGGGAACAGATAAAGAAAAATAAAAGCATTCCTAGAACTGAATGACAATGACATTACAACACGACAAAACTTATGGGATACCTTAAAAACAGCACTGAAGAGGGAAGTTTATATCCCTGGGTGCTACATTAGAAAACAGAAAGCACAAGTGAATGATCTAACACTGCAGTAGACATGCAGCAAAAGCACTTGAGAGCAACAACACATGAACCCTAACAGCAATAAGACAGGAATAAATAACAAAAATCAGAGCAGAAATCAATGAAATAGAAACCAAAGAGACAATGACCAAAAAAATCAATGAATCCAAAAGTTTGGTTCTTTGAAAGAATAAACAAGATAGACAGACTCTACCCAGTTAAACAAAAGAAAGAAGGAACAATTCCATTCAATACAATCTGGTGACGAAAAGGGAAATATCACAAGAGACAATGAAAAGTTCCAGAAAATCATACGGGAATACTTCAAAAACTATACTCTATCCAAGTTATGAAAAAACCTAGAGAGAAATTGGATGAATATTGAAATATTTGGGGAATGCACACCAATCTCAACCAAGAAGAGATTTGACAGCTTTAAACAGACCCATGTAATAGGAAGAAATTGAAGATGGTAATAAGAATCCTCCCAACTAAAAAAAGCGCCAGCCCCGAGAATGGTTCACCCACGGCCCAGAGGATTGTAATAAATACATTCAAAAAGACGGGCCTACCAAACCATTATTGGCAGTACTGAATGATGCTCTTAGATATGGATGAACAAGAAAGCGAAATTCTCGTCCAAATATAGCCTGTGTCTTGATAGCCAGCAATGCGTGTTCTTATTCATACTGTAAAGTTGCTGGATCCTACTGGAAACTCAGGCAACAGATACACACTAAATGAACGAGGTGAGCGGAACTGGTATGAGCACGCATCTCGCCTGAAATGATCGAACAGTGAGATGCTAAATTTCTACAGGATACTTCGCTACGTTGCCAACGTCTCGATGATGTAGGACATCTTCCACTATCAATGAAGCAATCATGACGTTACATTCAGACAACGATTGGATTCGAAATAACCGGTTAACGAGGATGCAGGATATGGTTCAACATATGAGACAAGATCAAATATAAAATCATAAGCCACGGGCTAATGGAATGAAAAGACGAAACAAGACGGTAGTCAACCACAAACCCATCTCGGATCAACCTGGAGTGGCCTACAGAGATTAAAGCCTTTGAAAAAGATTCAGCTTCCCGTCAGTCTGTGTGCTTAGAAGGTCTTAGAGAGGAATATGGTTGAGAGGGATCTACTCTCCTCCCATTATGTAAGCTCCATAAGCAATAGTACAGAGACCCACAGGGCCATGTGCATGGGTGCTAAAGACTGGGCTCGAAATGTACAGAAACATTGTCCCTTGTTAATAAGGTATCAAACTCGAGCAAGGCTTGGTCCCGCTGTCACCTCACTCCTCTCAAATAATGAGTGTGAGCTGTGAAACAGGTCTTGCTAGAGCAATAAAGGGCCAATGAAAAGGAAAATTTAAAGCTAGTAGAATTTCTAGACTGTTGGAAAAGTGAAGCAACACAGTCCCAGAAATACAAACTACGAATGGTATCCTCATCTGTGGATGCCAATTACCTAGTTGTAAGTATTTCTTGTTCATGGCCCCTTGAGCTTTTGTCCAAGCAGTTGGGAGTGATGCATATTGGAAACAACAACAACAACAACAGAAAGGACAGCATCAAAGAACTGACTGAAACAGTGAACTTCTGCTCAAAACAGTCAACTTCTACATGGAGAATATCGAGAAAGACTCAGAAAGAGATGAAAAGCATGTTCGGCAGAATACCTGAGCTCTGGTGGGGTGGGGGGATAAGGTGGGGGACATAGATCTAGATTTGATAATCTTGTACAAAATACATATTAAAAAAATAAATTATATTGCTGGATTGTAAAAAAAAAAATAATAGGTAGCATTTCACTGAGTTTCCAGGGGAGGAAGTTGAGCCTTAGAAAGGAAAGGTAATTTACTAGGTCCTCAGCTATGGGACTTTGAACACCATGTCTCTGGCATCATCACTGTCACTCTTGTATTTCCTGACAAGATGATTCAGTGGATAAAGGCACCTGCCACCAAGCCTGATGACTTGAATTCAATTGCTGGGACTTACATGGTAGAAGGAGAGAACTAACCCCTACGAGTTATCCTCTAACTGCCACAGGTACACCATTACACACGCGTACCTCCCCCCACATCTATATATAGCTATAGATATTTTTTAAAAAACTTCCTATGAAATCTCATTATATATTTTCAACTTACATGGTCCCTTCTGCTCCTTCTTTGTGTTTCTGACAGTGATGGTCACATGTTCTTCTGGATGACTTTATAGATGTAGGCATACTGCCATTTTGTGTTTTTATACGGGCTGAAGACATCATGGATGGCTTGAGTCAACTGAAGGCACAGAACTTCCTCTTCAAAGTACAGAGGAGTCATATTCACTGGGGAGGGTCTGAATGTAGGACTGCCAGAAAGAGTTGGGGCTCACTCACTCACACAGCAGATGAAAGGCCAGTGCAATATTTCCCATGGCTTGAAGAATCCAGTCTTGGGAACATAGGGGACCCAGTACTGAATTTTTAGCAGATTCAACAGTTATTAGTAACTTCCGTGGAACCCATAAAAGTAATTCTTCTGACTTGATGTCTCTTGTTGCTCTCAAACCCAAGCCCTCTTCTTTGAAGTTAACCATTTCAAAACCCTTGACAGAAGCCCCATTTTCAGAGGCCCTTTTAATTAGATCAGGAAAGTAATCTTCTTTTTTCCCATCAAAAGTAATAGACAGACCTCTTTACTTTTTCCATTTTCTCAACCAGAGACTTTTCTGACTCTTCCCACACTAACGCTCTGTCTGAAAAGGAGACCAGCTTCCTCTCTGTCATTACCAGCACCAGCTAAAACCAAGAGCACTGTATCTTCTGGAAACCAGGCTCAACCAGATCCTGGAAGGGTATTTGGCAATCCAAGGTGACCTGGAAGTGACAATTATCAGAAACATACTCTGGCTTTGCCCAGCAGTATGGCCCAACACCAGGCCATGCCATACCAGCTTCCACCAGTTTAACTGGCACCCATCAACTGGCACTCCACAGTCTAATCAACAGAGGTCCTCAAACTGATTGATCTGAAGGTGGTTGTTTCCCTCTTACTTCTACCAGCACTTCACACAACTGGTCAGTGGTGCTCCCTTATCTGCAGTTCCACTGAAGAGTCAACCACTGCAGATGGAAATACTCAGGGGGAAGAGATTCATCCCCATGGAACATGCACAGACTTCTTCTTGTCATTACCCCTTTTACTTTTCTCTTCTGTATCAAGATGTAAGGAGGTTCCTGTCACTGTTCATCAGGGTGCTACAGACAAAAACAATTTTCTAGTGGTTGACAGAGAATGAACAGAAACTAATTCCCACAACTCCCTTTAGGACAAATGCTCGAATCTTCAAGTCCAGCATAATCCAATTCCAGGAAGACAGTGCTGAGGCCTTGAGATGCTGGAGGAGAGGTGAAGAGCAGCAACTACTTACCTCTTGGACTACAGTTCCATGGTCAGATAGTAATAAGATCTGCCTGCTTCCATTGTGTGCAGTGGTGGCATCACACTCCAGCCCGTATCACACCATCTGCTTCAACCAACCCCCATGCAGTGGTGGCAGTGATAGTGGTGGTGGTGGATGGTGGCGGTGGTGGCCGGAGGGGAGGGGAGTGGCAGAACGGCAGCCTGAGATATTTTTTTTTAATTTTATTTATTTTTGTATATGTATGAATGTACTGTCTGCATGAAGGTCTGTGCACCCGTGTCGTGCGATGCCACGGAGGTCAGAAGAGGGTCTCAGATTCCCCTGGAATTGGAGTTCTCCTGGAAATGGAGTTGCAGACGGTTCTTAGCCACTATGTGGGTGCTGGGGATTGAACCTGGCTCCTCTGCAAGAGCAGTCGGTGCTCTTAACTGCTAGGCTCTCTCTCCAGCCAGAGATATTCTATTTTTAAAAAGGACTTTAAAAAAATTAAAAAGGACTTTAGTTAGTTTCATCCATTTATCTACTAAAATGTTTTTATAATAAACGGTGTTGTTTCACAAAAGACATATCTAGAGAAGACACTAATGTGGAGGATGGTGGTCTTTTAAAATATCTATGCCTGTGCCCAGAACACAACCTATTATGATTGATGTTTGCTTAATTGCCTGTACTTTTTAGTATTTATGTTTTTAGTAGAATTAAAAAAGGAACCCCTGGATGAACTGCCAATCTGTTGGAAGGAAAGCTGGGACAGACCCAAAGTCCAAGGTGTAATTTCAAGGACTGTTCTACTTCTCACCCACTGTTGCCCCTTTTTCCCAAACCCTAGGGGCTACTTGCTGAAGAGAGAACATGTCAGAGATTAAGGAGATGGGAGTAGTTGTGAGATCACAGCAGATACAAAGTGGGCCTTTTTTAACCAACATAATTATATGTACAGGCCTTTCCAGCCAGATTTGGGTACTGCTAAATTTGCCATCTGTGTAAAATTGGATACAAATACTTACTAATGGAACTTGTACATTTTGGTGAGAGGAGTCTTGCTTTTTATGTCAATGAGTCTGGAGTAGTGGAACAAAATGTAAAAGCCCTTAAGGACATCCAAAAAGAACTTCGGGTCCAATATTCTTCCCAATTGTCTGTCTCCTGGTTCTCCAACCCTTTAACCACCTGGATGCTCCCTTTAATAGGACCCCTTTTCACCCTAGGAGTTCTGTTAGTAATTGCCCCCTGTATTATCCGGTTTGTTAAAAACCAAATTAACAACCCTGCTGAGGTAAGGACCCAAAATGTCCTGGTTCAGTATCAGGCCATTCCTGAACACCTCCTTGAATAATATGATGACACCTTCCCATTTTAATAAAAGACCAAGGGGAGCTGTGGGGCCTGATATTCCATGATGGCTGGGCTGTAAGTGAGCTTGCTTCACCCTGATAACCTAGAAGGCCAGAAGGAGCTAACGCCACCTCCCATTCACCTAATGGATGTTAGGTGCCTGCAGCCTATAGCCCAGGAAATATAACTTGAGCTGTGGTATTCCTAAACCTGTTGCTTCTGAGGCACACATGCACCTCAGTCTTGGGAACCAAATGGTGCATCCGCCATAAAAACTTAATCTGGGGAGACGACCTTGGCCATTATACAAAGTACATATAGACTTCCTTTCTTGCTCCACCCTATCCTTACTAAGAGCCCACCAGAGCTACTATTTAAGACACTAAAACTTCTGCGATAAATGAGTTCTTTGGTTCTCCCAGATCTCCCTTTGATCTGATGGGCTCACCTGTGCTCGGAAGCTGTCTCTACTCCCTCCCTGTTCCCACCTGCAGCATGGGATGTGCTCCTTCAGTGACCAGTGAAGACAGGAACCCGACACATGGAGGAATCCCACAGTAACTAGGTGGAGATTGGTAGTATAAGGCTCCTGATGTCCTTCTCTGTTCACTGTGCACAGGTACTGGCATGTGCACTCACACCTATGCATACACCACACACACATACATCACATATACCACTCACATAGATAGAGACACCAAAAAAATTTAGAAAAAAGGGGACTATAATTGCAGTAACATCTTAAGAGACTAGTATCTTTCTAGACCTATTTGTATTGAAGTCATTATGAACAAGACTTCAGGGTTCTTTTCCATATATAATATTAATCAATATGGCTCTTCCTAAATATAGCCAGTTATAGCTGGATGAGTTAGGGTGCTAGAAACAAAGAGGTTGCTTTCTTCATCTGTGATAGGTACTTGTCTCTATTATATAAACTGTCCTTTTCTTTCATTTCTTGTTTACCTCTTCCCCTAAAATATTAATAGAAATCTTGTCACAGTCCAGGTTTGAAGCAATTTTCATTCGATATTCTATGTCCACTACTCCAGGGAAAAGATTTTCTTCCTTAAAAATGTCTGAAGTTTTACTTGCATCCATCCTGCACACAGTTTTGTTTTGTTTTTTTTCCATTCCAGAATCTTTCCTCTGTTATCCTCTCCAGCTGCAACTCATTTGTAACAGGAAGGAAAACTTACCATTCAAAAAGAAGACCCATGTTTGTCCCCTTGGGTGAGCTGCATACATGGTGGCTTTTCTTTTTTTTTTTACCTTTAGTTAGTTATATGACATCTAGTCCTAAAGCACACTTAAAATTTTAATGGTTGACACAATGAAAAAATAATATTCTTTACATAATTAAGGTTTAGGGTATTTTTTTCCTTTGAATTTACAGAAGACAAAAGATTGAAGGTCACTCTATATATTATAGGAATAGTCTACATATCCATATATAACAGGAATAGAAATTTCAGAGAAGAAAAACTGAATAGAGGGCAAAAAAGGCCTAGGGAAAAATAAGAGAAAATGAAAGTATCAGTCTGGTAAAACTATCGATAGATATATAAGGAAAGTAATATCTGTGGTCAAGAGGGGCATAGGGAACTACCTATGTTAATAACAACAGAAAGTAAGTTCACCCCTATAAATTACTGAGATAATTAAAGGAACAGGTGGTGACCAAAACTATTAATCATGAGTTGGAGACTGAGAGCATTCTAGAGGAAAGAGCTGTCACAGAAGCTCGTAAAACAATTTATCACTGTAGGAAAGATGCTCAGGGGAGAAAATGAAGCGGAGAGAGCTTGATGTAGATAAAGGAAAAGATCTCTCCATCCAGAAGGAAGATCCAGCCAGTACTGGTAACAGTGACTGTGATCAGACCACATGAAGCTCTGTGTTGTCCTGGCAGACATAGGTACATTCAGCAGAAAACCTTTGTCTTTTTCCTTTGCTCTTTAAAGAAGCATGGAATGGGGTTGTGGAAAAAAAAAAAAAAGAAAGAAAAGAAACCCTTGAAGAGACAAAACAAAACTCTATTTTTTTTTATTTTTTTTTTTCAGTAACAGAGATTAAACCTCAGGCCTTGCAAATGCTAGGCAAGTGCCCACCATGTTTCTAAATGCTTAAATAGCAACTGACTACTGTCTAATGTAGGAAGGGAAGTGAATTATAAACCTAATCTGGCTTTTTTTTTTTTTTTTTGTCATTTTGAGACAAGGTCTCCCTATTACTGCAGCTGGCCTGGAACTTGTTATGTAGACCAGGCTTGGCCTTGAATTTACAGAGATCTTCCTGCCTTTGTCTCCTAAGTGCTGGGATTAAAGGTGTGTGCCACTGTGCCTGGCCTGGTTTTTAAAATTCCTCATTATGTGTCTCAAGTTAAATAAAAGCAACATGAAGGGTAGGATTTTTTTTTTTTTTAGTTTTATTGTTCTTTGAGTCATTCTTAGCACCCAGAAAAATGCCCGTGATAACTAATCTTGAGTGTCAACTTGACTGGATCTCGTATTAACTAAAATGAGAGAGAGACCTTCTGATTGAATCATTTGAAGCTGGAAGACCCGCCCTAAATGTGGGCATTGTCTTCTAATGGCAGTTCCTATAAAAGGCAGCAGAAGGGAGTTCCTGTTTTTTGCCATTTGCCTTCTTTCTCACTGATGAGTTTGTCTTGCTACTGTGACCAACTTCTTGGATTCCAACGTACACTGAAGACTAGAAGATCCCCTTGGTCTTTCACCACCAAAGGCCATAGGATTCTCTTGAGAGAATGAATAATAATTACATCCTGAAACCATTCTCCTAGCATAACAAACTCCCTTTCAGTTGGGGTTCTTTTTTTGGTCTTTTTGAGACAGGGTTTCCTGAAGCCCCAACTGGCCTATGTAGAACACTCTGGCCTCAATCTCATAGAGATCTGCCTGCCTCTGCTTTTGCCTCCTGAGTGCTAGGATTAAAGGTTTGTACCACTACACCCAGCCTCAGTGCAGATCTTTGTCTCAACCTAAGATTTCAAACAAGAGGCCTAAACATCAATTGATGCTTATCAGACAGAAGTCCAAGGCCAAATCTCACTCTGCTGTAATGTTTATTCTTAAAACTAAACCAACTCACACACAATGAATTCATGAAGTGTGAAGTCCCACTAACACTGCTTCAGTGAAATGCCTCGCTTTTCTGATTTGTCCTCTGTTGATCCAGACTGTCTGATACTAGGCCCATCCTTGGCAACACAGTTGTTAGGGCAGGGTTCAGGATGAAAAGCCAAGATGGCATAGACCAGAAGGTCCTCCTCCTTTTCTAGTCAGGAGCAAAAGCAGTGGAAGAAGGCCTGCGCAAATCGCCAAACAAAGCCAACACCTAGTTCCAGATTCCCAAGAGACCACCAGATCTAAGACCTACCCTCAGGACCCTGACCTGGCCTAATTGGCCAGATTCCAACATGTCACCATCTCTCCTCCCCTGCCCTATAAAAGGTCCTTAGTGCCTCCCAGACCCCTGCTTTTCCTTGGTCTTTCATTCCCAACAGCCATTGGATTCTCCTGAGAGAGCATTTCCCTAGATTAATAGCCTGCTTTTGTTTACTTTCAATTCAGACTGATTTGGCCTTTTTCTCAGTACCAGGAACCTTACAACAGTCTTATGTGTGACCTTGAAATTGTTCTCAGTCTTCTGGGCATTTGAACACCAACTTTTCCCCAGAGGTCTACACTGTGCTCCCTGCACTAATTTTTGGATAGGAATCAGTGACTGAACTCAAATCCTTATGATCATGACACTAGATACCCTCTGGTGGATTGACCTCAACTTCTCTGTACAGTAAGAGCTGAGGACAGTGGAAAATACGCACACACACACACACACACACACACACACACACACCCCTCATAAAATGAAAGTAGAAATTGATAAGCACTAAACATGATTACCACTGAGCAGAGTTCCCAGAGTGCGTGTTTATCAAGCTGCACACTAAGTGCTATAATTATCTCCCTTATCATCTATCCCACTTATCTGTAGATAAATGTTTTTCTCTCCTATTGTTTCCAGAGTTGTTATGATATGATTTGATTCCTAGCAAGTTTGGCTCAGCCAACTATCTTTACAATGCTCCAGCTATGCAGACAATAGTGAAAAGAGAGAAAAGAGATCCATTCAGTGTGCACATTGGGAAGAGGAATGAACAACTTGGTCCAGTAACTCCACCCCCACTCCAAGTTCACCTTCAAGATACTGACATGAGACTTACCTTTAAATCAAAGCACAATCAAAACATTCCTGGCTGAGCTGCGGTCCTTCACACCACTGAACCCTCTGCTTGGGCTCCATTCCCGTTAGTCCCTTAAGCTGGCCTGGTGGGTTGTCTGAACTGTGTGAAATCTCTTCTTGGGAGACAAGTTCGTCCTCTGGCTGGCACCAGACTTCAAGCTCTTTTTCTTCCCCAGCATGAGACTTCTGGGAAATTCCAGTTCTTGGGGCACCATTTTGGTAGGTGGGTAGTTTCTCTTGAGAATGTGTCTCTTTAGAATATTTTCTTCTTCTGGCAGGAAGGTTATACTATCAGTGTCCTATTGGTTTGTTCCCCTGAGCTTGGCTTCTTTTATCCCCCTTGGTTTAAAGAGAGCTATAGTAATTTTCTCCCTTGTCTCTCTGACCTTCTGGGGTTGCCCATTGACCTTTTGTCCCTCATTACACCTTTCTGTTGGCTCTCTTTTGTGTTATTGTTCTCTCCTCTCCTTCTCCCTTTTCCTCTCTTCTTCTCTCCATCTTTGCCCCTCTCTGTGTATCTGTACACTGCCGTGAGAGAAATAGAATTCTTCCCTACCCTCTGTCCTAGTTTGGTTTCTGTTGCTGTGATAAAAACACCGACCAAAAGCACCTTGGGGAGGTAAGTGTTTACGTGACTTACACTTCCATGTCACAGCCCGTTATTGAGGGAAGTCAAGGCGGGAACCTGGAGTCAGGAACTGAAGAGGAACAGAGACCAGGGGGAATGCTTCTTCCTGGCTGCTTCCACTAGTTTTCTCAGTCACCTTTCTTTACAGCCCAGGCCTACCTGCCTAGGGATGGCACCACCTGGGTGGTGGTGGGCTGGGTCCTTCTCCATCAGTTAGCAGTTTAAAAAATCCCTTACAAACATAGAGCAGTCCAATGGAGGAAATTCTTCAGTGGAAGTTCTCTCTTTCCAGGAGACCCTAGTTTGTGTCAAGCTGACAATCTAACCAGCACACTTTCTTTAACAGCCTCCAGACCACATTACAATTATGCTGGCTATTTAGAATCTGTTTCTTTGTGAGCATGGTTTCAGCAGTACTGGTGTCATTATTAAACTACCTCAATACCACATTCACTGGATTTGCTGTCTTAACATTTAAGGCTCCATATCAAATCACTTTAATCTGATCCTAGCTTCTTCTCCCTTCCCCTAGAACCCCCAGCCACATCCCAGCTTCAGAGAGATCCCAAGCCTTTGGTGGTCCTTAATTTACTCTATGAAACTGGACTTTCCCCTGAGACTTACCAATTTAGTGGCCATTCTACCTATTTTCAGTAGACTAGTTATCCTGGACACTGACATTCAGCACAACTAGATGCCAGTGTGAGAGGCCACTGCCATGGCTTGCTTTCTCCACAGCTGCCCCTGGTCTCTGAGGAGTCCTAGTAGAAGACAGAGCCCAGTTCAGACTTCACTTGATCTTTGCCACTTTCTGATGGACCTTCATGATGCTTGACCCCTTTCATGTTTTTTATTGACTATAATAAAGTTATATTTTTATTCGTTTTTGAGTTCTTCTGATTTCAGAATCTTAAATAACACCTCTGTTTAAATAGCTCCCAATGTAACATTTCTAGTTCATTCATCCTGCATACTATCATGATTATATTCCAAGTACAGAAGGATAGTGTTGTAGTTGGGAATCTTGAATGGTCCCCTGAGATAATATTCAGAAGACCATATATTGGTTGTCAGCCTGTGGTTCCATTAGGCAATGGGTGGAACCTTGAAGGTGTAAAGTCTAGTAGGAGGAAGTGAGGTCACTGGAGGAGTGCCATTTAAGTGGATATTGGAAATCTCTCTCTCCTTCCCTCTTTCTCCAGGCCCAAAGCAACAGAGCCAAGTGACTGTGGACTGGAAACCATTATGAGTCAAAATAAATCTTATAAGTTCATTATCTCATCTATTTTGTCCTAATGACAGAAAGCTAACACACCTGGTTATGTTTGGATTGTCTATGTTGATAAAGCCCAGGGACTTGATAAGATTATGCAAGTATATTATGTATGTAAGGAAAACTGCTCACACCCAAATTCTGGAGCAACTGAACATTTAATACCTGAGTGGCTAGGAAGGATAGGAAAGAGGTTTGGGGGAACAGAGAGAAGAACTAATCAGAACAAAAAAAAAAAAAAAAAAAAAAAGAAGCTATTCTAGACATCCAGAGAAGAGATAATGAAAGAGAAAGCAGCCATGTTCAGTGCATGAATAGGACAGTCCATCCAGAATAGACAACCACTACTGGGCTGCCAGCACAGAAGTTCCACAGGAAGCAGAATGATGGGTGGGGGCAGGAGCTGGACTTGAGTGAAGATCAAAACACAGGGGTGGTAGGGAAAGGAGAGAACACGAGACTGAAACTCCTTAGGGAACTTCTGAAGAAAGAGCAAATCACCACAAAGAATTCCTTTTTTCCATATGGTTGCTCTGTTGGAGAAATTAGAAAATATGCACATGCTGGTAAAAATGTTCGAGGGGAGAGTGATGAGTGTACAGAAGGACCAGGTGACTGAAGAGTCTAAGTTCTTGAGCAAGCAAGAAAGGACCCAGGTGGGAGTTGACATAGGCTCTTGAGAGAATATTAAGTGTTCTCATTGCAAGAGGAGGCTGGATTCAGAAGTCTGCGCCATTTACTGGTAGGAGGTAGATTTTGTGGTGGAGAGACTAGAGAAGTTATTCACTGCTAGTTTCCATTTGTATTGAATAAAACGGTGATCTCATCTCAGATGAGGAAAAGTTGAGGAAGGTGAGAAGAGTTTAGGAGAGAGAGGTGCTAGACTGTAGGGAAGCAGACAGAAGAAGATGACTGCTGGGTGGCACTGATAATATATACAAGGTTTGTGGTTGTGTAATTAACATGAAGCCAACTTCTTGGAGTGATTTTCTTCTGCAAAGTCGATAGATAATAATGAGAAATTCAGACAGAGAGTGGTGGAGGAGGCACCAATAGCAAGGTCCTCCTGGGTGATTTGAACTGAACTCCTAGAAGTGAGGGGATTTTCCCACCATTCCATTAAGAGAACACAGTAAGAGGAAACCCATGGATGGGAGATCCCGTGCTTCCCTTGTCAACTTGATACACTGGGTGGAGGGAACCTTCTTTGAGGAATAACCTCCATTTGATCAGCTTGTGGCCATGTCTGTGGGACATTTTCTTGATTGTTGAATGATGTGGAAGGGCCTATCCCACTGTGGGCCATGTCACCCCTGGGCAGATTGTACTGGGTTGTATAAGAAAGCAGGCTGAGCACAGGCCAGAGGAGCAAGCGAGTAAGCAGCATTCCTCCATGGTCTGTGCTTCAGCTCCTGCTTCCAATTTCAGCCATAAGTTCTTACCCTGACTTCCCTCAGTGATAAACTATGACCTGGGAGCTGTAAGATAAAACAAACCCTTTCCTCCACAAGTTGGTTTGGTCAGTGATCTTCTCACAGCAATAAGAAAGAAGCTAAGGGAGAGCAATCCTTACGTTCATGGACCATCCAAGAACTGAATATATCTACAATAGTTTGAAGATGAGTAGTGAGAGGTGAGGATAGGACAGATTTTCATTGTCTTATAGATGAGGATAAATTGAAATACAGTTAAATATGCAAAAAATTCAGTTTAGAACTAGAGTGGCCCCTAGTGTGCTCTATGTATGAAGGTTGAGTTAGATAGGCTAGATGTGTTTACAAGTCATGAAATGAGTAGCAAATGATCCACTACTGGAACATCCATCATGAATTACCTAAGCTAGTGTTCTTTCTCCTATACTGAACTATTTTTCTAAGAGAATAGCTTGTAGCATCCTACATCAGAAGAGGGGAAAACTTTTGCCTTGTAAAGACAACATTCTACAATTAAAATGGCTCAGCTACTTTTTCCTACTCTGAACAACAAAAATTCTGTTCTAATAATAAGTAAGACATTTCTCTAATAATAAACAGGATATGAGGGCACTTATTATTTAACTGTGTGGCAAATCAGTTTATAGTCTATATTATGGTTTCTGACTTATTAGCAATGGACAATTCATGATGAAATTTTCCAAGAAGGTTCTGTTAGTAATAAAATCAAAACGAAAACTGAGCTGGGCATGGTAGCACACACCTTGATCCCAGCACTCAGGAGGTAAAGGCGGGCTGATCTCTGTGAGCTCAAGGCCAGCCTGCTCTATATAATGAGTTCCAGGCCAGTTGGGGCTACAGGGAGACTATGTCTCAAGAAGAAAAAAGAAAGAAAGAAAAAAAGAAAGAAAGAAAGAAAGAAAGAAAGAAAGAAAGAAAGAAAGAAAGAAAGAAAGGAAAGAGAGAGAGAAAGAAAGAAAGAAAGAAAAAGAAAGAAAGGAAGGAAGAAAGAAAGAGGGAAAGAGAGAAAGCAAAAGGGAACCAAACAGTCTCAGAAAGGACTGGAACCAAGACGGTACCACAGATCTCAACAGCAGCAACTCTTAAAGGACACAACCATCCTGATATGTATCAATTAGAGGTTTTAATTTTTATGAAGAAATTTTGGTTCTCTTAGGCTTAGTAATTAGCCTACCCTTGAGATCATAGGATATAACTTTATGATTGATACTCTTCTAGAATCATCTGGAGTAGTACAAGAGCTGACCTTCCCAGGATGAGCTCTTGAATGATCAAAAACAAAATTTCCCACTATAAATACAAACTTTATTTAATCCTCAAAACATCATGTGACAAGTTATATTATCTAAATTTTACTGAGGAAAAAACTAGGGTCAGAGTGGTTAATAGCATGCCCAAGTTTACAGAATTAAAAAGTGACATGGCTCTAATAATTTTTCTGTGCTCAGACCTGAGAGTATTTTCTCTCTACCATCTTTGCTCCCTTATCTGTTTTTCTTTACCCTCTTGCTGGGCACTGGCAGCTTTTACAATATTGTATGGTGGAAAAATTCTATCTAATTGCACAGCTTTGATGCTCCATTTCTGTAGAATTGATGTCTGTCTTACAGGCAGAGTAGCTTTTAAACCTGTCACATCTGGCATGGAGAAGTACAATTCCTTTCTGCCGAATACAGCAGTTTGCTAAAAGTGGATATGTTTTTAATCTATTTTAATCAACTTGAGTGGTGTGTTTTACCTTGTTTTCTGCTCCTATAACAAATAACTGATATAGTCAATTGATAAGGAGAATGTCAATTTTGTACATAATTTTAGAAGTTTTGGGTTTATGTTCAGTTGTGTTGTGGCACAGTATGCTGGGGATATATGATGTAGCAAAAATGCCACCTTCAGCCAGAAAATGAGAAAAGAGAAGAAGAGGGAGGGACTCAAGTTCTGTTATCCTCTTCAAGGGGATGAATGCATATAGTGACCTAGAGGCCTCACACTAGGAAATTCTGTCATTTCCCAATAATATTTAAGCAGGGACCACAGGCCTTTGAACACATGAGTCTTCGGAACAATCAAGACTCAAACCATATCATGACCATAAAACAATGCCATAGACTTGAGTGGCTTAAATTACAGGGATTTATTTTTTTAAGTTGATCATCTAAGATTATCAGAGAATTTGTTTTCCAGGCAAGGGCTTCCTTCCTGGCTTCAGATAGCCACCATTTTGCTATCACATAGCAAAATAGAAGCGAGTCTCGTCTTCTCACTAGAGCAGTGTCCTTTCATGTCCTCTGCCATCAAGATCTCTTGAAAATCACTTTTCAAAGCTCTGCTTCTGACCTAGTTTGGTTTCTGTTGCTGCAATAAACACACTGATGAAAAGCAACCTGGGGAGGGGAGAAAGGGCTTATTATTTCAGCTTACACTTTACATTCTACCATTGACAGAAACCAAGACAGGTACTTGAAGGCAACAAAGGGGCGATGCTTACTGGCTTGCCTCCTCTGGCTGGCTCAGTTACCTTTCTTTTTTTTTTAATTTTTTTTTTTTTTTTTTCTGTATGTGTATCAATGTACTGTCTGCATGCAGGTCTGTGCACCCGTGTCGTGCAATGCCGCGGAGGTCAGAAGAGGGTCTCGGATTCCCCTGGAGCTAGAGTTCTCCTGGAATTGGAGTTTCAGACGGCTCTCGGCCGCCATGTGGGCACTGGGGATCGAACCTGGGTCCTCTGCAAGAGCGGTCGGCGCTCTTAACCGCTAGGCCATCTCTCCAGCCCTCAGTTACCTTTCTTATAGAGCCCACTTCCCTAGAGATGATACCATTCCCAGTAGTGGGGCCCACTTACATCAATAAACAATCAAGAAAATGCCTCAGAGATAGGACCCTAGGCCAATCCGATTAAGAAAATTCTTCAACTGAGGCTCTTTCTTCCCAGGTGACACTAGGTTTGTGTCAGGTTGACAGCTAACGCTAGCTATGATAATGTCCAAATAATATCACATCAGAGGTTACAACATCAACATATGAATGTTGGGGGTAATAGATTTTAATTTAATTATTTAATCACTTCGGCAGAAGGTAATGGTAACATTGGATAGGTAAAAAATTCAGAATTTTTATAAATGTAGAGTGATTGTTAACAGCTCCTAAGGGACAAAAATAAAAGAGTGTAGGTTGGAGAAAATATAGATCTGCCCACAGTTCGGCAAGAATTTTGTTTGCTGCTTCTTTCTGAGTGGTGATAATTACAGTTCGGAATTAATTTGATTTAATAGATGAAAGAATTTTGTCTGGCAAAACAATCTTTTGTATTAAAAGTTTCCTTCTTCATGCTTTAAGGGCATAGTCTACAATTTAATTTGGATCAAACAAAATCCAAAGTAGTAGTCAAGAGTCTTAAAATGTAGACTGAGCTTGTTTTGTATTCTCCAACCTCGAATTAGTTGGTTTAATTACAAGAGAAACCTATTTTATTTTATAGAAATTACTTTTAATACCATGAATAATTAGGAGAAAATAACCTTTTCCTCCAACGTTGGAATTATTTATCTTATAAATTAATAAATAAAAATGGGTAGTTTTGACAGTTTTATAAGTTTAAGTTGTTACTTTCATTTTTCTTTTTTTTTTTTAATTTTATGTGCATTAGTGTTTTGCCTTGATGTATGTAAGTGTACCATATGTGTGCAATGACCACGGAGGACAGAAAAAGTTGTTAACCCCTGTAGAACTGGAGTTACAGATTGTTGTGAGCCACAATGTGAGTGCTAGCAACTGAAACTTGATCCCCCCGCCCACTGCCCCAACCCCCTCCCCCACAAGAGCAGCTAGGGCTCTTAACCACTGAACCATCTCACCACCTTCATTTTTCCTCTTTTGAAATGATATCTTCCCTGACGAGCCAAACTCTTAGCCAAAGCACCCAGATCTTTTCTGAGACATACAGCCATACTAAGTCTATTTGTACAATATTCATTAATTTTAAAATCCTGGAATCAGATCTTAATTATCTATAGACAGTCCAGTTTTGTCTAGCACCTCCTAAGTATGGTGATCCTATCTCACTCTAGGAGTCCGTCACCCCTTCTGGCTTCTTTACATGAGTTCCAGGCTTGAATTCAAGTCATCAGGTCTGTACAGTGTGGTGCTTTGAATGGGAAACCCCTCCCATTGGCTGCTGTTTGGAGAAGTTCATGGACACTTTTAGGAGGAAGGAAGGTGTCTGTGGCCAGACTTTGAGGTTCTATAGCCACATCCCACTTGCTGTTCTCTCTCTGCCTCCTGTGTAAAGTTGAGATGGACTTTTTCAGCTTCCTGCTTCTGCTCCCACGGCATGACTTCCGCACCGTGATGGACTCTCTATCTCTCTGGAACGAAAAGCCCAATAAACTCTTTCTTAAGTTGATTTTATTCATGGTAATTTATCACAGCAACAGAAATGTAACTAATATATCTATCCAGAGAACATATGAACAGAAGTCATGTGCTCTACCACCTTAAAGAGCAGTGCTCTCATTCTGTGGCCTTTGTCCTTATCCTGTTGTTTAGACCCTGAAAACTAGAGGGAACCCAGAATAGAAGGAGAGGAAGTTCCTAGGTGGTGAATGCCTACCTGATTAACTACCACCTTCCTCTATCTGTACAGCCGCTGTTGAATAAATACAATGCTCATTTAATGTTTATGTCTATGTTTTTTTGTTCCTTTGTTTGGCAGGGTATTAGAAAGCCCAGGCTAGCCTTGAATTTTCTAAGTAGT
The DNA here is from genome assembly GCA_009823505.1 of Rhizomys pruinosus. Classification (NCBI taxonomy): domain Eukaryota; kingdom Metazoa; phylum Chordata; class Mammalia; order Rodentia; family Spalacidae; genus Rhizomys; species Rhizomys pruinosus. The sequence goes on from VZQC01006553.1 coordinate 4,113,672, forward strand.
CGGATACAGTCTTGAACTCTCCCTCCCAAGTTCTGGGTTTACATGCAGATTATGGCTAATTATTATACCCAGATTATGTCTAATTTTTACACCCAGATTATGTTTAATTCCTTGAAGGATACACAAGAATACTTCTTGTTACCTCTTCTCTTACAGAGTTGTAATATAGTCAAAGGGAGTTGAACTAACACAGAAAAAGACAAGTTAGAGGATTGACTTATTTAATATTGAACATTAATAATATCACAAAGCAGACTGTAGAGATGATTAGTCTTAAAGAGTAGGAATAGAGGTTGGAGAGAAAGCTCAGTGGTTTCTGGCTGCTCTTTAGAAGGACATGGCAGTTCACAACCATCTATAACTAATTCTCGGAGAGTAAATGCCTTCTTCTGGCTTCCACGGGCACTGCAAACACGAAGTGAACTTACAGGCAGGCAAAACACACACATTATAAAAGTAGGAAGAAAGTTATCCTACCTTGATGGTTTGTAATAAATACATTGAAGTAACAAAGGAGAGTATCATATGAAGGAAAAAAAGAAACTGGATTGATTTTAGGAAACAGGTTGAATTTAGTAAGAGGGTAAAGTGAGTATGGGCAGCTTATGCAGAAACCCAAGTTCTTCATCAATAAAGTGGCATAAGCATGTTGTTCAGATGAAGAGACCAAGAGAGAAGAGTCAAACTGAAGGCCATGGGTGCTGGCAATGGTGTTCTGAATCCAGAATGAGCTCAAATGAAGCATCAGCAAGAGGAAACATGGGAAGACAGAGCAGAGGACAAGGTGTACACATACACAGAATACTGTCAAAGTACAAACACAAAATCCAAGTTCCCACGAAACTCTTTTACCTTGTATCAATGCACCACAGACTTTGTTCCATAAAAATGACTTCATCCTGGCTCATCCATAATATCCCCCCCCCCAAAAGGCCCACGTGTATCATCCTGTGATGCACGGCTGGTTGAAAGTGGAGTCTTTAGGAGGTGGGGGTTAAATGTAAGCCCTTCCATCATTGAGTCTGTGCCCTCAAAGGCCATGGTGGACCTTAACCCCTTTCTCTCTTTTGCTCTCTTTGCTCTGCCACACATTCCTACCTTGCAACAGCCCCAAAAGCAGCAGGGCGAATAAATCAAGAACGAGAGCCTCCAAAATGATGAACAGAAAAACACATCTTTTCCCATTATAAGTCAACTGCATCAGGTATTTGTTATAGTAATAGTTAATAGAGGTTACAAACACAATACATCCTACACAGAAAGGACACATACTTTTGTTGAACTAAATAAAAAACATCATAGTATTTCTTTCATTTTGAAAAATAAGTACTTTTATATTTAAAAAAAAATAATTTTTGCAATGCCAGGATTAAACCCAGAGCCTCATGAACTAAGAAGCATTCTGCCACAACACCTATACCTCATCCTGATATTATTACTTTGTAAAACTTTCTATGTATGCCATACATGGTAATAAAGATGACCCCTCATGCTAGAAGAGCCCTTAATTTGGCAATTTGGAATAAAGCCTTTCAGAAGGAATTGTGTGATCATCGTGGGTCCCCGCCCCCCAAGGGAGATATTATGTTACTCACGGTAGTCTTTCCTTACTCCTTCTGTTACATATGCTTGTCAGCAACTGTAGTCCAGGAAGCATGAGGTAGCCTGGCAAGCTGGGGAGCAGTGAGAAGGCCAGTATGACCAGAGCAGAGGTCACAGTGGAGAGAAGGAATGAAGTTGGGAGAAAGGAGAGTGCTTGATTATGTTAGGCTGGTAGTAGCTCTGATAGAGTAGAAATAAACTATACAGACAGTATGGAAAACTAATATCTCTGTGGTTAATATCACAATACGGAGGCCAACCTAGAATGTAAACTTGTACACTGAGATGCTAGAGCACTTTAAGCTTTAGGGCTCACTCTTATAAGCTGACAACAATGGTCACATGACAGGAGAGGAAATCCCTTAATAGAAAGTCAGAGATCAAATCAGCATAAGGAAAGAAGGAAGTACAACAGCAGGGGGAAGTGTTATGATTAAAAATAAACACAGAGTCCTTTAATAATTGTATCAGCTGGGTGTGGCAATGCATACTTTTAATCCTGAACACTTGGGAGGCAGAGGCAGGGGGATATCTGTGAGTTGCAGGTGAGCCTGGTCTACATAGTGAGTTCTAGGACAGCTGAAGCTAGAGGGAGACCCTCTTAAAACAAACAAACAACAAAGACCAATGAGCCTTTAAGATGATGATAAAGTCCAGCAGGAAAATTATGCATTAGGATAGAGGAGAAACGTAGACAATTGGACCATATTGTAATACCAAGCAAGATGCACAGAGGAATGCCAGATACTGATGGTCGAACTAGGAGTCCTTTAGTAATAGCCAGAAGAACTCTCGAGACTCTGAGAAGCAAGGCAGGGTTTATAAAGCTTAAAACTACAATTATATCAAGTCAAGGGCTAAGCCAATAACCATAGTCATATCAGATCACCATATTTACACCAGACCAGGGGCAGGTAGGTTAACAAAGGGGGTTTCAGTTAGCAAAAAGTTTTGATTAAGAAAAACAAAAACAAACAAACCAAAAAACAAAAAACAAGTTTCTCAGAATTGTAGAAATCATGGGCTCCATGGAAATGGAGGAGAGCTGGGAGGGGGGTGTGCCATGTGAGTGTGCTACCTGACTGCTTCTAAGTCTCCCAGTATTGTAGAGACAATGCACTCCCTGCAACTACCTACAGGAAATGCTCTACCTGGCCGGCTGCAGTGGGAACTGCTGGGCAAAACACAGTAAAGCAAAAGTCAACTAGGACAAAATGCAGTTAGTTTGGCTATTTCATCCCCTCCACCCCCTTGTCTTAGGGCAGAATCACAGTCTTGACTCACTATCCTCAAGGTGACAAGAGATTGTTCTGGCTTCTCAGGCATATTAATTTCACAGAGGTTATTTGTTGTTAAATAAAGTTTAACAACCTGTTAATTAGGCAAGGCCCAATCATTGGACCCAGGAGGAGGACAGGAGGCCTTGTTAGGCTATGGATTCCAATCAAACCAGCAGTGGAACCAGGAAGTTTTGGCCTCCCTTTCCTTTTGGAATGGGTAGCAGGGTATAGAAGAGTGAACCAGGAAGATTTATAAGGCATTAGAACAGACTGTAGCCTGAACTTGATATACTTTAAGAAAGATTTTCAAACTAAGGCCCCTTAATCTAGGTAATAGGGAAGGTGGCCTTCTGAACATAATCCTTTAAGGGGTAACACCCATCTTATAGGGATTACATCTAGTCTGGAGGAAGACCCTGCAAAGGAGTTTGGGCCAGTTTTCACTGGTCTCTGAGAATAATTTAGCATTAGCTGAGCCAATTGACAGAGGCAACCCAAACCTAGTAATTATCTCATGGAAAAGGTATTTTACCATCATGATAGAAAGGCCTCCATCTAACTGGAGAATGTGTGCACAAATACCAGAAAGTGGTTCAGTCAATTCGATGGCACCGGGACAGGTTGACTGATGAAGCTGGTCCACAAGGAGGCATCCAACAGCTGGCTGCAGGAAGGATGATTCTCAAGTGTGACAGGCTCCATCATCCCATAAATCAAGATCTTTTCAAATACATTGGTGGACACATTCAATAGGCAGGTCGTAGCAAAGTGGGGTGGTTTCTACTATAGTCTCAGATGTTATCTGATGACATTCTCAGCCTTTTGATTGTTAAGATCTGGTGGTCTGCTAAGTTAACACATTTCAAAAGTATATATATATATATATATATATATATATATATATATATATATACACATACACATATATACATGTATATATGTTAGTTACAGGATATTAGGTCAGATACAGAAGTGGGAAGGGAGTGACTATTTAGGAGGTCAAACAGGACCCAAGATAAAGTATAAAAAAACAGGCTTTTGGCCGGGCGTGGTGGTGCACGCCTTTAATCCTAGCACTCAGGAGGCAGAGGCAGGCGGATCTTTGTGAGTTCAAGGCCAGCCTGGTCTACACAGTGAGTTCCAGGACAGCTGGGGCTACAGGGAGACCCTATCTCGAAAAGACCAAAAAATCAAACAAACAGAAAAAACAGGCTTTGAATCTGCAACATTCCAGACTCTCCACAGTCTTTGAAGTGTTAATCATTAAGTTCAGTCCAAGATAGAGGATTTTTCTGGGAACTTTCTTTCACACTGTGAAGAAGTTTATCCATTTATCCTTTTTTTTATAGAGCCTGAGTAAGGGTGGTCAGCCTTTTGTGTGGAGGTGCCCTGGGGCAAGGGTGGGCCCAGATAACATCCCATTAGGTGGTCATAGCAGTTCCAGACATCCAGGTCCCCTCTGGCATGAAAATTCTTTCAAACATGAACAAGTTGGCAACTGCCTCAGGTAAGGGGTTATCTTGGAGGTCAGTCAACTTACCTAGGATATATTCAACAGATCCTCAGAGTCATGCAGGGATACCCCCAGTATCACCACCCATCAATGTTGCTGGGTCAAAGCTCTGAATGGCTGAGAAGGTGAGACTGCGATGATCAAGGAGGAGACTCTGATACTGAGTAATGTGGGTGTTTGGCAGCCATCAGCCATTCACTCCCCAGAGGAAGGTCTGCAATGCATGGTTGGGGGAGAGGGACATGAAGGTTAAGTCTTGGTCCAAGGTGAGCTTCTCAGTCTCCTTCACCAGTGGGATAGTAGCTGCTATGGTGAGTAGACAGGACGGCCATCCTGAAGCTAATGGTTCCAGGTAATTGGCACTTGGTTATAGGCATTTGCCAGGATCCCAAAGTCTGACTAGTGTGCTTAGTTCTAGTTTCCTTTCAATTGTTATGACAAAACATTCTGACCAAAACCAACTTGGGGAGGAACGGGTTTATTCTGCTCACATCTCCCAGGTTGCAGTTCATCACTGAGGGAGCTCAACATAGGAACTCAAGGAAGGAACCTGGAAGCAAGAGCTGAAGCACAGGCCATGGAGAAATACTTCTTACTGGCTTGCTCCCCTGACCATGTCAATATGCTTTCTTATACAATACACGACAACCTGCCCAGGGGTGGCACTGCCCACAGTGGGCTGGATGCTCCCACATTACTCAACAATCAAGAAAACACTCCACAGATGTGGGCACAGGCCAGTCCAATGGAGCCAATTTCTCAGTTGAGGCTCCTTCAACCCAGATGTGTAAAGCTGACACTAAAGCTATCCAGCACACACACCATTTGGAGTCCCCCCCAGGCTTTAGGAATGAAAAGTAGAACTAGAGCTTGGGTTAAGGTGAAGCTCATTGGAATGCCAGTTCCTTATCTCTGTCCACTTTAAGGGCTGGTGCCCAGCCATGGCTGAGTAGAGGGACCTTGGTATTTCAACCAAGCCTGGGATCCAAAGTTGGCAATATTCTGCTGCCCCCAGGAATCCATGTACCTGCTTTTTTATCTGGGGTGTGGGGATCTGAAGGATAGCTTCTTTTCAAGATGAAGCAAGGTTCCTCTTACCTTGAGAGAGCTTACACCTCAAATAGGAGACTACCATCTGGTAAAGTTGAATTTTCTTCTTGGAGACATGGTACCTTAGGGCCTGTGGTGGTTTGAATGAAAATGTCCACCACAGGCTTCAAGTATTCTGACATTTTGTTCCCAGTTTGTGGTGCTGTTTTGGTAGGTCTTAGAAGGTGTGGCTGTGCTGGAGGAAGTATGTCACTGGGGGCGGCCTTAGTGAGTTCAACAAGCCTCTAGTCTCCAGTGGCCCTCTCTCTCGGCTTCCTGTGCTCATTGGAAGATGTGAACCTCCGCTTTCTGCTCCAGCTCCTGCCACCATGCCTCCCACCACAATGGACTCTAAATCAATCATAAGCTCAAATAAACTCTTCCTTTTATAAGTTCCCTTGGTTATGGCGGTTTTATCCCAGCAACAGAAAAGTGACTAATAAAGGGCCTGAAGCTGCTGGAGCAGGTCTTGGGTGTTTCTGGCAGGGAGGTGGCTGGGTCAGCAGCAGTAATGGGAGGTCATTCACATGCTAGAGCAGTGCTGAGTCAGAAGAGGCTGAAGCTTGTCAAGTCCTTCTGGAAAACTTCTCTGAACAGCATGGGCAAATTCTGAACAAAGGCCAAATTTAGAGCTTGGGTGTGGGTGTTCTCTGGGTCCAGAGGATCAAAAGGACTCCCTTAGGCTCTTGAAAAACCTTGAAGGTTTTGAATGGACAGTTCTCTGTGAGTTCAAGGCCAGCCTGGTCTACATAGTGAGTTCCAGGATACCTGTAGGGAGACCCTGTCTCAAAAAGACAACCCTCCCCCCCAAAAAACCCTGTACCACTTGAGGCCTTTCCCATATCATATTCTATGTCTCTATATGTGGGTCCCAAAGATGCCAGGCTTCCTGCTCCTGCCCTCCTTCCAGCTCCTGAGGAGCATATCTGAGGAAGGGGAGGATCAACAGACATCCGAGCCCATTCTAAGTTGGCTCCATTTTTTAGTAATAAGGTAGAGCAGAACAGCATTCCTGAGGAACAATCATCTACAGATAAATGCCAACCCATGCCTCATAAAAATGAAGAAAGGGGCACAAGGTGATAGAGAGCTCATCACCTGTCCTAACATTCAGAAACATTACTTTCTGAAAGAAGAGAAATGAGTTCCAGACTAGGGCAGTCCAGCCTGGCTGAAATGTTCCCACTTTTTCTTTCATTTCACCAGCACTGAAGGGTAGATGACAGGCTTCCATGGGCTATGTCCTGGCTGCAAGTCCTGAGTTACATACAATCCATTTCCTCCCCTATTCCCCATAGTAGAGGGCCTGGGGAGACAGGGAAGGAACTCAAAAGCAACTGTGGGCTTTTGGAAGAGCGGCTTCAACTGGAGCCACAAGAGAAAAGACCTGTGGAACTTTCAGAGCAGAGAAGAACCTCTGAGAAAAGTTGTGAGGGTGGAGAGAGAGAGAGGATGGGCCCCACAGGGACAGGCCTGGGGAGAAAAAGGAATGCCCAGGTGTGGGGGCTGCAGGGTAGAGAAGGCAAAAAGCTGCCAGCAGCCACAAGCCTATCAGAACACAGAATTGTCGTGAGGCAGTGAAATCAGAGAGGAAGGAAGAGGGGAGTCACAGGGCAGCAGTTGAAACAAACAAGGGCAAGCTCTCATTCCATGACAGACAAGACCAAAGACAGGGCCCTCTGGACAGGTGCTGTCCAGCATAGAACTCACTTCATCCGACGGCCCAATCACTCATTCAGTCAGTTATTCTTATACACAAAACAGACATGAACAGAGACCAGTATCCAATGGTGCACCAGTTTACCAGATGACCTCCTTAGCCAACATCTGTCTGTTGAGATAGGTCTCAGGAGGTCCCTGTTGGGAACACATCCCCATAATTAAATACCAGACCAGACCAAACCAGACCAGACCAAACCAGACCAGACCAGAATAGAGCTCCAAACCAGAAATAAAAGAACTTACCTCCTAGGAGGACCAGAAGGAACCAATCAGCTTTCGGCTCGTGCAGCAATCATGTTGGGACTCTCCAGCTCTGATGAGAGAGCCAGGAAGCCCTGGAACATCTGGGGGGGTTAGGGTTTCCCCTATAACAATTCATTATGATGGGAGAGATCTGGAGTGAGGCTGAGCCTCTGAGTGGCTATCTCACAGGGGCCTCCAAATGTAAAACCTGTAAAACCAAGTGCAATGTGCAGAGGAATGCCACATATTTACTGGTGAAGTTGAAATTTTCCTGCAAAGACTAGAAACAAAGCAAGGATGCCCCTCCTACCACATTTCTAGATCACATGGAACTGCTTTCTAATACAGTAAGAAAGAAAAGGTATACAGATTGAAAAATGAGGTTATAAAGGTGTCTTTGTTTACATATGACAAGGCCATCTGTAGAAAAATCTGAAACAAATGACCAAAATAAAACTGAAACGACAAATTTTAAGATACAAGGTTAATATTCGGATCTTAATTGCGTCTCCAATATGCCAATAATGAACAAGTAGAATCAAAATTAAAAACACATCAGTATTTACATTAGCACCCCTAAGATGAAATATGTGGGTATAAACCAGCAAAAACTATGAGACCGCTATGAGGAAAACTATAAACTGATGAAAGAAATCATAAAATAAATAAATGTGTAAGGTTGTCTAAGTCAAGGACTGGAGGAAGCCAAATGAGGCAGAAGTCCAGAGAAATAACTACCCTGGACTGTGCTCCTGCTGCAACACCCTTCAATCAAATCTCACTGGAGACCAGAATGAGGTCTCAGTCTCTTTCAAGATGCTCCTACTGACACCAGTCACAGACCCACCTATGCCCATTCTTTGATCTCCTCACCCCCACTTCCTTATAAACTCATTTCCTTGTGTGCCTGGGTATAAAACTGCCATTTGGGGGACATTCTAACGCTGGTCATCCTAATCCTGACATAGGCAAGGCCAGCTGCCATGCCTAAAATAAATCTGACTTCCTTTTCATCAGATTCCTGAATATTTCTTCTTTCTACACGGCATGTCTCCCCTCAACAGGAACCTAACAAAATGTACTTACTCCACATCCATGGCTAGAAAAGCCCACATGGCAGCGGAGAACCGTTCCAGTTCCAGGGGAATCTGACGCCCTCTTCTGACCTCCGCAGCATTGCACAACATGGGTGTACAAACCTACATGCAGACGGTACATTTATACACATACAAGAATAAATAAAAATTTTAAAAAATTAGAAAATAAAAGCTCAGTGCAGTGAAAACATCAGTATCGCCCAACTTGATCTACAAACAACTGAGTCTCAGTTTTAGTCAGTCGTGTGGATAACGACAAAATGAGTCTAAATTTTATATGGAGAGTCAAAAGACCTAATGGGCTGCTCAATAGAACAAAAGAACAAGTTGGGAGGAAACTACTCAACTTTAAGACTTACTATAAAAAAAGGGGAAGTATGGTGGTAACATTATGGGTCAGTGGTACAGAGCTTGCCCGTAAGCTTGACAACCTGAGTTCAATCCCTGGGACTCACGCAGTGGAAGGAGAGAACCAACTTCCCAAGTTGTCCTCTGACCTCTACATGCATGCATGTCTCTCTCTCTCTCTCTCTCTCTCTCTCTCTCTATATATATATATATATATATATATATATATATATATATCAATAAAAAATAAAAAAGACTTCTATAAAGCTATAATATCCAAAAATGCCTGGTGCTATGGTTTCAATAGACCCCAGTTTGTATTTGGAAAGCTTGATTTCCAATGCAGCAATGTTAGAATTTGAGGCCTACTGGGCAAGGTTAATTGGATCACAAGGATGAAACACTTGTGAATGGATTGCTGTTTTTGTGAGATGTGTTAGGGTTGTTGGGACCAAGGATTGTTATAAAAGAGAGTCCGTCCTACATGCTTTCTTCTCTACATGTTTTTGCTGCTTTTTCATATTTTTCTATGTCATGACATAATCTAAAGGCTCCCACCAGATATCATAGCCATGCCCCTGGATGTCACAGCCTCCAAATTGTGACATAAATAAACTTCTTTATAAATTGTCCAGTTTGTGGTATTCTGTTATAGTAAAAGGAAACCAACAACAATAATGGTATTGATGAAATATATGAATTCCTTAATAGAACCTAATAGAAAATGCAAAAAGACTCACATAAATATGGTCTTCTAATCTTTCACAAATATAGAAAGTGAATAGACTGGAGAAAAGGTAGTTTGACCCTGCCTTCGGGTCATGTAATGATAGGTACCCGAGGGAGACCCCAAAACCTGTAGATATAAGTGAGAGAAAGGAAATGAGACCAGGTAAGCTCTTTGTCGAGGTCTCATTTATTGGACAAAGACAGCAGTATATATTTGCACAAAGAGGGGGAAGAATCAGGAAGAGGGGAGGGGGTGGAAAGTAGCTCTTGTAAAAGTTAAAGTTTATCTGGCGGGCTGCTTCCATGGCAGAAACTGTTTGCTCGTGATAAGCTTCCTCCACAGGCTGCTTCACTGTCAGAAACTGTTTGCTTGTGATAAGCTTCCTCCGGAACATACAGGTGTGCAGGCAGGGCTTTCTCTGCACGTCTGCACTTTTAGAGAACAGCTCTAAGCTATTTCAGAGTTAACCCTTATGAGCAGGCTTACAGCTCTCACATATCCCCCTTCTTTACAATAAGAAGGCTCGGGGAGATATCAGGTAGAGTGGCACCATCAGCCGATTATGTGGCCGTCCCTGTCTTAGGTTCGACCTCTACAAGACCCTCTTCCTTACCCATCTCTGTACACCCTGTCGTCCTCAGGGCTCCTGTCTTAGGTTGGTAGAGGGGAGAGGAAGTTGCCCGTCTTTGGGGCGGCCACCTGGACTGGACAGGCTAGCCTACTCTATAGCCTGGGGATAATTATTTACAAGGAGCGAAAATCAAGCCGAATGGCTCGGTGCAGGAACAGTGGCAGAGGACAGGCGAGCGGGCCAGGGTTGTCATCAGCTTCTTCTTCGATGCCAAGCGATGGTAATGGACTCGGGCTGTAAGTGAGGATCTATTTGGGACTTAAAAAATTGGTTAATCTATTAAGCGCCCATGGCCCAAACGAAATTAGCAGGATCAATCCAAGGACAGGTCCCAGAAGACCAGGTAATAAGGTGGACCACCAAAAAGGGGTGGAAGACCAATTTTTATACCAGGATTTTTTGTTGTTTATGTTTTCTTATTTTTGTAAGCTATTTTTTACTATCCCATCATCAACATCTCCAATTGTGTTTTTAAAATTTTTTAAAATTTAAACCGGCACTGGGAGCTGGATCGTCAGCCTGGGATCTAGGCTGGTACTGTAAATTTTGAGATAAGCAAGCTGTACTCATAATTCCTGAGGTTAGTAAGTTGCTCTGGTAAACTCCAGGAGATAAGCAAGTTAGTAATTTTCTGGAGCATATATATCTGACCGCTTTGGCTCCCAGCATCTCCTCCCTTCTTTTATACAAAAAGAGGGGAAACCCACTTGTAAAGGTGGGTTTTCAAGTATCTATTTCATATTTTGAACAACCCAGGTTCCCATAGTCCCATTGGAAAAACTTGTTGCAACGCTTGTTGATCAATTAAGAGCCAGTCCATATTGCTGTAATCTCACAATTCACCCCATCTCTCCGCAGCCCTTACATTCTACCCCGCCTCCTCTTCCGCAATTGTTCCCTGGCTTTGGGAGAGGGGCACAGGTGGGTGAGACGCAAAGCAGATGTTATTTTTTATTCCAGTCAGGTTGTTTTCTTTCATGGGTTGACAGTTTATCCAGGGTACCTTTTTAACTTACTAACAAAGCACAAGCATTAGATGTACAGGCATTTAAAAACTAATATTATTATGGAAGCTAAGCTGTGACAGATGAACACAGATGCTTGGATGTATGCAACCCACTAAGCTGTGGTCTCTCTAAAAAGATGACAAGTTCTTATTGTGGCTATGTAATCTCCTAACCACTAGAGGACTAAAGCTTATGGCATCAGCCATGAATTATTCCTCCAAGAGAAGAGCTAATAGCCAATTAGATTTGGGATATGTATAGACACATGGCTGCCACTTTCACAGATCTCCAGGCAATTGAGTTGTAGCTGATACTGACAGAGGAGTCTTGCTTGACTCAAGGAGACCATATCCTGCTTTGTCACATTAGTGGCCTTTGGTAACGCTCTCTGGCATTTTAAAGGGCCAACTGTACATTAGCAAGTGATGTCTCAAAATATTTTTTCATGTTTTTACCAGGTTTTTACAACAGGGACTACCACCTTTGTCCTTGTGATATCCCATTTTTTACAGGCACAAGGCCTTTATAATTTGGGGGGCTTTGATTCCCCCAGCCAACATCTCCTTGGCCAGAACAATCCATTGCTGACTCAGAGTCTCCTGTATTAACATATTGTGCTCAATTGTACCACTTATAAATTACATTTATATTTGGCTCTAGACAGAGACAAACATCCCTGTACAGTTTCCAGTCTATCATCAATCAAAGAAGGCAGTTATACCCGTTCACAAGCATTTACCATTACAAACAGTTGGTCTACAAAGGTGAGAGGTAGGAAGGTTTTTCAGTCATCCAGAAGGTAAGTTTCATAGACACATATAAAAGTTACTCCCATAAAGAATTTAGAGAATGTCAATGTCTGTGACTCAGACAATCTGAGGTTTCCTTTTCTTCAATGTCCAGCTGGGTCAGCCTCTCTGCTGGCATTTTTCAGTCCATTTGTAGTCAAAGATATGTGTATTTTCAGACATTTAGGTTGGTGTTTCTACCTGTGGAACATACAATATCTCTCCTCCCATTGCTTAGCTTCAGATTTAAATAAAAATTTATCAAAAGTTTGGAATATAGGGAATATTATACCACCTCCCTCTTTTTTGATCAATAGATGACTAAATTGTATAAAATACCCCTACACGGAACCAAGGTGTAATTTTCATCAAATTACCAAACTGCTTTATCCTTTGTATGGCTATTTGGGAAGTAAACTCAGACTAATTTCTTTAAATTATCTTACAAGTAAAGGAAAAATGTTACCAGGTGATACTGTAAACACAGAAAAATACAGAGACCACGTGTGCCTTATCCCCAAGCCATTGTTGGAAATTTAATACAGATTAAAATAAAGCCAATTAACTCTTATATTTAATTAGTTTAAATGTATTACCATTTTAAACTGTAAACCTTACAGGGTGGCTTATAATAGTTGTCTTTTTTAAAGTTCTTGGCCTTTTCTAGGCCTGGCATCGAAAACCCTTTAAAGATTTTTTTAAATAGCTATTCTATTATTATATATTATATTATAATATTATCTAATAATTATGTCCATCAATCTAAAGATGCTAGATATGTCCCATGAAAAGTTGTTACTATATTAATCTTGATTATTTTTTATATATCATCATTACCATTTTGATTAATTTTTTATATACCTTTTTTATTTTTTTTTTAACATTTAAAACTTATTAACATTTTAATACACTGAAAACCTGGTTGCATCTTTGTTTTAGATGTTGAAAGAGTATAATCAGTGTAGATTTTTATTATTTTAAATTTCTTGATAGATAACCCATAACCTTTGTTGAAATCGAACCATGTTTTGGCTGTTTAATATAAATTTGCATCTTAAGATGGAAGGCCAGTTCCAACTTAGAGCAATGTTTTTATATCATATCTGTTAACATAATATACTTAGAACACAAAAGTACACTCATCCATACACACATGTGCACGCACACATACAAACATTACACACATACATACATAAGAAAGTTTGTTAGGTTGACCTGTAAGAGAAGAAGTCTCGTTTGATGTCCAATGAAAAAACATGAAATTTTTATAATCCGTTATAGGGTTATTTTTACATAAATTAGAAAAAATGTCCTGTAAACTCATAAAACAGCTGAGATCCATATGCCCCCTTTTAGGCCCATTTGCAACACTTGCCTTAATAACTATACCTAAAGTTTACTATTTTTCCCTATCCTACGTCCCTTTGGTCAATTATTCCTAAGCTGTCCTTTTTGTTAAGCCTAACTGACCCTATATTATTTACAAATCTAAAGATTGAGGATTCCCAAAAGTAGACAGGTCAAAGTTGTTTGTAGTCTTGAAATTAATCCATCTTGTCTTGCTATTAAGGACTTTGGAAGAATAATAATTATCCATAATCACAAACAATTATAACCATTATTAATTATTTTAATTATTATAATTTACCATAAACATTATTAATACAAAACTTAATTATAATAATAATGGTCAAAATAGCAGCCAAAAATGAACAATTTACCATTAGACTGCATTGTTATCCACATTATTATCAATAATTTATCAATAACAATAACTAATAATATTAATAACAATTACTACTAAAATTACAACAATCTATCATTAAACTGAAAATTATGCATACTATAAACCAATTAAAAAATTGTTAATAAGGGGTATAAAGCAAACAATTTTATGAAATCGAATCTATTTTTTTATAGTTAGCTAAATAGATTTAAACCTGTAGGACTATAATGAATTGAAAGCAGGAACTCATTCATTCACACATAACACACAGCATTGAAGATGCGTGGCCTAAAGAAGCAAAAAAGTTTTATTTAAATATTTTTCTTATTTAATTAAACCAAAATATCAACTTACGTTATTAAAGAGACTTTTAACCAATATTTCTTTAAAAAAGATAATTTATTGGGCCAAAGTTTGTTTGTTAAGAAATTAAGGCCTGTACTTTATTTTTCTAAGACTTTGAGAGTTAAAACATGTTTGAGTATGGATTTGAATTGCTTAATATACAAGCTTGGTAGGGTGGAGGTCCACAGTCCTGTCCTCCGGAGGATTGGAATCAAGGCTGCACCTTTAAACACAATGAAACACTGCCCCGGGCTGGGAGAATAGGTAGCCCAGAACTCACAGACATCCATTTGGATTAAAGGCGTGGCCCACCACCAAGTCCCAGATCCACAAGCTCAATTTGCAGCATAGAAGACTAGCAATGCTTGCTGCAAAATGCTCCCCGGGCATGCCTGTCTTTTCCAGCCTCTGTGACCTTTCCACCTGAACCGTGGCCAGAAGGGGAAACCCAGGACCTCCTAGGCTGAAAAAGGCTATCAATTCCAAGAAACCTCTAGAAGGCAGATGAGGAGAGGAAGGGGCTCCTCTCACAATTTCTCTGAATACCCACCAACCTGGGAAGTCTGGGGAAGCAACAGATGGCCCCAATCCAGGGAAGCCAAACCAGCACTCAGGGCTGCATAATCGTGTTCCTCCGAGTGGGTGAAACCCACAAGGGAAGTAAGCTTCTCAAAGCCTATCAGAGAAAGGGTCTCTGGCACACAGGCCAAAATCTCATCTCGCCAACACAGGCTCACCACCAGTCAATAAGAGAATTTCCTCTGCATTCCATCCTTAGCCCATGCCTTCACTGATTTGGAGATGTTAAACTTTCTCCATGTCACAACTTGAAATACAACAGACCATGGCAAACCACAGCACACAGTCAACAAAACACATCCATACATACACAAAACAAATTCTCCTGGAACATAGCTTCCTTAAAAGTGTAATTTCCATCTTGCAGAGATTTTAGTTTATCAAACTGGTCTCCAAGACCCACAGGTCCCTCTTTTTTTTTTTTTTTTTAATCTTATATAATGACTTGATGTCAAGGTATAGAAAGTTTTTAGTTTTATGATCTATTGCACACCTTGGCTGTGCAGGGCTGTGGAGCTATTAATTTTGTAATGTTATATTTATACACAAATAATTTAGAGTTTAAGGACATTTTTTAGTTAACTTCCATTAAACACTTTTGTACTCAAAGTCCCAAATGTTGGATTGATTTCACTAAATGCCTGTTCCACCTTAACAAACAGTTATGTTAAGCAGGCCTGCTGCCTGGCATCTTAATATGATGGATTTTGTATTTCCCTCTTTTGTCCTGGCTATCGACTTACCTGGTCTTTCCTTCTAGTTCTGTCTCTCCCTTATCAGAGTTTGGAGGCATAGCCTCGTTAAAAATCTTTCTCAGTGGTTTTGGAATGGGATCAGGTAACTGAAATAAGGGAACAGTGGCTTGTGGGGCGAGCTCAGCCTGTCCTGCTGGGAGATGTTGCGAGATGACGAGCACCGGGCACCTGGGCCACCCAGTGAGCTCCTTGGCATATCCCGCGCCCCTGGGGAACTCGAGCTGGTACTCTGGCAGAGGGGTGGCCGCAGATATGCTGCAGGGGGCTGGCTTGGGAGGGTATGGAGTGCTTAGGGGAGAAAGCCAGTCGCCTGCTGGAGAAGTTAAGACTCTCGGACTCCGGCAGCGCCAAGTTTGGCCGCAAAAAATGGGGGAGCTGCTTTATAGAGCAGAGGAAATGGATCTCTTTGGGGGGCTGACAGGCAGTGCCTGGGGTGTCTGGCTTAGGGCGATTGCGGACGGAGCCCACAGCAAGTGCGGGAGGGGATTCTGAATTATCTCATTAATGACAGTCCAATAAGTAAAAGTCTGGACAGGAATACTGTCTGGTCCCTTAGTCTGCATGATGCAGTCAAGATCTTGCTTTACCTTTTTCCATGTTTTGTGGTGAATTGAGGTCCCATCAAGGACCACCCAGGGACATGTATCCCCTATGAATATAAAAATCTAGTTAAATCTTTTTTCTTTAACCTGAATTCCTCTCTCCCTGAAAGCTGTCTTGAAGTGCTGAATAAACTTTTCTTCCTTAGACAGTGAATTGCCCATCTTTAATAGATCAAGGAACTACTCACCTCTTTTTCCCGAGAATCTGCGCTCCGTGGGTGGCGAAGCATCCTCTCTTTTTCCCGAGGATCTGCGCTCCATGGATGGCGAAGCGTCCTCTCTTTTTCCCAAGGATCTGCACTCCGTGGATGGCGAAGCGTCCTCTCTTTTTGATATCATCCAGCCGGACCTCCTTGTTCCTTGTCTGGTAGAGGGGTCTCTTACCTCGAGCCCCTACGTCGGGCGCCAATATGACCCTGCCTTCAGGTCATGTAACGATAGGTACCCGAGGGAGACCCCAAAACCTGTAAGATAAGCGAGAGAAAGGAACGAGACCAGGCAAGCTCTTTGTCGAGGTCTCATTTATTGGACAAAGACAGCAGTATATATTTAGCAAAAGGCGGGAAGAATCAGAAAGAGGGGAGGGGGTGGAAAGTAGCTCTTGTAAAAGTTAAAAGTTTATCTGGTGGGCTGCTTGCACTGGCAGAAACTGTTTGCTCGTGATAAGCTTCCTCCACAGGCTGCTTGCACTGGCAGAAACTGTTTGCTTGTGATAAGCTTCCTCCAGAACATCAGGTGTGCAGGCAGGAGGCTTCTCTGCACGTCTGCACTTTTAGAGAACAGCTCTGAAGCTATTTCAGAGTTAACCCTTTATGAGTAGGCTTACAGCTCCTCACAGTAGTTGTTTTTTTTTTTTTCTTTTTTCAATGAATGACACTAGATCAATTATATCCACAGGCAGAGAGAGAGAGAAAGATAGAATCTAAAGTCAGTTTACAATGAACCAGTCTTCTTTTATCTACGACACTTGGATGCTTCTCCCACTCATTTTGTACTTAGCTGTCCATAAACCAAAGTTAGAGTAGCAAAAAGGCCTTAAGATTAACTTGTCAAAGAATAAAACTTGTTGGTCCAGGTTCCTGGCACAGTGCATTCATGGTAACACCTAATGAACGTGTCTTTTCTATTCTGTTCTGAAAAATAAAAATGAAAAAATTAAGAATCTTGAAAGGTTAGCTTGTCATTTGGCTTGGATCTGAAATGTCTTCTATGTTTTTCTCCAGTTGGTGATATGTTTTAGAGGGCTGAGGAACCATTAGAAGGTGAGGTTTAGCCAATGGAAATTATATAAGATAAGCCTTTGAAGGTTAGATCCTAGATCATCCTTCTAGATCCTCTCTGCTTCCTGGTCCACTGCATACAAACAAGCCTCTACCACATGACCCTGACCAACAAAACTGAGCCACTCTGCCTTGATGAAATGAAATCCCTCTGAAACAGTGAGCCAAAATAAGTCTTTCTTCATGTAAGACGATTATTGTTTGTTTTCTCTTATTATCTTGTCAGAACAATGCAAAGGTAACTAGCTTAGCCTGGATTACTTAAGTAAACATGAAATAATGATGTGACCTATCTCTACAAGACACAAAACAGGAAAAGAAACAGAGAAAATCATCTTGAAAAGATGGGCAGTGATTGAAGTGATATTGTCACAAGCTAAGGGATACTTGAAGCCACTGGAAGCTTGGAAAGTTATGAAAGTAGTCTCCACTGAACCCTCAGAAGGAGCCTACTCAAGCCACACTTCCATTTCAGAAGAGAGACTACATTTCTGTTATTTAGGACACAAGAGAGTAGTGCTTTGTTATGGGGCTACAGGTTATTTGTTAATACACCTGTCTTTCTTTTGGATTGTTTGAAGTCATTGCTCTCCATCAGTTAGTTGTATAATAGGGGAACTATTCTCATCTTAAAGGCTCAAGGATTAGGTCAGGGTTTTTTCAATAATTTGTGCAGAATGAGTTCTTTCCAGTGTGGCAGGCCCCAAATCCTTAAGGGATTTTAAGTTTAAGACTCTAACAAAAATTGACTTAAAATTAGATGATACTTTTTAAGAATGCTGTCTTTTTTCCAGGAGTCACAAATCCCTCTAGGGTGCTCTTAATTAAGTTTTTTATCTTGTTATCATTGTAGATCCACATCCAGTTTTTAGAAGCAATAGACAGATCCCATAATTCCTTTACCCAGTTCCTAAGAAGGTAACATCTTTCAAAATTAGTACTGATGTGGCTATAAACCCTGTTCTCATTCAAGATTTTCCCAGTAGCCATTTCTGTGGGTGATTTTGTTCTATGTAATTTGATCACATGTTGATTCCTGAACTTATCACCAAGGTGAAGATTCAGAACTACTTTGTAGCCAAAAGGAAGCTTCCTGAAGAACCATACCCACTTCCTTCCTTTTTTTCTGTATGAGGATAGCAAATTGGCAAGTGGTAAGGGGATTATGCTGAAAAAAATATGAAAAAAGCTGATCTGGACATTCCATTGTGTCACATAACTGAAGTGACAAAATTGCAGAGATACATAACAGGTGTCTAGCTGTCAGGAGTGTATATTCTGAAAATGTGAAAAATCACAGGCGCAAAGCTCTGAAATGAAATAACATTGTAACCGCTTGATGGTAAAAATAACCTACCATGTATGAGAGGCTCCAAGTTCCATCTCCTTCTAGGAACTGTAAGAAACTGAGAGGACCTGGCATAGGAGTGAAAGATTTGGCAGGGTGAGCTGCTTAGCTACTAAGTCACAGGTGTAGAGAGTAATCATGGGCTCTGGTGTCCTGGGAGAGAGTCCCTGTAGGAGTGAGAGCATCAGGCAATAGAGTGGTGACCCTTCTTCCTGGAGGAGGTGAGGGGTTCTGAGAAGCCAGATCCTAGGGAATCACAGCAGACTATGGAAAAAGTAATGCAGAAAAGAAGAGAACAACAAACTGCAAGGAGTCCCTGGAGCCATGGGGGAGCTGCATGGGGAAAATCATGCAAATGAGTTCTGGGACAACTTCTGGCTGAGCTG
The DNA here is from genome assembly GCA_009823505.1 of Rhizomys pruinosus. Taxonomy (NCBI): domain Eukaryota; kingdom Metazoa; phylum Chordata; class Mammalia; order Rodentia; family Spalacidae; genus Rhizomys; species Rhizomys pruinosus. Next base: position 4,132,743 of record VZQC01006553.1, read on the forward strand.
ATAACCACTTACTTCAGCATTTGCATGCAATTAGGAGAGAGTAAGACCTAGCATTTAAGGAACACAGGATTTATTTCAGAAGTGTTTTATCTCCTATACTAAAAGCTATATTACATGATCTCCATGATTAAGATAATTTTTTTAAAACTAAAAACAAAAACAAAACAAACTGTGAGGGAATTGTTCTTGCTCATATTTACAGGTTCAAACCTGCCTTGGACAGACTAAACCATTTGCTTCAGCCACTTAGCCAGTGATGCATGAACCCAGGATCCAAGTTCTTCATTCTAACTCCAAATATAACCTTGTCACCTCTGGTCTGTCACCATTAAAACATGATATTGCAGGGAGGGTGGCTTGGAGAGAAAGAGGGATTTGGGGGCTGAGGTAACTTTAGAATCTATAGAATCTAGAAGTTAAATTTCCAGTGAAGTGGGCTGGAGAGATGGCCTAACGGTTAAGAGTGCCGACCGCTCTTACAGAGGACCCGGGTTCGATCCCCAGCACCCACATGGCGGCTGAGACCGTCTGAAACTCCAATTCCAGGAGAACTCCAGTTCCAGGGGAATCGGACACCCTCTTCTGACCTCCGCGGCATTGCACGACACGGGTGCACAGACTTGCATGCAGACAGTACATTCATACACATACGGAAATAAATAAAATTAATAAAAAAAAATTAAAAAAAATTTCCAGTGAAGTGAGCAATTTCCCTGGCTTTGGCTTCATGAATAGAGATGGAAAATTTGACTCCTGAATGGAACACTACAAAATACCAGATGCTGTATTTGAGCAGATCTGCTCTGGATAAATAAATTACACCTTAAAATATGAACTAAACCTCAGAAAGACCACAGCAGTTCTACAGAAAATATTCCAAAATTTAAAAAAAAAAGAGAAAAAACAGGAGTCCTAACTAAGCTCTCATACTCAATCAGGATACAAGTTCAGAATAGCTCAGATGCGGTGCCCAGTTGGCTTCCATGTGAAAGCCGCTACCACACAATCTCACCACAACTGAGCCAGAGCTGCCAGGTCATGATGGAATAAACTCTTTTTGAAACTGTGATCCCAAATAAATCTTTCCTTCCATAAATTGTTGGGGGTTTTGTTTGTTTTTGTTTTTTTCCTGTCAGGTATTTTGGTCAAAGCAACTTAAAAGAAACCAACACATTTTAGATTACTCGTGATCCCTAAATAATAACATGTCCTTAAAAGACATAAAACAGGCTGGCCATGGTGGTGCATGTCTTGAATCCCATCACTTTGGGGCAGAGAAAGGCAGGTCTCTGTGAGTTCAAGGCCAGCCTGGTTTACATAATGAGTTCCAGCCCAGCTGGGGGTACAGGGAGACCCTGTCTGTAAAAGAACAACAACAACAACAAAGACATAAAACAGGAGAAGAGAAGAAAACAGATGACAATTCTCTCTCATTGTGGGGGCAGAAGGAATGAATATACTGCAATATATTTGAACTAGAATTTGAAGAATGGTTAAAAAATTGGGGTGGGGGGCTCAACGGTTAGGCACACTGGCTGCCAGGGTTTGGTTTCCAGCACCCACATGGCAACTAACAGCCTTCAGTAACTCCAGTTCTAGGGGATTTGACACCCTCTTTTGGCCCCCACAGGTACTACATGACATGAGTAAACTTACATACATGCAAGCAAGACACTCATACACATAAGATAAAAATAAACTATTTTAAATTTTTAAAAGACAAATTTGGATGATAAGGTGATTCAATTTCCCTGTTTAGGTCACAGGTATATCAAGACATGCAATAATACCAACATGCAAGATTTGGAGATCAATACAATTGCTTAGGATTCTAGTATTTCCATCTAATTCCTTGAGATAGATGATATTGAAATAAAGGTTAGGAAAAAGCCTCCACAAATGTCAATGGATGGACAATGTCACAGGAAAAAGCACACAAGGAGTCCAACAATGTATCATTAAGTGTTGTCTTGTTTTATTTTATCTTAGTTTGTTATTTTGTATTTCTTAGCACTGTTGTGATCACATGGGATTTTGGCCTCTGGAGTGTTACTAGTCTGCCTGCCTTGACCTGGATAATTTACCAGAGAACCGATCTTAATGGGATACTAACAATTGGATGATATTTTGTTACACATATTCCTACTGTCTTGCCTTTCAAACCAAATCCTACATTGCAATTTAATGTAACTAGAGAAGTTAATGTTTAATAAAAACAGCACAGTCAGCCTGAGTCCTTTGCGCTCAGACAAAAGTGTTCCCATAATAAGTTTTTTAAAATGAAGTTACAGACCTAAGCAATTATGTTTTAGAAAAACACAAACTTTATTCAGCATATTTTCAGTTGCTTCTTCTGTGACTCTTGTCTAGCCAACTTTTTTTTTTTAATGGAGTGTGGAGAAAAATGTTTTTAGTTTTCCTGAGGTTTATTTAATTCTAGCCATTTAGAGTTCTATGAATGTCAAGGGTATAGTCACATTTTCCTATTTACTCTGTGGCGATGAAATCACTTAAAGCATTTCCTTCAAATGTCTGACAAATACAAAAATTTTAAATGACTTATAGTCCGTGAATATATTATTTATATAGAAGTGCACACACATGTGTGTGTCCATCTGTATGTATGTGGGGGGGGGTCTCTGTGTGTATGCACATGCATGTATCTATGTCTGGATATGTATGTTTAATCTGATCCATGGTTTCTGCATCTTTTTTTAGCATTACCAAATTAATATTGCCATATAAACTTTTTTAAAAAGCATTTAAAATTATGACATAGCATCAAAGTTTTTCTAGGGCATATTTTAAAATTTTTATTTTATTTTATTTTAGTTTTTGGTCTTTTTGAGACAGGGTCTCCCTGTAGCTCCAGGTATCCTGGAACTCACTATGTAGAATAAGCTGTCCTTGAGCTCACAGAGACCCACCTGCCTCCTGAGTGCTGGGATTACAGGTGTTCATCAATCTCCATGCCCAGGCAAGGTAATATTTTATAAGACAAAATTTCTAATTATCCTTTTGAGGGATCAACTAATAACCTTAATAATAATTGTTTGTAATACATATCCATTCATAATTTCAAGCATGGAATTTTACTTTGCAGTCACTATTGGAATAAATTTTAAAGATATGGGTTGTCATATCCACTGTATCACCTAATATAATTTGTAATCTAGACAAAAATGTCAAAGTTTTGTTCATTGAAAGATAGCCTAGAAGCATATCCAAAATGATATCATTTAAATATCCAAAGGTTAGTAATATTTAGATTTTTAACTCATGTTAATAAAAAGTGGCATTAGACTAAAAACTAGTGTGCTTTTTATGCAAAGATATATTTATAATAATACGATTATATCATACCATATATATCTCATAGCAAATTAAACAACTTAGCCTGTGGACTGTATTTGGTGTATGTTAAATACAGTTCTGTTAGTGTTTCCCTTTCTTTATATTACTTTGTTCTTATGAGCAAAGGTTAAGTTAGAAATTCTAATATACCTTCCTATTAAACTTCTGAATCATTATCTGATATCACATCTAAGATTTGTATTTTATCCAAGATGGACATAAGTTTTACCATTTTTATTCTGCACTTACTACTGTTTTCCCCATTCCTCTTTAAAAGCAAGATGAGTTTCTATTGCTTACAAATTTCAGCTTATAATTCAATACAATCATTTTTTTAAAGTAATACTACTCATAGAGCTAGCCAGTCTCAACTCCCAATGATTAAGTTCTTTACTACAAAGTAAAAAAAAAATACTTCATGACTCAACACAATTGTGGATTACTTCTCAAAGTTCTGTGGATTAGGTCATCTCATTTAGGGATGTTGATATTGTTTGAAGTCACTTTGAAGATTCATTTAGGTAGACACAGCTGAGGCTGTGTGTCAGTGTGAGAAAATACCCAAGAGATGCTCAATATAAAGGAGTTCGGAGCTTTCAGTTCATAGTAGGCTGGCTTGCTGTTCTGGGCTGTGGCAGGGCAGGAATCTCATGATGGCAGCACACTTCAGGAAGCTACTTACCTCACAGTGGCTAGGAAGCAAAAGACAGAAAGAAGTGTCTAGGGTCTCAATCCCCCATCAAAGGGAGGATTAGTAAACTAACTTCCTCTCAGAGGCCTACTTATATTTCCCAATGCCTTCTAATAGTGCCATAGGCTGGCAACCAAGACTTTAACATATGGTTCTGTGGATACATGCCATAGCAGTCTGGAATGGACAATATAACTTTACTCACATATCTAGTGCCTCAATTGGGTTTGGAGACACCTATCCTTCTTCTGTGTGTCAGTTTCTCATTATTCAGTACCCTAGCCTGAGTTTCTTTATATGATACCTGGATCCTAAGCTTAGAAGTTACAATATCCCATTGGTTAAAACAATTCCCAGGGCCAGCTGAGGTTCAACAGAGTAGATGAATATCACCTCTTGATTATAAAAGTGTCATAAACTTAAATGAATGGGAGGAACCCTTGGTGGCCATATTTATCAACAATCTACTTCTCTCTACACAGAAAAATAATTCCAAGTGGATTTATTCCACTTGACAGTGGAGCCAGTTAGGATTCTAAGCCTGTTTATACATTTCATGTTTAATAATATAATAGAATTTTTATAATTATAGATGATAGTTTGATGTTAAACCCTAGACCCATTGAACAGAGAAAGAATATTCTTCTCAAGCAAGCAAGCAACCAACCAACCAACCAAGAGGGGTTTTGAAATTACTCAAATGGGTTTGCAACTTGGCTCTGTGAGGTCATAGCAGTTGGGCCCTGGGCACAATTTCCTTCCAGCCCTTCCTTTTTCTCCTTTGTATTTAATAGTATTAAATGAATGGATATATGTAAAGATCTTAAAGAGTACTTGAACACAATAAGTATATAAGCAACATTAGTTTTAAAAACATAAATTATCTTAGGAGTACTAATTGGAAAAGAAGAAGTTAAGCTATCCCTTTTTGCAGATGATATGATAGTTTACCTAAGGCATGCTAAAAACTCCACCAGAAAACTTCTAGAAATGATTAAAGTTTTAGTAAAATGGTGGGCTACAAAATTAACCTAGAAAAATCAGTAGCCTTTTCTTTACAACAACAATAAACAAATGGAGAAAGAATATAAGAAGATCTTCCCACTCACAATAGCCTCAAAAACAATAAGATACCTGAGAATAAACCTAACCAAAGATACCAAAGACCTCTACAACAAAAGTTTTAAACCCCTGAAGAAGGAGATTGAAAATGACATAAAAAGATGGAAAGACCTCCCATGCTCATGGATTGGGAAAATTAATATAGTAAAAATATCCATTTTACTCAAATTGATATATTCAATGCAGTCGTAATCAAAATCCCTATGAGCTTCTTCACAGACTTGGAAAAAAAAATCCTTAAATTCATATGGAAAAACAACCCTCAGTGAAAAATGCAATACAGGGAGGATTGCTCTACCAGACTTCAAGTTATATCACAGGGCTATATTCACAAAGACAGCCTGGTACTGGCACAAAAACAGACCCATTAGCCAATGGAACAAAATTGAAGATCCAAACTTGAGCTCATACAATTTTAGCCACCTCATCTTCAACAAAGGGGCAAAGAAAACCTCAATGGAGGAAGGATAACATCTTCAGCAAATGGTCCTGGCAAAATTGGATCACCATCTGTAGAAGAACAAAATTAAACCCCTACCTCTCACCCTGTACAAAAACAAACTCCAAGTGGATCAGAGATCTCAGTGTGAAGCCTGAATCCTTGAAGGTGATAGAAGAAAAAGTTGGCAACAACCTACAAGACATAGGTGTAGGAAAAGACTTTCTAAATCAGACAGTGGCTGCACAGGAAATAAAGTCAACAGTCAACAAATAGAACCTCATCAAACTCAAAAGCTTCTGTACAGCAAAAGAAACAATCAAGGAAGTGAAGAGAAAACCCACAGAGTGGGAGGAAATCTTTACCATTGATACATCTGACAGAGCATTAACATCAAGAATATATAAACTACTCAAAAAAACAAAGAAGTAAGAAAAAAAATGACCTACTCAAAAGATGGAGTAAAGAGCTGAACAGAGATTTCACCAGTGAGGAATTAAAGATGGCTGAGAAACATCTTAAAAAAGTATTCAATATCATTAATAATTAAGGAAATGCAAATTAAAACCACTCTCAGATATCATCTCACTCCAATATGACTAGTTAGATCAAAAAAACAAAAGACAACAGATGCTGGAGAGGTTGTGGGGAAAGGGGAACACTCATCCACTGCTGGTGAGAATGTAAGCTTATACAACCACTGTGGAAAGCAGTGTGAAGAACCCTTGAAAGACTCATAATGAACCTACCACCTGACCCAGTCATACCACTCCTAGGTATATACCCAAAAGACTCATCCTACCACAAGCAAAGATACAGGCATATCCATGCAGCTCTCTTCACAATAGCGAAGAGCTGGAACCAATCCAAATGCCCCTCAAAAGATGAGTGGATGACAAAAATGTGGTACATCTACACAATGGAGTAGTATTCAGCAGTAAAGAAAGATGACATTATGAACTTTGCAGGTAAATTGATGGAGCTTGAAGCTATTATGCTAAGTGAAGTAACACAGTCCCAGAAAAACAAATGGGGAATGGTTTCCCTCATTTGTGGATGCTAACACCAAATCCCTCCAGATGAAAGGCAATCTGAACAACATTATTGTTACATTTCTGTTTGTCTGAAAGCAATTATGTTGTTATAATGTAATTCTCTCAAGGGGCTCTAGAATCCACCCACCACTTATTTTCAGACTCTGTAATTACTGTATATGGGTGGAGAGTATGTATCCATATTTTAGAGAAATATAAAATTAATGGAGGAAAATGTGAATTTCTAAGCATAAAAAAAAGACTGAGGGCTGGAGAGATGGCTCAGCAGTTAAGAGCACCGACTGCTCTTGCAGAGGACCCGGGTTTGATTCCCAGAACCCACATGGTGGCTAAGAAATGTCTTAAAAAAAAAAAAAAGACTGAGAGAAAGATGCAGGACAGTCATGGCAGAATGTAGGTTCTGGGTTGGGGTAAGGGAAAAGGGAATATGCCTAACCTGAATTGAAAAATGATGTCTGAACTACACAAAACATCAGTAAAAGCACAAAAAAAGTGAATTATCACTATCAACATAAGACATAGTAACAACATTTTAGTTAGTACCTCCTGGAGCTGTAAAATTCTCTGTATTTTAAACATGATCAGTTATCCAGATTACTTCCTCTGCTTTCTTTATCCCCAAACAAATAAAACCAGAAATTATCCTTAATCTTCTAAAAAATAATTTTGATTAGCATTCATTCTAAAGAAGTGATTTATTGACTTAAAAAATGCAACCTGTACCAAGAAATATAGTCTACATTTTGACACAGGATATGCACATGGATATACAGATACTCACATGTATAAAGGATGTGTTTGGGGAATGGCTTGGTCTGTTCTATTCAATGAACTCAAAACAACACAATGTTGGTTGCAACTCACTGTATTAGTTTCATAAACTACCAAGGAAAGGATTCCAAGCTCTATCTTTGCCAATGCCCCTGTCCAGTAGGAAGTAAAGAAAGACCACATGGTGGCCCCTTATCATCAACAAAGGCTGCAATGTTAGGTTGCGGGCAGACTCCTAAAATGGTGGTACAGCTTCCCTATATTGCAAAATGGCAGGCCTGAGCTTAGCCCTGGGAACCCCCTCTGCTTATCAGGAGACCAACCTATCCCAGACTAAACCTTCCAGCCTACTGTGTCCTTGGGGAACATCAGTTTATTAGGGGACAAACCACTGAACTGCCTCCAGGGATCAGAGAGCAGCAGCCAGCAGGAGAAGTCAAACAGGTTTTATAGCCTTATTTTGGCTGTGTGAGGTCATAGCGGTTGGACCCTGGGCACAGTTTCCTTCCAGCCCTTCCTTTTTCTCCTTTTTATTTAATAGTATTAAATGAATGGATATATGTAAAGATCTTAAACCGTACTAGGACACAGTAAGTATACAAGCAACATTAGTTTTGAAAACATTATCATTATCTATCAACATATGACATAGTAACATCATTTTAGTTAGTACCTCCTATAGCTGTAAAAGTCTCTGTATTTGGGGGTTGGAGAGATGGCCTAGCGGTTAAGAGCGCCGACCGCTCTTACAGAGGACCCGGGTTCGATCTCCAGCACCCACATGGCGGCCGAGAACCGTCTGAAACTCCAATTCCAGGAGAACTCCAGTTCCAGGGGAATCCGACACCCTCTTCTGACCTCCGCGGCATTCACGACACGGGTGCACAAACTTGCATGCAGACAGTACATTCATACACATACAGAAATAATAAAAATAAAAAAAATTAAAGAAAAAAAGTCTCTGTATTTTAAACTTGATCAATTATCCAGATTACTTCCTCTGCTTCCTTTATCCCCAAATAAAACATAGAAATTATACTTAATCTTCTAAAAAATAATTTTGATTAGCACTATTTTTGGAGGAAAGCCGAGGTTTGATAGAATAAATGCCAATGCTATTACTTCTCCATTGCCATTTACATTTTTTCAAAGCCAATTTTTTTTTAAATTTTTTATTTATTTCTCTGTGTGTATCAATGTACTGTCTGCATGCAGGTCTGTGCACCCGTGTCGTGCAATGCCGCGGAGGTCAGAAGAGGGTCTCGGACTCCCCTGGAGCTGGAGCTCTCCTGGAATTGGAGTTTCAGACGGCTCTCGGCCGCCATGTGGGTGCTGGGGATCGAACCCGGGTCCTCCGCAAGAGCGGTCGGCGCTCTTAACCGCTAGGCCATCTCTCCAGCCCCAAAGCCAATTTTTTATTGAAGCTTTGTGCATTTCATACAAAATTTCAAATCAAATCTAGACCCGTGCCCCCTCCCTGCCCCCCCACCCCACCAGAGCTCATACATTCTGCCAAAGATGTTTTTCATCTTTTTCTCAGTCTCTCTCAAGCCATTTATATTCTGCTACATTATCCCTATATCTTTTTTTAAGTTATTTTTATTTTATGTGCATAAGTATTGCCTGCATGTGTAAAAATGCGCCCATGTGCAATGCCGGTAGAGGCCAGAAGAGGGCATCGGATCCGTTGCAACTGGAGTTCCAGATGGTTGTCAGCTGTCATTTGTGTGCTGGGAATGGAATCTTGATCCTCTGGAAGCACAGCCAGTGCTCTTAATTGCTGAGCAATCTCTCCAGCCCTCCGATAGCTTAAGAATAGTTCATAACAATTAATAGTTGTTTATTATTCTGAGATACAGACTTACATTACAAAATAATTTTGTATGCTCAGGATTCAGGTAGTAAAAAATTTTATTAATTTCCCAGTTATCCACACAATCATGAAAAAAAAGTCTTAATGGGAGAGAAAAATATTTCTTAGGTTGCTAATAATTTAAGTAAAGAAACTTAGTATTCAAAATGCAAGCATTACTTTCCCCCTGGGCATGGAAGGTTGTGGGAATCCATTAGAATGCTCTGGCCTGGGGCTGGAGAGATGACTGCTCTTGCATAGGACCCTGGTGGCGGCTAAGAATCCTCTTTAAACTGGGCGCGGTGGCGCATGCCTTTGATCCTAGCACTCCAGAGGCAGAGGCAGGCAGATCTCTGAGTAAGTTCAAGGCCAGTCAGGTCTACAAAGTGAGTTCTAGACCAGCTGGGGCTATAGGAAGACCCAGTCAAAAAAAAAAAAAAAAAAGACAGAATGCCCCGGCCTACAGGATTTTTATGACCAGTCACCTAGTGTCCAGAGCTGAAATGACGGTTTCCTATGGTCCTAGACTGATACTCCCCTCACCCCTAGAGATGGATCTGTAGAGTGGGCTGGTCTTTTCCAAACTGCTGCCTTGAACGTAGGGATTCTGCGTGTGTGACTGAGGGGAGGAGGCGCTGACACATCTTTCCTCTTCCACCCAGCTGCAGGCAGAGGACCCGCCAGCTCCCACGTGGCAAGTCCAGATTGAGTAACGCGGGGCGGGCGAGGGGGCGGGCGGACCCGGGAGCGGGCAGCTGCGGCCCTTCCCCCCGGCTCCAGGCGGCGGCTCGGTCCTCCAGCGCCAGGGGGCGTGCGCGACTGGCGGCGGCGGGGTCCCATTGGCCACGGTGGGAAGCGTGGGAGGAGGCCCGAGCGAGCTGGCTTCCTCCTGGGCGCGAGCGGGACCGCGGGGCCGCGGAAGGACCCGGAGGGAGCCAGGCGTGAGCTGGAGGCGGCGGCTGCCGTCGGCCTCCGGCAGGACTGAGGGCGGCGTGGCCGCAGACCGGTGAGTCGTGGGGAGGGAGGCGGGGGGGCCGGGAGTGGCGGAGGGAGCAGCGGAGCCCAAGCCAGCTGCCCTGCATCCCCGCGCACAGGCTAGCCCAGGCAGCCCGGGGGCGCGGCGAGAGCGGGGCCGGGCCGGAGCTGCGGGCTGGGTGAGGCCGGCTGGAGGAGCTCTGCGGCCACGCACGCCTGCACCTAGCACAGAGCGGCGGCCCTGGGCTCCGGCTGCACTTGGACCCGGCTGTCCGCACCTCGCGCTCGCAGTGGCCAGGTTGAGCGTTGCCAGAGGCGGGCTGGGACTTGCATGCCGGACTTGACTGTGCAGGGCCACCTTGGCTCAGTCGTAAAGTTTAAGATTCTGCCAGGCTGGAGCTACTTTCTGCAAACTAGCTTATACCAATACCAAGAAAACCAGTATTTTTCTTTGATGAAGGCTGCTCGTTCCTTTTCTTCACCGCCCCTCTGGTGTTCATATGGAATATGCGTGATGAACAGTGCCCCATACCTAAATCATGAATGACAGACTGGCGGTTTGACATTGGTGTGGCTGGTTGTGACTTGTGCGAGTCATCTTTCTCAGCTTACAGAATTATTTCCCATAATACAGAGCCCTCTGATAGGACTTTTTGTTTCCTTTTAGGCAGAAATACTGTTTTTCTTTCCCACTTCGTGAACATTTATTTCTCACAACTCTCTGAATAGGTCCTTTTATCTACTTACCGAGTTTTACAGATTAAAATACCAATTTCCTGAGATGTTAGGTGTACATTGATGGTACTGGCAGATCCCTAGGCCCTCTTTGGCCTGAACATTCCTTGAGGGTTAGTGATCTAATACACATTTTCCAAGTCTTTGTAACTTATAGTGCCTTACAGAGTGCAGAGAGAGATCTCCATTAACTCAGAAAATGAAGTTAATGACTTACCTGATGCCACTAGACAAGAAATTGGTAGAAGTGGCCAGGCTGCTCTGCCTATGCAATCCTTGCCTGTTTCTGGAGGTTTCAAGTCTTTCCCCTTCTTCTGGCTGTTTACTAGATTTTTTTCTAGTTTTATATAATTTATTAGGAGCTTTGTCTTGCAGATTCTTAGAATGTTTTCTCTACTCCAGTTCCAGAGGAATCCGACACCCTCTTCTGACCTCCGCGGCTTTGCACGACATGGGTGCACAAACCTACATGCAGACAGCACAGTCATACACATTAAAAAAAAAAATTAAATTAAGTTTAAAAAAAAGTCCAGCATTCTTTACAGGAAGAAATGTTTTAAAATATATTAAAAGACAAGATAAAGTTTCCTCAAGTCACAAGAGTTCTAGAACTGGACCGTTGTGACTCTGGGAGCCTACACAAGTGATAGAATTATATAGCCCAAAGTCACAGGCGCAAATGGCTACAGTGCCACTTTACTTTTTTGTCTTCTGGGTGAACGTCTTGTATGCTGCTGAGAAAGTCACATGACCATCTCTAGCCATGAGTTCCAGTTGATTTTCATCATGAGTGCTACCAGGCTTGCTAAGGTAGCGCTGAGGGGTCAGGTGTGCTAACTAATCGCACCATTTATTACCTGCAGTTAGTGGTCACAAAAGAAATTTTGAAAGACATTGGACAATAGAATTTGGAGCTTAAAAAATTGTTGGAGCTGATACAATTTTACTTTTGGGGCTTCTTTGTACTCTTGGCCAGCGACTGCTAACCTTCGGTCCTGTTTTGGGCACATGGAACCAGTCTGCTCCACCACTTCTCAGAAGTGATTTGGTTGACTGAGCCTGAGCGGGAGAACCTCATTGCACTTGAGTTTTGCAGACTAACTAAAGTGGAAGTGAAGAGGCCGTGTGGGGGCATTCTTAGATATGGAATTCAGGAACCTGTAGCTTCTCATCTGGTATAATGTTAAATAATTCTGGGAGATGAAGATCCCTCATACACTATAAATTTCTGTCTTCAGAATCTTTTTTTTTTTTTTTTTTGAAAGCAGTTTGTAAGAGGATGACTTAGGTATTCTATTTTGTCCATCTTTGTATAACCAAAATGCTTTGTCATTCTTTTAAAAATTTATTTATTTTGTTCTTTCTTGTGTGGGGGTTGGGGGAAAGGTCATTTACCATGGCACATGCGTTGAGGTCAGAGCACAACGCTTGTGCCGTGGTACATGTGGGAGTTGGTTCTCTCCTAACCACATGGTTAGAATTGAACTCGGGTGGTCAGGCTTGGTAGCACATGCCCTTTCCTGTTGAACCATCTTGCTGTTCTTTTGTCATTCTTTTATGTATACTTTTTTGTTTGTTTGTTTATTTTTTTTGTTTTTTTGTCTTTTCGAGACAGGGTCTCCTTGTGGCCTTGAACTCACAAAGATCCGCCTGCCTCTGCCTCCCAAGTGATAGGATTAAAGGCGTGGGCCACCACGCCTGGCTTATATTCTTATTTTATATGTATGTATGTATTGCTTTCATATAGGTAGGTGCGCCCGTGTTGTGCAATGACAGCGGAGGTCAGAAGAGGGTGTTGGATCCCCTGGAACTGGAGTACAGAGAATAGTTAGCAGTCATGTGAATGCTGGAATTTGAACCTGGGTCTTCTGCAAAAACAGCCAGTGGTCTTGATAATGTTTTGTTTCTGTCTGTCCCTATAGGGTAAGGATCAAGCTACTTAAAGAGTTGTAGACTTCAAAAGGAGTAGACAAAACTAACTGCTAAATGGTAGGATCTATCCTCTTTTGTTATGTTTGTGGTCTGGATTCTAGAAATCTAAATGCCATTTTATTTCTTCAAGAGGATATTAGCTTTTTAAGCAAAATTCTGCTTTGTAGAAAAGAACTGCAGGAAAATATTTGTGTAAATTAAAATCAAGTATGTTATAACCACTGCAAATGGTTCTTCCATTCCTCACCATAGCCTCCAGATTCACTCACGCTCTCCCGGTCCTTCTTCCACACCACAGACCTGGCCCAGGGACAGCCTCATTCCTTGTTCAGAAAAAATAAGGAAATTCCTATCCTGTGAATTGTATGTACTTCAGGGCTTTTTATCTTGTCTATGCCTTGGTGGTTTTTATATTTAGTTTTCCTTTCTCTTTCTCTGTGTGTAGATTGTGCTGTAGCTTTAAAGTTCTCATCTCTAGGCATGGGAGAGGATCACTTGTTAAACATGCAGAAGTTTCCTCCCTACCTAAGGATTCTGATCCTGCAGCTAGCTCTTCAGATGGCTCAGGAATTTGCTTGTTAAAAGGCGCACTAGTGACGCTGATGTCCACAGTGAGGGTAACACTGTCCTTGGGCCTTCATGGAACTTGATGGAATTTGTCACTGACACTGCGGTTCCACGCTTTGTAAAGCACACCATTTTACTACTTAGAAAAATGTGTTTTGGAAGCCTCTCATTTAGATAGATTTGATGGGAAGGCAGTGTGTGTCTTAAAGTCAATGATACAGGCTTTCAGGCATGTAACGGAGCAAAGGGCTTCTCTTGTTATGCTAAGGAGTTATTGTGAAGCCTGGGGCCTGAGATAAACACAGTCACTGGAGGCTGGGGAGGTAGCTCAGTGTTTAAAGTGCTTGCCAAGAGAATCCCCGGGGTTCCTGGCCAGCCTGTCTAGCCTAATGAGTAAGCTCCAGTTTCAGTGAGAGACCATGTGAAGAGTGACAAGATACCGGACATTGACTTCTGGTTTCCACTGGACTTACACACATGCACACCCGCACAAATATATACATGCGAAACAGTTACTTCCATATTTCTTCAAATGTTCAATCACATAAAGTATTTGCAAGAGTTTATGAAAAGCACCCTACTTGACATGTGCTTATGATGAAGATCGTACTGATGTCTGGGTTTTAAAGTGCACGTCACGTGAGGTGTCATGCCTTCTAGCGTGGCTATGCTTTTTCAGTAATTTATGTATTAGTGGCTTGGTACAATCTTGTAATCCAATGAAATACATACTTCAAGTGGCATTTACATTAGGTGTTGCAGGATCATTTGATCTGTAGCTTTTTTTTTTTTTTTATTAGGGAAAAGCTTATTTCCAAGTTCTTCGAATATTATTACAGTCTTCTAAAAGTGTCCCAATTTAAATAGAAGGGAATCACTGATGTAAAACACTTGTGACATGAATTCTTTTAGGTTGTAATCTTTTCACATTACCTGTCATTTTTTTTTTTTTTTCGGGGGCGNTTTTTTTTTTATTATTTATTTTTGTATGTGTATGAATGTATTGTCTGCATGCAGGTCTGTGCACCCGTGTCGTGCAATGCCGCGGAGGTCAGAAGAGGGTCTCGGATTCCCCTGGAACTGGAGTTCTCCTGGAATTGGAGTTACAGACGGTTCTTAGCCGCCATGTGGGTGCTGGGGATCGAACCCGGGTCCTCTGCAAGAGCGTCGGTGCTCTTAACCGCTAGGCTATCTCTCCAGCCCTATTTTATTTTTTTTTTTAATTTTATTTATTTTTGTATGTGTATGAATGTACTGTCTGCATGCAGGTCTGTGCACCCATGTCGTGCAATGCCGCGGAGGTCAGAAGAGGGTCTCGGATTCCCCTGGAACTGGAGTTCTCCTGGAATTGGAGTTACAGACGGTTCTTAGCCGCCATGTGGGTGCTGGGGATCGAACCCGGGTCCTCTGCAAGAGCGTCGGTGCTCTTAACCGCTAGGCTATCTCTCCAGCCCCATAATGCCTTGAACTCTTAAAGAAACATACCACTCAGTTGAATTTGGGGTTACACTTTTCTGTTGGATGTTTTAAACCATGCAGTTGTCCCAAATTAATTTTCTAATCTACTGTTAAGGTCAGTTGAGGATCCAGTCCTCAAGGGTCACTTGAGCCTCTGGCTCAGTTAGTGTTACTTTTACCAGTTGCATCTTGTGAGGATGGGATGAAGGCTGTGCTTGGCTGTGTCAGTGCTTGGAAGCATTGAGGCAACTGTTCCTCTGTGTTAACCCTTCTCTTTGTAGACTGGACACTGGTTCAAGTCCATCTAGTGAGGTCCCCATAGCCTCCCTGAAAAAAAAGTCAATTTGGGGGCTGGAGAGATGTCTCAGAAGAACACTGGCTGCTCTTGCAGAGGACCGGGGTTCTGTTCCCAGCACCCACATGGCAGCTAACAACTCTCAGTTACTCCAGTTCCAAGGGATCCTATTCCCTCTTCTGACCTCAGCAGGCTTTGAGTGACACAGGTACATTACGTACATGCAGGCAGTACACTCATATACATAAAAATATTAACTAAAGAGAATTTAAGGGGGCTGGACAGATGGCTCAGTGGTTAGGAGCACTAGGGCTGCTCTTGCAGAGGATCTGGGTTTGGTTCCCAGCACCCATATGGCAGCTAACAACCATCTGTAACTCTTTTTTCAGGGGCTCCAACACCCTCTTCTGACCTCCTTGGGCACTGCTTGACATGGGTGCACTTACACACATTTAGGCAATACATTTAAACACATAAAATACAAATAATAAAATATTTTTAAAAAAGAGTTTGAGGAACAAAAAAAAAATGAGAGAATTGTTCAGTTATTTGGGGTACTGGATTACTGATTAGTTGAAGAGTAGTACCATCCAGTATTTCTGAAATCCATATGAGTTTTCAGATGAAGTGGGTACATGTGAATCTCAAACTTCTTAAAAATAAGCATCTTAGTAAGGTAGTTTTAGATGAAAATAATTTTAAATGAAACATAGAAAATTCATAAATGGTACCTTGGTTATTTACCAGTAGTAACTACAGCTAAAACAGAGATGAATACTTATTTTAAATATATTATAGTATAACACACTAAGATTATACTTTTTTTTTTTTGGTCTTTTTGAGACAGGGTCTCCCTGTAGTCCCAGCTGTCCTGGAATTCACTCTGTAGACCAGGCTGGCCTTGAACTCACAAGGATCCGCCTGCCTCTGCCTCCCAAGTGCTAGGATTAAAGGCATGTGCCACCACGCCTGGCTACTAAGATTATACTTTAAAAGATGGCTTTATAAGCCTTTAAGCGGGTTTTTAAAATGACTGGTTTTATTTTTAAATGTTTAGATCTGTTTTTACATAGGCTTGGCAAAGATATGCACCTTGATAAACCTGTTTGTTGTTTTTAAAGAGGTAGTAGTTGCCTTAAAATACACAAAATACGTATACACCCAAGACATATATTACATACATATATGATATATATATGAAATATCTAGAAGCACAGAGATAAGTGATCTTAATCCTTGAATAAAGTGTTTAACATCTCAGGATAGCAATTATCCATAGGAGAAATTGCACCCCGAGCAGGTGTAATCTCTTAAAAAATTAACTTAAGCTGGGCATGGTGGCACATGCCTTTAATCCCAGCACTTGGGAGGCACCAGCAGGTGGATCTCTGTGAGTTCAAGGCCAGCCTGGTCTACAAAGTGAGTTCCAGGCCAGCTGGGGCTACAGGGAGACCCTGCCTCAAAAAATACCAAAAAAAAAAAAAAATTAAATCCTCAAGCAATAGGAACCATGCTGTAGAACCAGCACTGAGGCAAGAATCAAGGAGATAACATCTTGACCAGAAAAGTATTTAAACTTAAAAACTCATGTTAATTCTTTAAAACACATCTGGGACCATTAGTGACCTCTGTTTTTCCAGAGCAGTCATGCTGATTTAGTATCTTTAATTGGTGTGCTGTACACTTGGCCAGGGTAACTTAATCTGTTGTATTCGGGATCCTTTTCCTTGAAATTTTCTTTTACTATGAGCCAAAAGGAGGCTAGGCTAATTTAATAATTCCAGGTTGCATGAGAACTTATTATGAGCCAATTTGCTTTTTTTTTTAATTATAAGCTCATGTAGGCAGTGCACACATAACAATCATAGATAAGATAGATTTTAGTAACCAATATTTTGTACTTTTTGTTGAGATTTTATCTTCTATAATTTTCATTGAAAAGGAAAGAGTACAAAGATCTTCAGTAAACATACATATATTTATAGTTTTATTGTAGTCTATTCTTTATAAAATCTTTACATTTAACAGTTTGATATTAAGAATATTTTGAAAAATGATTTTTTACCTCTATTATACAATTTCAATAAAGGTTTTAATTAATATATATTTATATAGAACCTGTTTTGAAAGGAAATTCTATAGCTAAATGAATAATATATATCTTATGATTTTTAATGAATGCTGTTTTGTATAAACAATTAGCATTTAAAAATATTGTGAAAAACTCACAGGACCAAAAGATATTATTTTATAGGATTTAAGATGTTTGGAGTGCCCAAGCTTATAAGGAAGTATGTATCCATCAGGCCTTTTAATACATCATCAAGATACATTATAAATCTGTTCATGTGAAGTTAAATCGGGCGTTCCAGAAATGCAAATAAAACCAATAATTTTAGTACACAGTAAACAGAATGAAAAAGAAAAAAACTGAAATGGCCAGTTTTTTTTAATTGTTTTGACACAGCGCGTGAAAACAATTATAGACATGCAACGCAATTATGTGAAATCTCAAACAACACATGACAACAATTATAGAAACATATGACACAGTTACATGAAATTTAGGTGCATCCAGAGTTGGAGAAGGTAGGGAGTTTGTATCTCTTGTCTCCTTAAGATGTGAGAAAGGCCTAATGGCCTAAAAGAACAAAAGGTGGTTTGCCTTGTAAACTTAAGATAGTATCTCCCTTCTCTCTTCTCTCTCTCTTTTGGTCTTTTTGAGACAGCGTCTGTCTGTAGCCGCAGCTGGCTTGGATCTCACTATGTAGTCCAGGCTGGCCTTGAACTCACAGAGCTCTGCTTACCTCTGCCTCCCAAGTGCTGAGATAACATCTCTCTTCTCTTTTAAAGAGATACCTTTGCATATGAGACCACAGAAAAAGACAAGCTGTGATGGGTTCCTGAAGGAGGAGTAGCTTCCTGCACTACTGAGAATTCAGTGAAGAGCAGCACATGCTTTGAGCTTCCATTGATGGAGAAAGTTGCTCGGCTCTATTATTAGGTCCATGGTTAAATATTTGTTGATCAACTGGAATATTTCAGTAATTGGGTAGCTCACTTTCCGAAGAAGAAACAGCAGTTTAGTCTCTAGGAGCTCTGTTGTGCAATCCTTCACTCTGAGACTCCTTATGTTGTAGTACTCCCCAAATGCATTGTGGTCTGTCTGGCTTGGCTACCTGTTGTTCCATTAAATCTTTGAAGTGGGCTGGAGAGATAGCCTAGTGGTTAAGAGCACCGACTACTCTTGCAGAGGACCCGGGTTCAATCCCCAGCACCCACCAACGCCCACATGGCGGCTGAGAACTGTCTGCAACTCCAATTCCAGGAGAACTCTAGTTCCAGGGGAATCCGAGACCCTCTTCTGACCTCCGTAGCATTGCACAACATGGGTGCACAAACCTACATGCAGACAGTACACTCATACACATACAAAAATAAATTTAAAAAAAATCAAAAAAAATCTTTGAGGCAAAGTTGGCATGGGCTGAGCACTTCAGTGACTGAGCTGGACACCTTCTCTAGCTTGTTTTTAAGTAGAGACAGTGAGTTTTATAGCTGTATTTTGCCAGTTTCTATTCTTAAGAGAGTGAGTTTTATCTAGGCTGTTGTGGATCAGACAGAAGTTTTCTTAAGTGTTCTTTACATTGCATGCCAGGAAGACCAATTGAGAACAACGACTAAGAGTTTATTGCTGACTGGGGGATCTAAAGCCTCACCCACACAATGCTCCTTTGCCTCATCTTCTCCATTGCGTTGGCTAACCATCCAGGGGAAGTTAAGAGGACTGTGTGCCTACCTTGAAGAGCACTCCCTACGTACCATGAAGAGCACTCCCTACGTACATGAAGAGCACTCCCTACGTACCATGAAGAGCACTCCCTACGTACCATGAAGAGCATTCCCTACATACCACGAAGAGCACTCCCTACCTACCATGAAAAAGCACTCCCTACCTACCATGAAGAGCACTCCCTTCCTACCATGAAGAACACTCTCTGCCTACCATGAAGAGGACTCCCTTCCTACCATGAAGAGCACTCCCTGCCTACCATGAAGAGCACTCCCTGCCTACCATGAAGAGGACTCCCTACCTACCATGAAGAGGACTCCCTACCTACCATGAAGAGCACTCCCTGCCTACCATGAAGAGCACTCCCTGCCTACCATGAAGAGCACTCCCTGCCTATCCTGAAGAGCACTCCCTGCCTACCATGAAGAGCACTCCCTGCCTATCCTGAAGAGCACTCCCTTCCTACCATGAAGAGCACTCCCTGCCTACCATGAAGAGCACTCCCTGCCTACCATGAAGAGGACTCCCTGCCTACCATGAAGAGCACTCCCTGCCTACCATGAAGAGCACTCCCTGCCTACCATGAAGAGCACTCCCTGCCTACCATGAAGAGCACTCCCTGCCTACCATGAAGAGCACTCCCTGCCTACCATGAAGAGCACTCCCTGCCTACCATGAAGAGCACTCCCTGCCTACCATGAAGAGCACTCCCTGCCTACCATGAAGAGCACTCCCTGCCTACCATGAAGAGCACTCCCTGCCTACCATGAAGAGCACTCCCTGCCTACCATGAAGAGCACTCCCTGCCTACCATGAAGAGCACTCCCTGCCTACCATGAAGAGCACTCCCTGCCTACCATGAAGAGCACTCCCTGCCTACCATGAAGAGCACTCCCTGCCTACCATGAAGAGCACTCCCTGCCTACCATGAAGAGCACTCCCTGCCTACCATGAAGAGCACTCCCTGCCTACCATGAAGAGCACTCCCTGCCTACCATGAAGAGCACTCCCTGCCTACCATGAAGAGCACTCCCTGCCTACCATGAAGAGCACTCCCTGCCTACCATGAAGAGCACTCCCTGCCTACCATGAAGAGCACTCCCTGCCTACCATGAAGAGCACTCCCTACCTACCATGAAGAGCACTCCCTACCTACCATGAAGAGCACTCCCTGCCTACCATGAAGAGCACTCCCTGCCTACCATGAAGAGCACTCCCTGCCTACCATGAAGAGGACTCCCTACCTACCATGAAGAGGACTCCCTACCTACCATGAAGAGCACTCCCTGCCTACCATGAAGAGCACTCCCTGCCTACCATGAAGAGCACTCTCTGCCTACCATGAAGAGCACTCCCTGCCTATCCTGAAGAGCACTCCCTACCTACCATGAAGAGCACTCCCTACCTACCACGAAGAGCACTCCCTTCCTACCACGAAGAGCACTCCCTACCTACCATGAAGAGCACTCCCTACCTACCATGAAGAGCACTCCCTTCCTACCATGAAGAGCACTCCCTTCCTACCATGAAGAGCACTTCCTGCCTACCACGAACAGCACTCCCTACCTATCATGGAACTTCTCTGCCACAATCGGACATTAGTCCTCATTTTAAATGCATTTCAGTATCCTGCTACCAAAGAAAGATGAGAAAAGCCATAAGAAGCTGATTCTGATAATTTACAGGGTGCCTGTAATCCTAGCACTCTGGAGACTGAGAATGGAGACTAGGCAAAGCAGATTCAAGGCTACCCTGGGCAGCATACTGAAACTCAGTCTCAAAACAAACAGGCAAACCAAGCAGCCAGCTGTGGGCCATTCGTACCTCTATCTTCCCACAATTTTCAGTAGAACGTTACAAATTTATTCTGAAAAATTTATTTATTGGTTCTATTAAACCATTATTTTTAAAAGTTTGGTCTGTGGCTTTGAATTCTTGCATTTGAGGGACCACTTTGTAGATGTGTGATTTTTTTTTTCTTCCCCCATTCAAATATGTTTAGTTTGGTTTTTCAAAAATTTGAAATACTTTTTAATTGTTAGGAAGGCATTAATGTTCCTTTTAATCCCAGAACTCTGGGAGATAGAGGCAGAAGGATCTCTGTGAGTTCAAGGCCAGCCTGGTCTACATAGTGAGCTCCAGGCCAGCTGGGACTAAAGGGAGACCCTGTCTCAAAAATATGAGAAAAAAAAAGAAAAGAAAAAAAGTGTTCCTTTTAGTACATTATAGGTGAATGAATGCCTTTAATCCCAGCACTTGGGAGGCAGAGGCAGGCTGATCTCTGTGAGTTCAAGGCTAGCCTGGTCTACATAGTGAGTTCCAGACCAGCCAGGGCTACATAGTAAGACCATGTCTCAAAAAATAAATAAATAAATAAATAAAATTAATTTTTAAAAAGTTCCTTTTATTTTCCTATTGTATTTTTTGGTTGTTTTTGGTTTGGTTTCTGAGAAAGGGTCTCATGTAACCTAGTCTGGCCTCAGAGCTCCCTTATTGGTGAGGATGACCTTCATCCAGTGCTAGAATTTCTGATATGTGTTTCATACTCATTTTTAAAAGATATAGTGTGTGTGCATGTGTGTCAGACTGAGACAGAGAGAAACAGGAAATGGAAGATTCTTTTTCTCTTTAAGCATTTAGTATTAAAATCTTTAAAATAATTTAATGTTAAAATTGTTAAATTCATAAAGCACAATGATAACAGTTCATAGTGCACATTAAGCTGTCGCTTGTTTTGCAGTTTTGCAGTGGCTAGGGAGCCAACTTCAAGTCTTCTTTTTTTTTTGTCTTTTTGAGACAGGGTCTCCCTGTAGCTCCGGCTGTCCTGGAACTTGCTATGTAGACCAGGCTGGCCTTGAACTCACAAAAATCTGCCTGCCTGTCTCTGCCTCCCTAGTGCTGGGATTAAAGGCATGCACCACCACGCCTGGCTAACTTCAAATCTTCTATACCTCACAGTAGCCCATACTGGCCTGGGACTCACTTTGTAGTTGAGGATGGCCTTAAACTTTGATCTTCCCTCCTCCTCTCCTAAGTGCTGGTATTGCAGGCATGCTTCACCACATCTAGCTTATATGGTGCTGGGGAATGACCCTGGGGCTTTGGCTTTGTGCATGGCAGGCAGGTAATCTTCTAGCTGAGGTGCATCCCTGTCCGCATACTGAGTTTTTCTTTTCTTTTTTTTTTTGGTCTTTTTGAGACAGGGTCTCCCTGTAGCCCCAGCTGTCCTGGAATTCGCTCTGTAGACCAGGCTGGCCTTGAACTCACAAAGATCCACCTGCCTCTGCCTCCCAAGTGCTAGGATTAAAGGTGTGCGCCACCACGCCTGGCTGAGTTTTTATTTTCTTAAACATTTTTTAAAGTTTATGTGTGTGAGTGTTTTACTTGCATGTGTATAAGTGGACTCCCATTGGGCAGTGCCCAAAGAGGCCTGAAGAGGGCATCAGATCCCCTGGAACTGGAGTTAACAGGTGGTTAGCTGCCATGTCGGTGCTGGAACCAAACCCCGGTCCTCTGCAAGAGTACCAGTGCTTTTAACCACTGAGGCGTCTCTCTAGTCCCTCATACTGAATTTGTAAATGTTAATAGCCTTTTCAAATAATACTGTCTTCTTGTCTCCTTTTGGTTATTTTTGTTTCAAAAAAATTCTCTGGCCTAGCAAAGATGTACATGTAATACGTTTGAATGACATAGGGTACTTTATAGCAAATAGCTTGTGTCTCTTACTATAAAAATAACATGTTTACTATGTTAAAGTATCAAAGGAAGTTCAACCAACCATGAAAGGCTAAGGCTCACAAACAAAACACTTTTTTCCCTTTTTAAATGTGTGTGTGAGTGTGTGTGTGTGTGTGTGAGAGAGAGAGAGAGAGAGAGCGAGAGAGAGAGAGAGAGAGAGAGCGAGAGAGAGAAAGAGAGAGCGAGTGTGTACCACTGTGCCATACATAGCATATGTGTGGAGGTCAGATAGCAACCTTGGGTGAGTCCTTTCCACTTGAGATAGGCTCTTTTGTTGGATGCCGTGTATGCTAGGCTAGCTGGTCCGGTCAAGAGCTTCTGGGAATTCTCCCATCCTCATGTCCCAGGTTATAGATATGCATGCACTACTCATTTGGCCTTGTGTGGGTTCTAGGGATCCAAAAGCCAGTCCTCACACCTGTGCGATCAAGTGCTTTATCTGTTCAACTCCCTCCCCAGCCTGGGAAATGATTTTAAGAGCTAAATGTTTTGAATTTTAAAAGTTGGCCAAACATCAGGCACACAGGCACTTAACTCTTTTTTTTTTTTTTTTAAGTCTATCACAAAATGAACCTATCTCAACACCCACATGAAGGAAACAGTGCTGTCAACTACTTCCCACAATGTTATAGTTAGCGAAGCAGAATTTACTAATGGGTTTAATCATTGCTTTCTTTTTCCTGCAATGGGTTTGGAAGCATGGCCAAGTCTAGACTTACTGCTGCCCTTGCTGTGGATGGACAGCTGCCTTGAAGAGATGCAGAGGTGCTTTCCTTTGAAGAGGATCCGTTCTGTTTCTCAGAGTGCAGGCTTCTTTCCTTGGAGAGAGGTTGCTGATGAAAATGTCTGATAAAGTGCAGGATTTGGGATTGTTTGGTCAGTGTGACTTCTGCAGAAGACCTTCAAGATGACCCATAGAGACCGTCTGGATCCTGCAGACGACTCAGCAAAACATGTTACAGTACTAAGATGTGATTAGGGAAGTTTCCTGCTCTTCTGTTTTTTTCCTAATTAAAAAAATTTATTTCTCCAGCTTAGGGTTCAGTTAATTATAATACACATCACACACACACACACACTTAGGTAATTATATACACACACACACTCAGGTAATTATAATACACACGCACGCACACATGTATACATGAAACCTGTAGAGTCTTATAAGCTGAGGTAATTTTCGGTTTTCAAGTAGGCTGAAAATTGAAACAATAATTTTGTGAAACATGAAAATGTTATGAAACCCCAATTTTTTGGTCCACAAATAAAGCTTTATTAAAACACAGCTGGGCATGGCGATGCCATTTTGCATATGCTTGTGCTGAACCAGCTGTGAACTAGTTCTCCCACAGCCCCTTCCTGAGGCCCAAGGTTTTGAAGTGGTTCACGCTCAGGTTTATGTCTCCACCAAAAGTTGATACAAAGGACACTGGTGAAGAGATAAGTGAGGTGTGAGAAGGTACACAGGACTCCCATGCTTTCTCTTCGAGTACCCCACCACCCCCAGGAACCTCAGTGTTGAGCTCTGTGGGAGCTTTCTGGGCTATGTCCGGAGGGGTTTCCTGAGACTTGGTTGGATAGAAAGGAAGTAAACTAATGCTAATAGACTGAATGGGGAACCCCAGCAATCAACCATGACCTCTGCAACAGTCCTCCAGCTAGGCCGAGGAATGGGAGTTTTATGACGGACCTCCTGTCAGACAGGGCTGGGCAGATAGAAAGGCAGGACAATGATCTTGCAATCTTTCTGTGACGTGCTAGGAGTGGTGGGGGGGTGGTGGGTGGCTTGTAGTTTAATAATAGGTAACTAGAATAATGTAGTGTGGTTTTTTTTTTTTTTGGTNGCTGGCCTTAAACTCACAGAGATCTACCTGCCTCTGCCTCTGCCTCTGCCTCTGCCTCTGCCTCCCACGTGCAAAGTTTAAAGGCGTGCGTCACCATGCCCAGCAATATTTTATGCACTTCTTTTTTTTGGTCTTTTTGAGACAGGGTCTCCCAGTAGCCCCAGCTGTCCTGGAACTCGCTCTGTAGACCAGGCTGGCCTTGAACTCACAAAGATCCAGCTGCCTCTGCCTCCCAAGTGCTAGGATTAAAGGCGTGCGCCACCACGCCCGGCTGAATAATGTAGTTTTTATGCTGTGCTTTGGGAAACGAGTTATGCATCAGGAACAGTCTAGATTTCGAAGGGCCTGACAAGCACACCAGAATGATATTTACTGCTCCGAGTAGCCTGTGGCACCGTCAAATTGACACATCAAATTTATGTCACAAGTCCTAAATATACTCCACCTACTGTTTTATATTTTGATATATTTTCACATATTCCCCAGGAAAGTCTTAGCCCACTTGCATATTAGAATCTTCTGAATGTAGTTGGTTTGGTTAAAATTGTCATTTGTCTAGGCACCGAATTAAAGTTGGATTAAAGTAAATGTTAGTTTACTTTCCACTTTGTCAGATATAACTTGCAGTATTTTCTTTTGGCTTAATTATGTATATGATATCTATATATTTTTAGTGTTGTCTTCTGTATTTTGTATGTGCAGTTTTTTGCATCATTTTGCCCTGAGGTCAGAGGTTCTGACACTCAGGCCCAAGTCACCCTGACAAACTGGCACATCTCTGGAGTGCCTGGCTTACAACAGAGATTAACAATTCCCAGAGCAATTTGCAAAATTCATATTGATTGACATGGCATGTTGTCAACAGACCACTTAGACCTAACATGTCAGTGTGCATCAGGGGAAAAGGAATTGGTTTGTTTGTGAGCTTCCTCCCTGTGCTTCCATAGACAAAATCTCCTACCATCATCCTTGATGCCACCTTAAAGCCCAGCACAGCTAGAGCTCTGGTGGGAAGATTACATGCAACAGTAATGTGTGAACTGCCACTGTATATGCACATCATTTCCTCGTTTCTATTACCTGGCAAGCCACCCCCCTTCTGGTAATTGTTATTGTGCCTTGTTTTATGGACACAGAACAGTGAGTGGACTTGTAATTTAGAATCCATTTCTCAAGGAAATAGTGGAGATGTCATTTGAGCTGTGCTCTTGTTACTGTTGTTGCTCAAATTAATGGAGTCTGAGACAATTCCTCTATTCTTTTTTTTTGGGGGGGTCTCTTTGAGACAGGGTCTCCCTGTAATCTGGCTGTCCTGGAATTCGCTATGTAGACCAGGCTGGTCTTGACAAAGATCCACCTGCCTCTGCCTCCACCTCCCAAGTGTGCCACTACCACACCCAGCGATGCCTCCATTTTCACATAGCAGCCTGATATTGAATAACAAATTTTATTAAATTGGACCTAACAAGATAGACTAAAGGAAATGTTTAAAACATCTAAACAGCCTGAGTTTGTCCCCCTGAGGTCCCCCAGTTTAGGCTCTTTTTACTGCAAGTTATGGAGGAATGCGTGTCAGGCCTGCTTTGATTATAGTTGATATTGCAAAAGTTAAAAAAATATATAAAAAAAAAAGGGGCTGGAGAGATGGCCTAGCGGTTAAGAGCACCGACTACTCTTACAGAGGACCCAGGTTTGATCCCCAGCACCCACATGGCGGCCGAGAACCGTCTGAAACTCCAATTCCAGGAGAACTCCAGTTCCAGGGGAATCCGAGACCCTCTTCTGACTTCCGCGGCATTGCACGACACGGGTGCGCAGACTTGCATGCAGGCAGTACATTCATACACATACAGAAATAAATAAAATTAAAAAAAATATATAGTTGATATTGCACCTTCCATTCTACCACCTTCTTTATTTAGCAGAAAGCACCGAAACTTGTTTTTGTCTATTGCAATTTGTTGCAATGACTTTCATAGGTGTACTGTTTTAAACATTGAAATTTTAATTTGTCCTAAGAGTATTCTAACTACTGATACTCTGATTTTGATAACTGGCTCTAATTTCCATATTTGTATCTTTTAATACACATATACGAGAATTATATTTTTTGACTTGTTGCCTGGTGATTAGCATTCTGACTTTCTTTCAGCTGAGGCCTTTTTATTCCTTCTAGGACTCATATGCCTGTGGAACTGCCTGCTTCTACCTGAGTGCTAATGATTTGGCCTAACATTTCCATGAGTTATTTGGTTCTGCCCTCTCCAGTTGTTATCATAGACTGTCTCTGTCTTCAGTTGCCCTCCTAAGTGGTTAAGAATGATTTGAAATTAACACATCATAAACACCCTCCATGATTTTTTTTCTCGAGTCTGGTTCAATACTCTGTTCTGCTGATTTGCACTTTTGCATCATTAAAGATCCGAGAAAGTTAATTAAGCAAATTAATTAAAGATGTGTTAATAGCTGAGGTAATTTGGTAAGATTTTAATTTAGAAGTTTTCCAAAATGTTAATCTCTAAAAAATTTTAATGGAAAACAATTGCATTCACAATAGTAGTTGCTTACACTGTGGTCTTAGGGATAAATCTAGGAGCAGACTTACTGGGAAGTACAAACACGCAGCAGGTAGATGCAGCAGTGACTGTAATTATTCAGGCGTGGCCTCAGCAGGCAGTGGAAGCTGAAATAAAGCAGTAGGTGTCTACTGCCCAAACCGCTGCTTATCATATTTGCCAAGAGAGCCTCAGTTTCAGAGGGCACACTGATAAGAGTGAAATCATTTTGGAACATGTGCTGACTGGAAAGCCCTTGCGTGTGTTGTGAGCAAAGAATTCGGTTTCACTGGGAACCAAACGAGGATTTATGACCTTTGGAGTTTTCATTTAAGAAGTCAGGATGTTTTTCTTTTATGTGAAGTCCTGTAGATACTGCCGTATCTCATTTCCTTTTTAGTATTTTCCTAGCTCATGGCTAAGGAGTTTAAGTGGATTTATCGCATTGACTTGGTCTGTTTTATGGAAGGCGTTCACATACATAACAAAGAAAGTAAATCAATAATGAACAACTCAGTTATGTTGATGCTTTTTCTTTAGGGTAGATTGCAGAATAAAGGGAGCTAGCTGAAGAGGATAGGACATTGGGGACTGCAGAACCCCCACCCCCTTGATTTTTTTCCAGTGAATTAGAAAATGGAATGTCACTTTTTTTCAGTGTCCTCCAGGGACAGACCATTATTTTTATTTAAATCTATCAGCGAATTAGATCAGACATCAACCTTGGAATGTAAACATCAAAATACAATTTCATTTAAAAAAATTTATTGTGTGTGTGAAAGAGATGGCTCGACAGAGAGAGAAGGGGGAGAGAGGGGGGAAGAGAGACTGAGAGAGCACATGTCTGCATTCCTGGACATGTGTGCAGAAATCAGAGAAATAATATATTTCTGATTAATGGGGTTCATTAGTCAAAACTTTGTTTTGCATTTGTCCCTTTATGGCAAGTTGACTATAGAAGCTGTCCAGCTAAGCTTGAGCGTGGCTTTGTTGTGCAAAGCTCATTTACTTTTCTGTTTTTAATAAAAGTTTTGTATATTTTGAGTTGCCTCTTAGGCAGGAAGAACACATACACATATGGATTTTTTTCCTCATATTTGTTTCCTGTGTATAATAAAATAATTCCCAAACTAAAGAACAGTTTGTTTGCTATATAACATATTCTGTCAATAATGATAATTGCCGTATTATGTAAACTTCTAGATATATTATCTTGAAAATTTATTTTATGGGTGTTTTGCCTGCATATATATATAAGTGTACTGCTTGCTTACCTGGTACCCAAGGATCCCAAAAGATGGTGCTGGGTTCCCTGGAACTGGAGTTACAGGTGTTTGTTAGTCACCATGTGGGTGCTGTGAACTGAAGTCTGGTCCTCTGCAGGAGCAGCCTGTGCTCTTAACTGCTGAGCTGTTTCTCCAGCCTTATTGATATATTATTTCTCATATATACAATTGAAATACTATGAAGAAGACTGAGTATTAAAGCCAGCCTTTGCTGTGAGTGCTTATGGTAGTGACAGCTGAGTTATGCCAGGTAAAAAGGTAAGGTCTTGTCCTGTACTGCATGACCTCGCTCTGTCTAAACCCTTGTGCATGATTCTCTGTGACTGGGGAAGGGGTTTAAGTAACTTCTTTGGACCTGATGTGCAGATAGAGTTTGAATCTAAATAATCTGTGATCCTAATGGATGAGGGTAGAAGTCATCATCTCTAGGCACAGGTGTGATGGCAGCTGTCCTCCTTTGTCATCACATGGACCGAAGACACAGTGGGAAACATGCATCTTTTCATGTCTTATGGCCCAGTGGAAGGAGTGGCTGGTGATGAGAAGTTTGTCATTAAATGTCACTATTGGTAGAATATTTAGAAATGTTGGGGCTGGACAGATGGCTCAGTGGTTAAGAGCACTGACTGCTCTTGTAGAGGACCTGGATTCAATCCCCAGCACCCACATGGCAGCTAAGCACTGTCTTTAAGCTGGGCATGGGGGCGCACGCCTTTAATCTTAGCACTCAGGAGGCAGAGGCAGGTGGACTTCTGAGCTCCAGTCCAGCCTAGTCTACAGAGTACGTTCTAGGCCAGCTGGGGCTATAGGAAGACCCTGTCTCAAGACAAAAAAAAAAAAATGTCATGACATGTACTTAGTTTCACTATACATTCCAGATCCAACTCAGTGTAAGGAATAATTTATACTAGAATTAACAGTGTTTGGTTTTCTTTTGATTTTAGGAACTTATTTATGAAAAGTGCCATAGACTGAAAGGCAGACATGAGGGTAGCAGGTAAGAGACGCAGTTCTGTGAAAATGATTTTGCATTCTGTGTACCTTTTTGCTCGGTAATGACTGGGGGAGAGGGCTAGAATGTTTTCTTTCTTCTTTGTGAAATGAGTTGTCCTACCTTGTCCAAGCTGTTCTTAAGCTATCTTCCTGCCATTAGAGATTGTTACAGGCAGGTGCCACCGCACCCAGAATGTTGATTTGCTTGCTTGCTTTCTCTCCTACTCTTTCTTCCTTTCTCTCTCTCCTCTCTTCCCCTCTCTTCCTTTCCCCTTCTCTTTTTTTCTTTGGCATGGTTTCACTGTAGAACCTTGGCTGGCTTGGAACTCTCTCTGTAGACCAGGCTGGCTTCGAACTCATAGAGATCCACCAGCTTCTGCCACCTCAGTGGTAGGATTAAAGCCTTAAGCCACCAAACCCAGTCTGGAATAATGTTTATGTTGAATACCAATCTAAAATAAATTAAATCATACTTAGCCTCTTCATTTTATGTAGTCAACAAATCACATATTGCACATTTTGTATTATATAGGTTTTTATACACTAATCTTTTGTTGAAATTATGTTAAATATTTAGTAGTGGCCTTAATGTTTATTTCCTTTTTTGATATTTTGAGTCAAGGTCTCCCTGTAGCCCCAGCTGGCCTGGCACTTTGATATATTAAGCTGGCCTTGAACTCACAGAGATCAGCCTGCCACTCTGCCACTGCCACCTGAGTGCTGGGATTGAAGATGTGTACCCCCCCAGGTGCTAATATTTATGTCTTATGCATTAAGCTTATTTTCCTATTAGTAAATAAAAATGCCTCTGTATAGAATACTTTTAGCTGGGTATGGTAGCTCACACCTTTAATCTCAGCATCAGGTAGGCAGATCTCTTGTTCAAAGCCAGCCTGGTCTGTACAGTTGTACAGTGAGTTCCATGCAGCAGCAGCTACAGGGATACCTTGTCTCAACAAATAAAGTTTAAAAATGCAAAAAGTCCATTTTTTAATCTTACTATGTTCTAACCTTTGAGAAAAATGAATTCTAAAGTCTAAGTTGCGCCTTATGAAGTTAAACATAATATTTGTAAAGGACTTATTAAAATGTTTTTGCACTCCATTTATTAGTTCAAGTTCAGTTTGAATAAGTGAAGAACATTAACATTAGTCTGTCCCTAAAGCAGCATATTATATATATATATATTGAAAAGGCATTAATATAGTTATCATAAGTAGTTATTGTAGTTATCCATAAGAGCAGATTCATAAATATGTGATTTATATTTTCCAACCTGAAAGTGAAAATAAATATTCATGCGTTTCTGCCTCCAAACAGAACACTAGAAGTGGATGTTGTATGGAGGGATTTCTAAGTCTGTCCCAAACAGGGGAGATAATTGGTAGTTTTTCAGAATCAAGATAATTGTTATTTCTCTTAATTTTCATTCTTTCAAACAAACCAAGTATCTCCCTACAGAATCGTCTCTTAGAAATGTCAAAGCCTGAGATGGGTGAAGAAGCAGCCCTCCCTACTTGCCTATAATTGTATAGAACCAAGCAGAGTTGATTACACAGCTACACAGCGTGATTATTAAACAAAGATAACTGAAGGTTGTCAGAAATGCTTTTATAGAAATTTGAAAAACTAGACTCTCTTTGCTATGAGATTGTAAAGCATCATTTTTTTTTTCTTTGCTCTTTAAGTAGGTTTACAGTTACAGAAGAAAAGTATTTTCATAAACCAACAGTTTATGGTTTAAAGAACCTGGGACACTGTTTTGTTTTGCTTTTTGTTTTTGAATGATCTTGGATTCAGCAGGATACTTTATGTGTCTCGAGAAGACTTTAAAATACACTGTTGAAGTAAAGCAAATTTTGCACGTAATTCTAAATTCATTTTCATTAAAATTAAATTTGTCATTAGTCCATTCTTCTGATTCCGACAATGCCCAGGCTAATTGATGAGCAATTATTCACTGAGTTTTTTTTTTTTTTGTTTCTGTTCCTGGCTTAGGTCTTGAGGAAGCTGCCTTGAATGAATGAATACAGAAGATTAGTTATGAGTTCATTGCTTTTAACTAATACCTTCTAAATTCAAATAGTATCTAGTTGTTTTGAAATAGTCACATAACCATTTTGCTTATGTCTGAAATTGAATGGTTTTTGGTTTGTAAAAGGTAGGAACCTACCCAGCAGTGCTGTCCCTGGTGAGGAGGAAGAAAGAATTTCATGGCAAGTTAGGCATGGGAATCATGGTGAGGATAAGGTTATCCCCTCCCAGGCCAACATTAAGTCATCAGACCAGTTCTAGAGAGCAGCTTCTGTAGCATCTTCTGGGACTCTGCCACTTCAGAGATTGCGAATTTCTCTGCTTCTGACTGTTCAGCCCCTTAGAGCTTCTGCTTTTGCCTAGTTCCAGACCAGTACAAATGAAGAGGTCTTGGTTTAAGAACACGGACTAGTTATGTGACCTCTGGAAAGTCATTAGAGCCTTGGGGCTGGAGAGATGGCTCAGAGATTAAGAGCACTGACTGCTCTTCTATGGGACCCAGGTTTGGTTCCCAGCATCCCATTTCCACATGATGGCTAACAACTGTCTATAACTCCAGTTCCAAGAGATCTGATGCCCTCTGTGGGCATTGCGTCCATGTGGTACACTTAGATACATTCAGACAAAACACTCATACACATAAAATAGAATATTAGAAAAAACCTTAAGCCTCATTTTCCTTATAAAATGTAATAATATCCTGAAACTTTGTATAAATGAAAATATTTATAAAACATTCAGCTTATAGTTGGCATTCAAAACTGGCTATGTGTGTCATATACACATGTATAAAATGTATATAAATAGCTTTTTTTAGATGAAGGCTTAGGTTTAGCTTTGTATAAAATTTGATCTTGACCTTTCATGTTAGAAATCTGATGTTTTAATCATCTTTCAGTCTTGAACAATGCAAGTTTCATATATTTGCTTTAGGAGACAGTGAGATATTATCCTTGATAATACGTGCCCAGGATTTCTAGAAAATAGGAGTAGAGCTATCATGTGACCTCTGGCCTTCGACCCATAGTCTAAATGATACAGAAAATATATGGCACCTGTAGCGGTTAAGAGCACTGAGTGCGGGGCTGGAGAGATGGCCTAGCGGTTAGGAGCGCCGACTGCTCTTGCAGAGGACCCGGGTTCGATCCCCAGCACCCACATGGCGGCCGAGAACCGTCTGAAACTCCAATTCCAGGAGAACTCCAGTTCCGGGGGAATCCGACACCCTCTTCTGACCTCCGCGGCATTGCACGACACGGGTGCACAGACTTGCATACAGACAGTACATTCATACACATACAGAAATAAATAAAATTAATAAAAAAAAATTAAAAAAAAAAAAAAAAAAAGAGCACTGAGTGCTCTTGCAGAGGACCTCGGTTTGATCCCCAGCACATACATGGCAGCTGAGAACCATCTTTAACTCCAGTTCCAGGGGAATCCGATGCCCTCTTCTGACCTCTGTGGCATTCCATGACATGGGTGCACAGACCTACATGCAGACAGTACATTCATACACATACAAAAATAAATAAAATTTAAAAAAGTATATATAGCACCTGTTAACATTCATCTATTGAGCAAACGTGTTGACAGCCTGCTTGTTCATATAAGACACTCAGCTAGATCCTTGGGTAGAGACTAAATCCTAATGGAATTTTGCTTTTATGCTAAAAATGTAAGCAGCTAGTAGTTGCTCTTAAAACCAGGAAGCAGGCTTTGGAAGGGAGGGGCGGAGATAGAGGAGAGCATTCATTGACATTCTTGATGCCGCTTCAGTCCTGTGTTAATGGAATTTTATAGAGTCTTGTTTTGTAGAGCAGTTTTGGATTAACAGCCAAATTAGGAGGAAGGTACATGTTTTCCATATATTCCCCCGTGCGTGGCTTTAACAGAGTACTGGAGGAGGCTCTGGACTCACCTGCCTCTTGGCACCAGCAGCCTTTCTGCGCGTCTTCAGTTCTTTCCCGTCCCTCCCTTTCCTCTAAGGTTATGGAACTGTTCTTTTGGGTTCATGAGATTAGAATGAACATTGTTTTTACTTTTTCTTTACCTAGTATATTGAGTTTGGCTCCCCCCCTCCGAAAAATTTGTCATTTAGTTTTAGAAAAGGGTACTTTGCAGACCACTGGGTTTTACTGGTAGGCCTGAATTCTGCCTCTTGTGAAGACACTAATTTTTGTGTGTAATCTTAGACCTTTACTTTGTATCTGTGAATTTTTTTTTTCCTTAAGGTTAGATGA
The DNA here is from genome assembly GCA_009823505.1 of Rhizomys pruinosus. NCBI lineage: Eukaryota > Metazoa > Chordata > Mammalia > Rodentia > Spalacidae > Rhizomys > Rhizomys pruinosus. The sequence continues at coordinate 4,166,475 of VZQC01006553.1, forward strand.
CTGTTGATCTTGTCTACTTCTTTCATATCAGTGCAAGTTAAACCTAAGCCCTTGGCAGGGGAGGAAAGTTGAGATTGCATAGACATGAACCTTGAGCTCAAAACAAATGTCACGTCTCTGAAATCCCAAGGTTTGACGTGAGAGGAAGACAGTTATCGGTGGCCGTCTTTCTGTTCCCTTCCTTACCTTGTATTTTGTGCTTTTCTTCCTAGATTTGTTACCTGTAGAGGGAAAAAAAAAAGATAAGAAATGGGTTCACATTAAGCAATAGTGTCAGTGATGACTAAGTTACTCAGACATGATTAATGGTGCAAAGGTCTGACAGATGAGGAATTTGCCCTCATGAAGCTCAGCATACGAGACATATTATGTTGAGTCCTGACCCCTGGGGGGCGGGGTCTGATTTAAACTAGGTGTTAAACCCTGAGGAAGAAGATGCTATTTGCCATGCTCTGAGGGCTTAGGGAGCCCAGAGAGAAGGGTTTGGTGGCTGGAGGATAAGCGTGGTATATTTGCACTTCAGCTCCTTGCTTTCTGGGTTTCTTGGCCTTGGTTTTTCCAGGTCTAGTGTTTCGTGTCATCCTGGGAGGGCTGTGAAGGATTAGAAGCACGCCACTCAGCAGGCCTTGTGCTAGGTAGCATTTTATACAACAGCAGCCAAATCAAAGTATTGACAAATGTCTCAAGCACTCTTATGTCTGAGAATTTTCTTTGATCAGGAAATCGCTTAACTTGGTGGATATCAGTACAGTTTTTAATCAGGTAAATTTAAGATCTTGTAGATTATCAAATAGAACTGTATTAACCTTAATTTTATTTTTGAAAACAGTGTTTTTCTTAAAGATGCATGGCAGAAGTTTTGTTGGCTCACAGGCTCATGCTTAATTATTTCTGCTTCTTTTCCAGGAGCAGCAAAGTTGGTGGTAGCTGTGGCAGTATTTTTACTGACATTTTATGTTATTTCTCAAGTATTTGAAATAAAAATGGATACAAGTTTAGGAAATCTGTTTGGTAAGTTTCTTTTTTTTTCTTCCTTATTCCTTTTTATTTTCTTTTTTGTATTTTTAGCATAAGCTATATGCATTTAAAAAACTATTTTTTGACACTTTCATACATGCATTAAATTTGTTTTCATGATAGACACCCATGCAGCCTTATCCCCTTCCACTCCCATTGACACCCGCCTTGTTCCCAGTAAGGTACCCTCCTGCTTCCATGGTGTGTGTGTGTGTGTGTGTGTAGAAAGAGACAGTCCTAGGGGCTGGAGAGATGGCCTAGGGGTTCAGAGGACCCGGGTTCCATCCCCAGCACCCACATGGCAGCCGAGAACCGTCTGAAACTCCAATTCCAGGAGAACTCCAGTTCCAGGGGAATCACCCTCTTCTGACCTCCGCAGCATTGCATGACAGGGGTGCACAAACCTACATGCAGACAGTACATTCATACACATACAGAAATAAAAAATAAAAATAAAAGAAAGAGACAGTTCTATTTAGTTTTATTAGGCTTGCTTCCGTGAGCACAGGTTGGAGGGTATTTACCGGAAATGGAACCTTAGCCGTGGCTACAGCACTGAAGAAAATAGCTCCCCTCCCCCCATAGCACTTACCTGCCTTAGACTCCCCAGGGAGGGGTCACAGTCTCCTCCCTAATCCATAATGGGATGTTGACATGCTCACACTGTAGCTGCTGTGATTTCAAGAGGTCAGTGACCACACAGTGCCATGTTATACCATGTCATACCTAGGATACAGCAGTTTTACAGCTCTCCTAATCCTCTGCAATCACTCTCCCCTGTTTCGAAATGTTCCCTGAGATTTGGAGCTCTCCTAATCCTCTGCAATCACTCTCCCCTGTTTCGAAATGTTCCCTGAGCTTTGGAGAGGGTGATACAGATGTCCTATATACAGCTAAACACTTAGTACTCACATACCTGAAGCAGTCTGACCAGTTATGAGTCTCTGCATTAACTGGTGCCCTCTGCAGAAAAAACTTTGTTCTTAATGTGCTTGTCCAAAGTATAAGTTCTCAACATCCAGTCACTGCTTGCTTTGTTTGTCTAGAAAAGGAATTATTGTATGTGATTGTGATTCATTAGAATATTCTAAATATCTTAACAGGTCTAAGAATGAAGTCTATATAAAAAATTGATTTTCTTTTTGACATTTTAAGCATATATAATGACTGATACACAAAGAGAAGCATTAATCACAGCATTTAAGGCATAGTCTAGAAAACATATCACATCTGCATTAAAATTGTTTCTTCATTTTTCGGGGGCTTCCCTTCCCCCACCCCCCACCCCTCACCCCATCTCTCTGCAGCCATATTCAGACCCTTGCTCACAGGCCTCAGAGTCAGGCTAGGCAGGGAAGGAGGAAGCAAATGTGAATCCTCTGAGCCAGGAATACTGCGGGAAAAGACACCCTGGAGACTATGTAGGAGGGCAGCTCATTTAATAAGGAAGGGGAATCTTTTTTTTTTTTTTTTTTTTTTTGAGACAAGGTTTCCCTATAACCACAGGTGGCCTGGAACTAACTCTGTAGACCAGGGTGGCCTTGAACTCACAGAGATCTGCCTGCTTCTGCCTCTGCTAGGATTAAAGGTGTGCTCCACCATGCCCTGTTTAAAGACGATTCTTAGCTGCCAGGTGCTGGGAATCGAACTCTGGTCCTCTGCAAGAGCAGTTGGTTCTCTTAACTCCTGAGTCATTTCTCCAGCCCCAGAAGGGGAATCATTTTTATAGCCAGTTTGGGGAGTAGGGGACCTTGCTTAATGGCAGTTAGGGAGGGGGTGGGCTAAGGCCAAATCATGTGGCTTCAGGGTCCTGTGATTTTGGGAAAGCGTGGTGGGAATGAGGAAATGGGAAAATTATTACTACTTGCAGGAACCTAATGCCTAAGGCTGTGAGTGAGGAACCGTGGAGGACAGAGGTCTCCTCCTGGGTTGAAATGGCTCAACTCCTGCCAACCTAGAGAAGAGGCTTCCAGGGTCTCGGGCTGTGCTCACTGTTCTGGTTGGGCACCAAGCCCCACATAAGTCCCAGACATTTGAGTTGACCACTGGAAAACACGGACGGCAGTCCAGTCTGCAGCAGGAGTCACAGTGATTCGTGATGGGCCTCAGTCCTTAACTTCCTTCTGACTATCTTGTCCTGATTTTCCTTCTGTGGATTTTTATTTTTGCCCATTTATTTAATGTTTGGATACTGTATATAAAAACATTGTCTAAATATATAAATATAAAACTGTATATAAAAACTTGTATAAGGTACTTTAACTCCGATTTTTTCTTTCAATGCTGAGGATTAAACCTAATACCTTACTCCATGCTAGACTAGTGCATTTTTAACAAAATCCTTAAGTTAGTAAAATAGAACCAATTATATATTTAAAAGATATTTTTGTTTTATGTTTATGAGGGTTTTTTTTTTTTTTGCCTGCATGTGTCTATACATGTATGTGCACAGTGTGCATGCCTGGTGTCTGAACTGGAGTTACAGATGGTTGGGAGCTGCCATATGGGTACTGGGAACCCAACCCCAGTCCTCTTGAAGCCATTTCTCTAGCCATGGAGCCAGTTTTATTTAATTCTATATTAGATAATTTTGCATATTATTTTTTCAAATATTTTAGTCCTATAAGTATACCTTGGTACATCAAGCTGTCCTGGAACTCACCGTATAGTCTAGGTTGTCTGCAAACTGACAATCCTGCCCTGTATCCCCAAGGCTGGGATTACAGGTGTGGATCACCGCCATGCACTTGTAGGCCTGGTAGAGATCTTTTCATTTTAATGAATATTGGATAAAAATGACTTTCATCTATTAAAAAGTCCTTCATTAGAGTTTTGTTTTTTTTTTTCTTTTCATGCATCTTGCCTGGTTACAACAGAAGTTTCATGGAGGTATATTTACTCAAAAACCTGATGATTAGCATAGTGATTTCTCCGAAACCATGTCCTATTAAAGTTTTAAACTGAGTAGCAATTACAGTTTTTTCACCTGAAATTTCACAGCTGGTTTGACCATTTTATAGGCTGTTTTTCTCTCCCTCAGCCACTCCAGGCTCCTGAGTTTCCTCTGCCTTTGATCAGTACCTGATCAGTGACGTCCTAAAATTCTGTCCTCCCTGGTGGTCCTCGTCTATTTGCTAATTTTTCTAGTTTTTGTCTTTAGCCTAGGTCTTATTTACAGCAGGTCTCTATACTGTTCCACCTCAGTCTTTTCCAAGTGTCTTAAAATTATCCTGTCCAGCAGTGCCCTTCAGTGCCCACTATATCTCCTCACATGGTTATAAAGTACAGAGGTGTGGGGCTGGAGAGATGGCCTGGCGTACCTGGGTTCGATCCCCAGCACCCACATGGCGGCTAAGAACCGTCTGTAACTCCAATTCCAGGAGAACTCCAGTTCCAGGGGAATCCAAGACCCTCTTCTGACCTCCGTGGCATTGCGTGAAACGGGTACACAGACCTACATGCAGACAGTACATTCAGACACATACAAAAATAAATAAAATTAAAAAAAAAATGGAAGATCTCCTCTCCCTCTCACATCTGTTCAAGAGCTGTTTGAAACCCCTTTCAACAGCTCATATAAAAAAAAAAAGTACAGAGGTATGTTTGTTCACTGGCTCATGTGAATGAATACAGGCATAATTCATCATCATCATCTTAACTCAGATTACATAATCAGGATCTTTGTGGACTCAGCCTTGAACTCTTTCTTCTTAGAAAGGTCCTAAGACACCCTAACTTGGCTTTCTGCTCCTGGCAGGACTGGTGCTTTTGTGAACACTTTCACCACTCAGATGGACTAGAATTCCTGACTTGTTTAAAAAAAGAATTATTTATTTTTATCTTTGTCTATGAGATTTTGCCTATATGTATGTAAGTACAGCACTGTGGGTGCATTGTCCATGGAGGCCAGAAGAGGGTGTTCGATTCCCTGGAACTGGAGTTATAGGTGGTTTTTAGATGCCATGTGGGTGCTTGGAGCCAAACCCAGGTCCTCTAAAAGAATAGTACGTGCATTTAACCACTGAGCCATCTCTCCAGCCCCTAGGGTGCCTGATTTTTAAATAATGTTCTGTTCTAAGAATTTTAACACCTAAGTCGGATGATATACTTTTTTTCCTTTAATTTTTTTCTTAATTACATTTATGTGTGTCTGTGTATGTCTGCGTGTCTGTGTCTGTGTGTAGGTGTACATGTGCCCTGGTAATCAAATGGAGGTTCGATTACAACCTGTGAGAGTCTGTTTTCTCCTCCTAAGCTCTGCCTTGGGGATCCTCAGGTGTGGCAGCAAGTGCCCTTCCCTGATGAGCTATGCCCCCCACCCCTTTTTTAAAAGACATAATGACATTGAAAATTTCTAGTCTTCATATTGCTGATCATATTTTGGGGTTTAGTATTTTTATTTAAGTAAGTGAAAATATTGGATACAATCTCTTTAATTACATAAGAAATACAACCCTCCTCCCCCTCTCTTTTTTTCTGTTTAGTTTTTCATTTGTAGTTTAAGTCTCTTATCTTTCCATGTGAGTATTTTGTACTTGGTTTTGGTGTGGAAAAAGGTTGCTTTCTGCTGTGTTCCGTGCAGTGAGCTTTCCCCGCGTTATTGCAGCACTTTTGTGCCTTATGGTGCATACTGTTCTGCTGAGTGTTGTGTAGGGTGATGAAAGCTTCACTGACTTGGTCATTTTCCTCCTTTTAAACTTCTGGGTACTGGTTTTCAACTTTGATTTTCTATTCCATGATTTGAATACTGGGCCTACAGGAAATTCACAATTATAAAAAATAGTACAGATGTAAAACAAAGTGACTGTTTATAGTCAGACAGCTGGCCGTCATCCATCACACTGCATATTTATTAGCCAGATCAGGAGTTAGCTGCCCACAACCCTTGATGATATGAGTTACTCCTGGCTTGGGATCATCAGATATAGACACCTTTAGGAAGTACTGAGTAGACTTGTGATATCTACCTAGACTGAGATCCACTGAAGGTGTTAAGTTTTGACTTTCTACCTTCCTTGAGTGGATGAAATATGAAATTCTTCAGTAAAAAAAGTGAACTTTATTATACCTAGTACATTTCTATTGTGGAGAAATTAAAGTTTTCTGAGCACTTACCCTCCCTTTCCTTCCCATACCCTAAAATCCTCACCTAACCACCAAGGCAGATCATGCATGTGCTCCAGCATGTGCACCTGGTGCAGCAGCAGCAAGAGCAGCAGCAGCAGCAGCAGCAGCAGGAGCAGCAGCAGCAGCAGCAGGAGCAGCAGGAGCAGCAGCAGCAGCAGGAGCAGCAGCAGCAGCAGCAGCAGCAGCAGCAGGAGCAGAAGAGCAGCAGGAGCGGCAGCTGTAGCCGGGCTGGGTCATCAACNGCCGCCATGTGGGTGCTGGGGATCGAACCCGGGTCCTCTGTAAGAGCGGTCGGCGCTCTTAACCGCTAGGCCATCTCTCTAGCCCGCAGCAGCAGCTTTTAAAGACTGTGTTATACATATTTATAGCCATATGTTTTTAGAGTAACTGTCTGATTAGGATTTAAATTTATAGTAAATGACAAATATAAAGTGTAAAATATAAAAATGTCCATCAGAGGGGCTGGAGAGATGGCCTAGCGGTTAAGAGCGCCAACCGTTCTTACAGAGGACCCGGGTTCGATCCCCAGCACCCACATGGAGGCTGAGAACCATCTGAAACTCCAATTCCAGGAGAACTCCAGTTCCAGGGGAATCCGACACCCTCTTCTGACCTCCGCAGCATTGCACGACACGGGTGCACAAACCTGCATGCAGACTGTACACTCATACACATAAATAAAAAAAATGTCCATCAGAAATAAAACACTGCCCCCATTTCACTACATAATTGATTATAATGAATTACAAGATGTAAAGTTACTTCTCTTTGAGGTGATACTGGTGTTTATTGTATACTAAGCATTCATTCAAACACCTACTTTTATATGTTCAAAGCTTTAAATATGTTTAAGAAATAGATATTTGCCAGTAGGTTTACTATTTCTAACAAAGACTTTTTTTTCTTAGCAAGATCAGCATTGGACTCAACCTTGCGCTGTAAGTGTTTTATTTTCGTGTTTTATAAGTGCTTTATTCTGTGTTTAGGCAGACGGAAACTTATATTCAAGCAAATGTTGGTAGTTTGTGTGAACCAAAGGTGATTTGAAGTTTAGTTTTAAAGTTATACCGATGTTCTTTAATTTGATAGCCAAGAATTATTGGTACTTCATGGTTAATGGGCATTTTTTTTTTTTTCCTGTTCTTGGGTTTTAGCTCCAGTAGTGTAAGTGTAGGCCAAGACGGAGGAATAGAAGAATTCACAGTTGCAAATTGTAACTGGACAGATACAAGGAGTTTAAGGTTTTAGTGAGCCTGGGTTTCAGGCAGTTGTGGAATAAAAATACAAAGGAAACCTTCAAAAAAATCTCACCTACCCTGAAGGTTAAAGACAACATCAAGAATAACTAGAGAAGATCTATGGTCATCAAGATCATGTGACATGGCCTGTTTCTGTCACTGTTAGCACAGTCCCTCTTTTTCTTCCTCCCTCCTCTCCTCCTTTCCTTTGGTTTGAAACCCTTGGGGGAAAAAAGTCAGCATATTAAAAAAAATTTTTTTAATTGTATCTTGATTTAAATAGTATCTTGATAACTTAACGTTCTTTGTGGTTGGAAGTGTAAAATAAACTTGAGTTTTACTAACTTTTCTTTAAAAAAAAAAATCCATTTTGGTTCTCCCTGAAGCTACAAAACCTCCCAGATACAAGTGCGGGATCTCAAAAGCATGTCCTGAGAAGCATTTCGCTTTTAAAATGGCGAGCGGAGCAGCCAATGTGGTGGGACCTAAGATCTGCCTGGAAGACAACATGTGAGTATTGGACCGCTGGGACAGCAAGTGAACACAGGGCAGTGCACTTTTGAAAAGGCTTTTGCTGAAGTCCTGTGACTTTAGTTATCATTGTGGTCTCCCAAGTGCTCCACATGACCTGGAGCACTGCCTTTGTCTAGCAGTGAATAGAGAGATGAGAGTTTCCTTAGAGTAATTTCGAGATGTGCTCTGCATGTTTTGCCGATCTCCAGATGCATGTGGCTGTTCCAATTTTATTCTTAAATACAAGGGGGAACGCTAGTCCATTTAAGTTATAAAATCAGAAGTCTTCATTCTTCAGTTACAGTTGGCATATTCAGATGTTCAGTGGCCACAAATCCCAGACAGAGAACAGTTGTATCCAGGCAAATTCCTCTAGACATCCTTTCCCTGAACAGTTGCACGCTTTGCCCTCAGTGTCTTTCATTTTAATACTTGGGTGCTGCTTGCCAAAGTGCGAGGTAACCTGTTGTTCATGACAGGCTGTGGGCTGCACACACTGTTTGCAACTAAGCTGAGTGGCTGCTGGCTTGCTGTGCACTCCACGGGATGCTTTGTCAGGCTTTTATTATTTTGCCTCAGTGTCTGCTGTCATAGGTTCCTATCTCTGAAATTGCAAACCCTGTTTTTAGGGTTTTTTTTTTTTCATCTGAATGCCTAGAAAATTAGGGCTGCGAACTAATTTAAAATTCATGTAAAATAATAGATATGGCATTCGGTTATGTAGAATAAAAAGTAAGGTGATTTACAGTTAGAAACTGGGCCATTTTCTCCCAGCTCTCCTTGTCACTGAATTTCCAGTAGAACCCTTAAATCTTTTTTTAATCCCAGTTTCTTTTGCAGTAAACTCTGAGAAGGTCTTACCTGGAGGACAACACTTGTCTTGCAAAATTGATGGCCTTTAAGGCCTGCTGATTCCTTTCTTTTCCCCCATGCTGACAGGAGCCACTGTCAATCCTTCCAGATTCTCTTCAGCCCAATTCTGTTTAATGATAGGAAACAAAGTACAGGGTTTTAGAAGCCTATAGTTTTAGAAATATTCTCCTTTATTTCAATAAAAAGGGACCAAATTTGAGTCTAAATAGGACAAAAGTTCCTTTGGAATACCCCCCCACACACACACACACTAGATAATCTTCAGCCATCTGCTCTGCCTCCTTGATGTGTACATTTAATGCACAAAAGAGATCAAACCTTTTAAAAAGCTGGTTTTCCAAGCACAGTTGTATAGGTCAGCATGTAAATGTCTGTTGGCACTAGGGCTTAGTGTAACCATGCTGGGCCTGGAGCCAGATACTTTGGTTCTAGCATGGTGGGCATGTCATGTAGGATTTGTACTGCATTTTAGTCTCTTGGACCATAAAATTGAGGCTGGCCACTGATCAGTGGCATTTCAAGACTCATTTTGCCATTCCCATGAGCGATGAAGTACTTGATGGGATTTTATAGCTAGGCCTCAGGTCTTGAAGCTGGGCCCCGTAGCAGGGCTTCGTAACTGGCCAGGGATCTCCCGTGGAGATACTGCCAGGCTGTGTTTTTGTTTTGTGTTTTTTGTTTTTGTATGTGTATGAGTGTACTATCAGCATGTAGGTTTGTGCACCCGTGTCGTGCAATGCCGCAGAGGTCAGAAGAGGGTCTCGGATTCCCCTGGAACTGGAGTTCTCCTGGAATTGGAGTTACAGATGGTTCTCAGCCTCCATGTGGGTGCTGGGGATTGAACCCTGGTCCTCTGCAAGAGCAGTCGGTGCTCTTAACCGCTAGGCTATCTCTCCAGCCCCAGTGTGTTTTCTATTATATTTATTTCTACTAAAAACTTAGCAAATTTTTAAACAGTGTTTACATAGAGTCTGCTTGCCTAAACATCACTCATTCATCTGTTCAACAAGTGTCTGCTGAGTGTGGTCTCCCCGTCATAGAATGTATCATCTAGTGGGGGTGATGAGAGATCCTTAAAAAGTAAACACAAGAAACCGACTGTAGAGCATGTTGGCTGTGGGGTAGTGAGGGGAGGAGTCCGACTATAGGTTGTGAACCAGGGGCAAGGCTCTGACTTTAGACTGAGTGTTGAGAGTAGCTTCTAAGATAGTGTGGTCTGAGAACCAAGGGATCATGAGGGAGACGCCAGGTGCTGAGCAGAGAGCATCCTCCACCGGAGGAGGCCCCTGCCCACAGGCTTAGATAGGAAAACTCCAGGAGTGAGTGCCGGGCCACACCCGAACTACCCGGCAACGCAGAGAATGGGCTGAGGTGCCTTTTTTTTTTTTTTAAAGTGTGCTGAGAAGTTGGTAAGGTTTTCTGACTGGCATGTTAGGATTTTATTTATATTGAAAAGACTTACTTAGCTACTATCTAAAATGACTCAGGAAGTATAATAAAGACGAGGGGGAGGCCATTGCTTGACACAACTTCCCTTCTCAGAAAGTCCTGCCTGCGCTCTCTCTAAAATATGTAAGTAAATAATAGAAATGCGTGTATTCTCGCACCTGCTTCGAGTACACGCAGCTCACTTTGGAGACTCCTGCATCATTTCTGGGCGGGGTTAATTGTGCTCCCTGGGGTATTGTATTTGTCATTTGTCTCAGCTCTGGAGATGCCACTGGCAGAGCCACAGCTTCTGGTAAATGTTTTCAGTGCTCAGGTCAGCCCCATCTGTGAGAGCAAGCCTGTCGTAATGTCCTAGACAATCAGGAAATGGTAATTAATCCTAGGATGGTGCTCACAAGGATGCATCGGGATGGATGATGGAGATGAAAAGGCATTTCACACATGTCCTTAGGCAGGGATAGAGAGCCCTGGCACGAACCTCACAGGTGTCACACAACAGGAATTGCAGCTTTGTTTCTCCTTTGTGTGAGAGAAACTGTCCAGCTTTCTGATGGTCAAGGTAAAGTTTTTATCGCAGGTGCAGATTCAGTTTGTATGATGTTGATATTAGTAACCTTTTAAATACACAGGGTTTCACTGTGTAGCCCTGGTTGGTCCGGAACTCATTATGTAGACCAGGCCGGCCTCACTCCCAGAGAACCTCCTGCCTCTTCTGGAACAGTGGTATTAAAGGCATACACCATCACTTCTGGCAGGACTTTTATTTTATTTTATTATTTATTTACTTATTTATTTATTTGGTCTTTTTTTTTTTTTTTTTTTAGTCCTTTTCAGACAGGGTATTCTTCCTGTATCCCAGCTGTCCTGTCAGGGTCTCCCTGTAGCTCCAGCTGTCCTGGAGCTTGCTATATAGACCAGGCTGGCCTTGAACTCACAGAGATCCGCCTGCCTCTGCCTCCCCAGTGCTGGGATTAAAGGTATGTGCCACCACACCTGGCCAGGATCTTATTTTTTTTAAGCAAGGCCACACACTGCTTTTTTCCATGGGGCTGAACAAGTAAAATTCAGTAGGTATTTACATAGGTAGGTATTTACATAATCAATTAAAATAAAGACACTTACAAATGCACAAATGATTCCAAGCTCATGAGGAACAAATAAAATGAAAACAAAACTAAACAAAAATCCAGCTGCATGGATTTGGTTTACAAGCTGTAGTTTTCAAGGCCAACTTGAATCCTTTTAAAGCAGCCAGAGCAGGCACAAACATTTGAAGGAGTATAATGTTTATGCCATTTCCTTTAGGCTTTTACCTGGAGGTGGAGGGTGGCCGGGGGCTGTCACAACCATGATGGATAGAGGAAATTAATTGCTGTTATGAGGATAGGGGTGATGAATCTTTTGTTTTATTTCTTTGGTATATTTTTCATTTGAATTTGTGTTTGAAACTTGAAAGGTGCTGCCCTCTTGTGGGAAAGATGTGCTATTGTGCATCGTTGCTACATTTCTTTTGGTTTTTGCATTGTTGCTACATTTCTTTGGTTTGGTTTTAAGTTCATTTGACTTGGATAGCATGATCTGTCTCTACTTGGAAAACCACCGGCATTTAATTATTAATCTAATACATTAGTCATAACTATTGCTTCTTAGTCCTAATGATAGAATTTATTCATCTAATGTGTTTCCCTGAAGACTACAGAAAATGATTTTTTTTTTTTTTTTTTTGTTTTTTTTGGTATTTTTGAGACAGGGTCTCCCTTTAGTCCCAGGAGGCCTGGAGCTCGCTCTGTAGACCGGGCTGGTCTTGAAATCACAGAGATCTGCCTGCCTCCTCCTCCCGAGTGCTGGGATTAAAGGCATGTATCACCACACCCAGCAGAAAATGAATTTTGACGAGTCCCTCCTCTCCATTGCAGCCAAGCTGGTAGTCCCATGGTAAAGCTTAGATCGTTTTCGTGTGTGCTCAAGACAGATTCTTTTGTTGAAACAGCTTAGGGATAGATGTGCAGCACATCCATGCAAGTGCCTGGGGAGGCCAGTGGATAACAGATCCCCTGGAACTTGAGGTGTGTTCTGAACCACCAGTGGCTGCTGGGAACCTCTGCTGGGTCCTCTGCAAGAATAGTAAGCACTCGTAACTACCAAGCCCCCAGCTCCACACCCTCCACCCTCTTTGGAGACAAGCTCCCTCACTGTGTAGCCCTGGCTGACCTGGAACTCATTATGTAGACCAGGCTGGCTTCAAACCTATGGGTGTCCTTCAGCCTCTGCCCCCTGAGTGCCAAGATTGCAGGTGTGAACCACCATGTTCATCTTAGAACATTCTCATACTACAAAAAGAATCCCTTATCTCTTGCCCTTCTGTGTGCTCATCCTGCTTCACACACCACACCCATGTCCCAAATAAGGTACTTCACTTTCTGTCTGTATAGATTGGCTAATTTGGGGTGTTTCATAAGAATATGTCATCTGCTATTAGCTTCTTGGCGTAATGTTTTCAGCGTTCGTCTCTGTTTGTAGCATGTATCAATGCTTCTCTTTATGGCTGAATAATATTACATTGTATGGGATACAATATAGCTATGCCTATAGTTTTTGGTTTAATAGTTTGAATTGAATGTACAGACACCAAGCGAATAAGTGACTAGTGCTTCCTTCCCACAGTATAATGTTTTCATAGTGCTCAGTGAGGAAGCCCGTGTACATAGATGTCTGTGTCGAGAGAATTAGGGAACACGGCATCATTCTGTGTGCGGAGCTTTCCATCGATGGTCGCTGGGAGAATGCTCACCGTGCAGTGGCTCAGGCACGACTGCTCCATCACTCCTCAAGGGTTTATATAGCATGTCACTCCATTGCATGTCACAGGGACACTGCGGAGGCAAGGAGAGAGGGGACCTGTTGAGTGTACTACGATGGCCCAGTGCTTGTGGGGTTGCCTCAGATGGCACTGCCCAGTATGATGTGGAGCAGTAGCAGGCTGGAATTTCAGCCAAAGTAACTTCTCAGTATATATTTTTATTTGTTAAGTATTATTTAAGGACATTGCTTTAAAGTTGATTGAACATGTGGCTGTCTTTGTCTTAGTCGACATCCTTTATTTTGCTAGTGTTTAATGTGTGTGCAATGTTCTTTTTTTTTTTTACAGGATTTTCTGTGACTTCTTTATATGCAATGTCTAATTCTGATAAACTTGTTTTGACTTTGTCCATTCTAGTTTGATGAGTGGTGTTAAGAACAATGTTGGAAGAGGGATCAATGTTGCCTTGGTAAATGGTAAGAATAATTATTGTACTTTATGGGTGTTGTCAGTGGGTATATTTATGCCCAGGTCTCAAATTTGTTTTTGTGTCAAAGGATCAAATTAGAAGACGTTGCTCTGGAAAAAGTAGAAGAGGAACAGAATCATGGTTTGTTATAATTTTTCAATATGGCCTACATTCTTCTCCGAGTTTCATTAGTATAAATAAGTTCACTGAATCCTGAGCAAAGTGAGCATTTCAAAATTAAATGTGAAAATCCACCCCATGAAGAGAAGGCTGTGTAAAAAAAGATTTATATATGAGAGGATAATTCTTCACTAGGAGACTGTGACATAGAAATGAAGTGTATCATTGAATGGAAGCAGTTTGAAGCCAGTAATGAACTTGTGTATGTGTGATTCATCTTTTAAATTCTCACGATAGTTCCTGGTCTGCTAATGTCAGTTGTCGGGTGAGATCATTTGTCTCTGGCATATATTTCAGTGGTGTAATTTTCTTTTTATTTCTTCTCTTTCAGGAAAAACGGGGGAAGTATTGGACACTAAATATTTTGACATGTGGGGAGGAGGTGCGTGTGAGTAGCTTACAGCCCTGCTCTGCTGTGGACACTGGCTTGGTCTGTTCTGGAGAGAATGGGGCCCCGAGCTGAGCTGCATGTTGGCTTTTCCTCTTACTCATGTTTATTGCCATGTTCATTTACATTGAAGTGATTGCTCAGGCTGCTGTTTGGTTACACTGAAGTGATTGCTCAGGCTGCTGTTTGGTTACACTGAAGTGATTGCTCAGGCTGCTGTTTGGTTACACTGAAGTGATTGCTCAGGTGGCTGTTTGGTTTTATTGGGAAGGAGTGTGTGGCTGAGACTCAAAACTCAGAATTGAACTGGGTGTGGTGGTGCATGCCTTTAATCCCAGCAGAGTCAGGTGGATCTCATTGAGTTCAAGACCAGCCTGGTGCTACAGGGAGACCCTGTCTCAAAAAGATTAAAAAAAAAAAAACCCTCAGATTTGGAGAACTTCTGTATCCTGATTCAAAACTCTGGGCTCCTGTAGATATGCATGAGATTTAAATCCTCTAAGAACAGTATAACCAACTCGAGCATTTTCGAATGACTGAATTAGTGTGCTTTCAGTTTTTCAGTCTCAAAAATTAATTTAAAAAATGGGAGCCTTCAGTCTTTAAAACCCTCTGGCTTTAGGAAAGTGCCGCTCCCGTGATCACCTGCTTCTGCCTCTGTCCTCTACTGGATGCTACAGTAACGAGCATTCCAAAGAAGGAGTAGGATTTTCTTTGTAATTTTCTGGTCCCAGAGCAGTCTGTAGCTATCCTTCCCTTCCATGTTTGGAGATCCTTTTAGAAGATGAAATCACGGCATACGGAGACGAACACTAGCACCCTCAGAACTGATACCCCTGACAAAGGATTTCTTCATGTTTTAAGGAAGGAAGGAAGGTCACACTGGCTCATCTTTAGGCCCTACATCCATTTATGTATGCCCTACAAGCTAGCAGGTCTTAGGCTTCCAGAAATTTATGTTCAAAATTCTCAGATAAGCTAATATTTCTTTGGTTTTTAATAAGATGCTATATATTATTTAAGATTTGGACACTATTTCATAGGTGTCAGAGATACATTAAATTACATTATTACCATTTGTTTTAGATTCTTAAAGGCATAAATGCTTAGTGTATTTAGTATATTTTATAGCATAGAACCTCTTCAATGAAGCTGTTGAAAACAGGCCTGAATCCAGAGCTTCGTAGACACAATTTGTTAGAATTTAGTCACAGTCATTTATGTATCACCCATGACTGTGTTTGAATTGTTATAGATATAGCAGAGGCTGACAAAGCAAAAAGATAGCCCGTCACCGGGGCAGAATTCCTACTGAAGACTCTCTCAAGTTAAGGAATAATTGCAGTTTATTGCCATCTTCATACTTAAATGGGAATGATTTGTTAGCTTTTTTTGTTTGTTGTGTTCTTCTGAATTGAAAATTCCATTATTGCTGGGTATGGTGGCAAACACCTTTAATCCCAGCACTCAAGAGGAGGTAGAGGCAGGTGGATCTCTGTGAGATTGAGGCCACCCTGGTCTACATAGCAAGTTCCAGGCCAGCCTTGGCTACAGGGAGACCCTGTCTCGAAAAATACCAAAGGGAAAAAAAGGAAAATGCATTATCATAAAGCATAACCTTATTAGAGAAAATATTTGGAATCTGCTGTGAAAAAACTGGGTAGTTATGAAGTAATACGGTTCTGTAATTTTAGACTTGTGATCTATGAACAAAGCTTATGTTGCAAAGAGATCATGCTAGAAGGCGATCTATAGTGCCTGCTCATCCCTGAGCTTGTTTATTTTGAAGTCTTTTTTGTGGACCTGATACATAAGAGGACTAATTTTGGTCATAATTAGATTGGCTTTTCATATCTGTATTCTTTCCCCTGATAGTTACAAATCGATAGACCTAGAAGAAGCTTTTGTTTGTGTAGATTAAGAAAAATTATGGATCTTTTTAGGATTAGCTAAAAGCAGCATATTCTCTTTCTAGAAATGTGCCCATGTAAGTCTTCAAGGAGTCCATGAGCCAGTGCCTCTCTAGTCTCAGACCTTACCCATGAACTTCAGACTCAGTGTAGACCCAGTTACTCATTTAGGTGATCTGAGATCCTTACTGTACAGGCGATGCTCTGGCATGACTTTGCTATGGATTTCCATTAGCCCCAGTGATACTGGTACAAAGGACACAATGTAGATTAGAACCTAGAAATAAGGAGGTGATGGAGGAATGACTATATTAAGGCACAAAAATTGGATTGTTTTTAATCGCTTTCTGAGATATATCTGTCTACCTTGTACATTACTTTTCATTAGAAATTGTTTTATGGAAACTTCATATAATGTTATTGTAGAGATTATTGTGATGGCAACTCTGTTATTTAAAAAGAAATTCTCCAACCCTTCTTTTTCTTCAGAAGTTGCACCACTTGTTGAGTTTCTGAAGACCATACAAGATGGAACAATAGTGTTAATGGCAACATATGATGATGGAGCAACCAAGTATGTAAACTCAGACTCAGTACAGCTCCATGGAGCTATAATGTCTAGTTTAAAAAAACACATAAACAAACTAATGAGTGGTTTAAGGTAATTGTAGACTAAAACTTACTGGGCTACATAGTAAGTTCCAGGCCATCTGGGGCTATAGGGAGACCTTGTCTCAAAAAGACTAAAAAAAAAAAAAGCTATTTTCCAATTTATTTATTTATTTATTTACTTATTGATTGTCTTTGTTGAGACAGGGTCTCCCTTTAGTCCCAGCTGGAACTCTCAGAGATCCACTCGCCTCCTGCTTCCTGAATGCTGGGATTAAAGGCATGTGCCACCATGCCAGGCCCTTCTAATTTTTTTATACCTACCAAAATGCATTATCTTAAAATCTCAATAATACCTGTCAGCTTCTTTATGATATTTTTTTGAAGTGAGATTGATTTAAAGTATATGCACACTTTTAGAATATCTGATGACATGCCACATGGATTTAATCCCAGCACTCAGAAGACAGAGGCTGGCAAATCTCTGTGAGTTCAGGCCGGCCAGGCTGGTCTACATAGTGAGTTTCAGCCTAGCCAGAGCTACATAGAGACCCGGTCCTCACCAAATAAAAAGTTAAAAGAGTTTGTTTCATTATTGGTAAAATTAGATTTTGTTTTTTTATTAGGTTTTTAATTTTATAAATTGTCTTTTAGCCATACTGATTGCTGAGACCCCTTAATATATTAAAATATTGTTTCTCATGTTAAGAATGTATATTTTTTAATACACTGTTTGATTTAATTCAGTTAATTTATGTTGCCTTTTCGCTTTAGAAAGTAGCTATTATGTAGTTGAGCCTGTGGATTTTTTTTTCTTTTTAGTTTCTTCAACTTTTAAACTTGAGAAGTATTTTTCCATCTCTAAATTAGATAATTAGTATACTTTCTCTTGCAGTGATTTTACTCTTTTCCTGTGTTAATTTTTTTTGTAATTTCCCAGAGATTTACAGTGTCTGTTATATGAGGTTCCTAAGTTGACTTGTATTTATTTTTCTCTTAACCTCCCGATTTCTGTACTAAATACACTATTTTCGTTTTTATGACTAAGCCCCCTTTAATATTCTTATTTTTGAAGAAACATTTCATAAGTGACACCAAACTGAAGTTATTTCATTGACATAGTGCATTTTTAGTGGTTCAGCTAAAAGATAGTGTTAAATCTGTAATTTGAAAGTTAATATAAACCTAGCAGGTTTGGTTATTTCCACAGCACAACATAAACTAACTAGGCTTTCTTTATCAAAACAAGGAACTTTCTGTTTGCTTTGGCTGAAAGTATACGGCATTATGTGTCTAATTTTGGTCTAATACATAAAGTTCCCGAGATGCACATGACCTTTCTGTACCGTATTCTTTCATTACGAAGCCTGATATGAATCAGAACTTGAGCCTGTGTGAAGGTTTGGGTGCCGATGCTCCTGAGGCCTGAAGCAGCCCCCTCCTCCCCGAGCAAGTTTCTTGGGAGCCTCTGTCTACCCACCAGCTAGCTCCTCAGGCCCTTGCTGTTCCCTGTCTGAAACTAAAGTAGCAGAACAGATTGTGAAGAAAGGCTTTCTTCTCAATGTAGGCTCTCTAAATCCTAATAGTCATTATCTTGGATAAAAGAAGAGCAAAACACTAAAAATGTTCCCCTAGTCACTTGCTCCTGAAGCTAATTGACATTTCTCTCAGTATTCCGGGCTCGGTACACATGGTTCTTTTAACCTTTTATTGTGGTGGGTTTCTAGTTCCTGTTGCCCTCCTGGCTGTTTCCTGGGCATTCTTGAGCTAATTATTGTCTCTCTAAAAATGAGTGCCTGAATTAAACACAGTATTCCAGATGTGGTCTGGCCAATACAAGCTCTGGTGGAGACACCAACTCTGCATGTTCCAGAGATTATGTTTCTCTGAATATTCATGCAGACTGGAACTTTACTAGTTTTCTCTAAGCGATCACATCGCATTTTTGGCTCGGGGACTCTTTGGTCAAGCTAAATTGTCAGATCTTTTCCTTCGATGCGAGACGTTTTTGTTTTTCAACCCCTGCCAAGGCAGGTCTTTCTCCCCATTCAGAACTTGATTTTGTTTAATGCAAATGAAAGATTTTATATTCATTTATTCTTGTTTGATTTAATTGTACTGATTTAGACCTGCTTGGTCTTGATTCTGATGTCCGTCCTAGGATAATGATTCCATGATCCAGGCTTTGTACTCTCTGCAAAGTCGCTCATGTGTCCAAATTTAAGTCCTCAATAAAAATGTTTACCAAGGGCAGCACGCCTACTAGGCCCTGACCCCCAGACGATTCTTCTATTAGTCAACTGCAGGAATGGTTTCGCAGATAGATGCCAGTGTATGCCAGTAGGTGCAAGTCATCATTTTACTCATAGCGGCAATTTTCTTGAGGATGTCAGATGCCCACTTGAAATTCATGGCAGAAACTAATCACAGTACCATGATCTGCTGCCATATAGTTTTACTATCTGGGATGCAGTTCCCTAGGTTCACCTTGCTCTTCAGTGGTTCCTTTCCTTCTCTTTCTTTGCCTGTATGCTTGTGGGATTGTTTTGTTGTCTTCCTTTCTGGAGTTCTGTTAGGAATTGGAATTTGTTTTATGCATGAGCTGGGATTATAGGCATGCAACTCGGATCCTCATGCATACCCAGCACTTCACCTACTGAGTCACCTCTTCCGCCCTTCTTAAAAACCTATAGCATTAAACTTTTAGTGACTTAGCATCTCCATTTTCCACCCTCTAACTGATCTTCCTTAAAGATTGTATCAGCAGATCCTTCAGAAAGTGAAGTGTGTAATGTATGTAGACCCAGAGGTTTCGATTAAATGCAAAATACTTAAGTGGACTCTGTTGAGCTGCTGTTCCCTTTTTGCCCCCTCAATGGTCAGCTGTGCCCAGACAGTATCCTAATAGTCTTTATGTAATAATGGTCTGTTGATTACAGTTAGTAGCTGAAATCCTTTAATAGTTTGAGACCCATCTCATTCTCACCCTACAGGTCTTCCTGATAGCATTAAAAGCTTTGTCCTTAGTGATGGGGTTTGCCTGATACTTTAAGAGTATTTCTTTTTCTCATTAAGCACTTTCCTAAGGTGGCACTAATTTAGAATCCATCTTTTCCCTTTCCCCACACCAAGATTGTTGATGATTATATAGTGAAAATTAGTGGGCTTGTTTCATTTAAAATTTTCCTATAACATAGGAGTATTTACATTGTTTTCACTTCTTCCTCCCCCCCTGCTGTGTCCCTCACTCCCTCTCATATACACATATGTATGTATATGTATATACATACATACTCACATATAAAGCAACCGAGTACATTTAGTGTTGCTCTTTTAATTTTAATTTTTATTTATTTATTTTTTTATTTTAATTTTTTATGTGTGTCTGCATGCAGGTCTGTGCACCCGTGTTGTGCAATGCCATGGAGGTCAGAAGAGGGCATTGGATTCCCCTCGGACTGGAGTCAAAGACGGTTCTCAGCCGCCATGTGTGTGCTGGGGATCGAACCCAGGTCCTCTGCAAGAGCAGTCGGTGCTCTTAACCACTAGGCCATCTCTCCAGTCCTGCTCTTTTTTTTAATTGAACTTTAGTACATTTCATACATAACATCTCAATTAGTCTTTTTTTTTTTTTCTTTTTCTTTTTGAGACAGGGTCTCCCTGTAGCCCCAGCTGTCCTGGAATTCACTCTAGAACAGGCTGGCCTTGAACTCACAAAGATCCTCCTGCCTCTGCCTCCCAAATGCTAGGATTAAAGGTGTGTGCCACCACGCCCGCCTCTCACTCAGTCTTAATGGCCTTTATATCCCCTTCTCCATTGGCACCCTCCCACAGCCCTCCCTCCTTCCCCCCACGCCGGAGTTCATACATTCTATCGTTTGTGTTAGGGCCTATTGTGCCAAATTAATCTCCGGCCACTTAGCCCAGTTGGTTAGAGCCTGGTGCTAGTGTTATAGATGCATTCAGGGCTGACCACTTGGGACTGGATTATTGGCCTTTTTGGTTTGCTTGCTTTTTCATTTATTTCATTTGTGTGTGTGTGTGTGTGTGTTTGTGTGTGTGTGTGTGTGTGTGTGTGTGTGTTGCAGGGTGGGGTGGTTGTGTGCTGTGTGGAGATCAGAGAACAGCTTTTGGGAGCTGATTCTCTCTTACATGTTATGTCCCAGGGATTGAAGTTAGGTTGTTGAAGTTAGGTTCTCAGCAGCTGTTGTCCACTGGGCAACAACAGGCCCCTGTTTGCTTGCTCTTAAAGGACTGCATTCTTACAAAATCTGAACCTTTGGTAATGAACCATCATTCAGATCTGGTCTTGATGGCCTCCTGTCTTGAGCGTCTTAGTCTGATGAGGAATATGGTGATTTTCTTGCCAAATTCCCAGCTGTTTCTTCTCTGCTCATCAGAATTGAGGCCAGAACATCACTCTCCTTTTTGCTTTCTGTGTTTTGAGAAAAGGAGGCATCGCTGGTCGGCTGCTGGATGGACTTCCTTTCCCAGCAAGGATTGGAGACTCCCTTCTCTAGTCCCCATTTCCTTCCTGTTCAGGGCACCTGTGCAGCACTCAGATGTCTGAAGGAAGATATGAGCTCCGTCACTGTTTCTCTCCTGCTTTGTCATAGGGTAATTTATTTTCTCTCTCCCCTTCCTTCCTCCCTTCCTTCCTTCCTTCCTTCCTTCCTTCCTTCCTTCCTTCCTTCCTTCCTTCCTTCCTTTCCCCTCCCTCCCTCTCCCTTCCTCCCCTCCCCTCCCCTCCCTCCCTCCCTCCCTCCGTGTCCCTTCCTTCCTTCTTTCCTTCCACACATTTTACCTACAGGCCCAGCTGGCCCAGAACTTGCTATGTACCAGGCTTGCCTTAGTCTCACAGAGACTAAGCCTGTCTCCTGCTTCTCTTGTGCTGGGATTAAAGGCATGTATTACCACGTCCAGTATTCTATTAACTTTTGCTTTTAACTTTCTGTGTATCTTAAAATTCTTCCGTAAAATAACTGATCCAAATATCTTTTTTAAAATGTTATTGCATTCTATTTATTATGTCTGTGTTTATGTGGTGCGTATTTGGGCACATGCATGCCGTACGTGTGTGTATGGAGGAAGTGTGTATCGAGCATGAACTTGGGTCTTCAGGGTTGGTGGCAGTTTTACCCACTGAACCATCCTGCTGGCCAGCCAACATAAATTAAAATAAACAAATTAGTGTTTATGTATGTCTCTTAAACATGTTTATGTAGGGGCATTTGCCTCTGGAGGCCAGGGGAGAAAACCAGCTGTTCTTTTCTGTTGTCTGGCTGTATCCCCTTGAGGCAGGGTCTCTCACTGAATCCAGCGCTCACCATTTTCCTGTTGCCTGCTGTATTCCCTTAGGCAGGGTCTCTCACTGAATCCAGCGCTCACCATTTTCCTGTTGTCTGGCTGTATCCCCTTGAGGCAGGGTCTCTCACTGAATCCAGCGCTCACCATTTTCCTGTTCCCTGGCTGTATTCCCTTGAGGCAGGGCTCTCAACTGATCCCAGAGCATCAACACATTTCCTGTTGTCTGGATGTATCCTGTGATGGCAGGGGTTCTCCACTGAACCTAACAAACTCACCATTTCAGGTGTCTGGCTTATTCTCTTGAGTGAGGGTCTACTCACTGAATACAGCAACTCACCATTTTCCTGTGCTGGCTCTCATTGTGAGGCAGGGATCTCTCACCTGCAATCCAGCTGTCTCAATCCATTTCTATGTTCGCTAGGCGTGTAAATCCACTTGAGGGCAGCGGTTCTCTCATGAATCCAGCGACTCACCATTTTCCTGTTCCCCGGCCGTATTCCAGCTGGGCAGGGGGCTTCACTGAATTCCAGCGCCTCACCATTCTGTTCCCTGGACGTATTCCACTTGAGAGAGGGTCTCTCACTGAATCCAGTGCTCACCATTTTTTGTCTAAGCTCTGCTGGTCAGCAGGCCCCAGTGATCTTCCCATCTTGTGTGTCCCGTGTGTCCTCCCGTCCCTCCTAACTGGGAATACAGATGTGTGTGGCCTGGTCTGGCTTTTTATGTGGGTGCTGGGAATTGAACTCAGGTCCTTGTGCACTCTTAGCCCCTTAGCTTTTCAACATCAAAGAACTCAGTCAATAAGCACCATTTATGTACCATTAGTAAGCACTGAAAATCTATAACAAGTTCTTATACTACTATTCAGAACAAAAAGCTTCTATCTCTAAAGATTATACTATATGTAAATATACTTTGACTATTAAAGGAATGCCCAGAAACACTAACTTGACACAGTAATTCTTAACCAAATGACAGAGCATATGAATTCCAGTGGGCACCGTGGGAGGGTACCAGTGGGCACTGTGGGAGGGTATGGTACCAGGGCACTGTGTCATAGACCAGGTCACTGGTGAGACGAGAGGGTACCAGCGGGCACTGGTGTGCAAGTACCAGGGGGCAACTGGGTGGGACGCAGTACCAGGGGCACTGTGGGAGGGTACCAGGGGGCACTGTGGGAGGGTACCAGGGGATACTGTGGGAGGGTACCAGGGGGCACTGTGGGAGGGTACCAGGGGGCACTGTGGGAGGGTACCAGGGGGTACTGTGGGAGGGTACCAGGGGGCACTGTGGGAGGGTACCAGGGGGTACTGTGGGAGGGTACCAGGGGGCGCTGTGGGAGGGTATAACGGGATACTGTGGGAGGGTACCAGGGGGCGCTGTGGGAGGGTACCAGGGGGCGCTGTGGGAGGGTACCAGGGGGTGCTGTGGGAGGGTACCAGGGGTTACTGTGGGAGGGTACCAGGAGGTGCTGTGGGAGGGTACCAGGGGGCGCTGTGGGAGGGTACCACTGGGCAAGGGATAAATGTGATTAAAATTGAGATGTTCTGTATGAAATACACAAAAATTCAATTAAAAATTGTTTTATCAACATACAAAAAAATCAAACTTGCTTCCAGAAACAGATTATGTTTTATTCTTTTTTTAAATAATCAGAAAAAGTGGAATTCAGGGAGGAAAAGTCAGTGTTTTTCTATATGGAATGTTGTAAGGCATTCAACAGTAGATGCTCTCAAATCCATAGTCGGCGAGCTCAGAGTTGGTAGTCCTGTATAATAGCTCAGCTGTCCTCCATCACAGTTGACCCCTCACTGTGCATGGATGGAAATTCCACACCTGGAACCCCTTGATATGTTCTATTCCAACAGTCACATTCAGAGTGTATTACAATGATAAAATCTTTTTTTACATGCTAAGTATCTTCCATTTCTCCTTTTACTCATTCATTATGTGTTTTCGTGTAACTTTTATAGACTTGATTCTACACTACTAATAACTAGATGGCAGTATATATTATACACTCATCTCCAAATTTCCATAACACTACACAGATATTGAAAGAAGATGTATATTTGAAAACATTAAAATGTGTGTGTGTCTGTATTGTGAGAGTGAAAATATAAAAACGGGCATTTTGACAGATAATATAGTTAATACATTTTGACAGATGTGTATTTAACACATTGCTTAACATGTAGGGTGTTTTGTCTTAATTTGAACTTCCTTTTGAAATCTGGAATTTTCATTTTCCTTAAAATAGACTAATAGAAAGGAATAATGAAACAGCCTGCATAGGAAGATCAGTAACAGAAGTGGCCGACTCATCTTACAGTTAGACACTCCTTGGCTCAGGCCTCTGGTTTGATGGTTCTCCAGGGACTCATGGCTGCGATTTGTTACAGCAAAAGGATAGAAAGCAGTCACCAGCAGGAGGCAAGGGGGTTGGGGGGAAGCTGCAGGGAACCACCTCCAGGTTTCCAAGAGTCTTCATTTTCAATTTAAAGCTCTGCATGTTTGTGGTACCTGCACATATGTGTGTTTGTGGTTGCTTCTGCCTGTGCCCATGCATACAGAGGGCAGAGCAGGCTACTGGGTGTCTTCTGTTCGTCTCTGAGGGCCTTCTGCTTGCAGAGCTGCCCTGTTACCCACTGTTATCTACTGTGCCATCTCTCTGGCTGGTGGAGTCAAACGGAACATAGTCATGAAAAGTGAAAAGCACACATGTAAAATGAGATGGCCTAGCGGTTAAGAACTCCGACCGCAGTGCTCAGCATTTTTATTGGGAACTGGTCACATAGGCCCCCTGTATAGCCCGTCTCCAAATGGCAGGCCCTCAGAGAGCAGGTATTCAGTTTAAATGAATGATCTGTGCACACAGACCCAAGGATCCATTCTCAGCAGATCTGGAAAGGGCGTGAGCTCTCCCCACACCCCAGTGTCCAGGTGCCGGCACTGCCAGTCTTGCTGGCAGGCCTTTCAAAGGGCGGGGAGCACAGGCCTCTTACATCAGTTTCTTTTTGCACGAGACCCCAAATGTTTCCATGGAAAATGCAGGGCAAAGGTGGAGTCAAGTGTTTCTAGGTCAATTTGGCTTAGTTTATTCACATAGATCATAATGCTGACTTCTGAAATTGAGACATACAGGAGGATGGCAGACTGCTCCAGAGAGAGAGAGAGAAAGAGAGAGAGAGAGAGAGAGAGAGAGAGAGAGAATACACACACACATGTATATATATGTGTGTGCGTGCGTGTGTGTGTGTATGTGTGTGTGTGTGTGTGTGAACTACATAAACTCTTAGATGATAGTTTAGGTGACTAGACCGCGTTTGGATAACCAACTGTCTCGCAGGCAGATTTTGCTGCTGTTTATGAGCTAACATTCACTGTTTCAATTTGGGAATGATCACAAAGGCTTTGAGGTTGCAGTGTGTAATTCTTTGAGGTGTAATGTGATTGGAGCTCCACCGCTCTCTGTGGAAGGCAGCTGCTTCATCGCCCTGTGAGCCACCTGCCCTCTTGCTTCAGCATCAGAACTCATCTAGTTGTGTTGGCAGAAGTGAAGAGTTCTAAGAAAGTAACCAGAAAGAACTTGTCGATAAACTGCATGAGTGGGAAATCTATGACTTTAGAAACAAGAAAACAAGGTTCAGCAAGTAACCTTGGAGTTGCCCTCCAGTGCAAAAGTTGCTTAGGATCAGAGCAGACAAATGAAGAGTACTAGCAAGTTCATGTGAGCGTGCTAGAGAGACGCGGGAAGGAAGCCAGAGACACGTGCACAGCATCCTTGCAGAGCGCTCTGGTCGTCACAGAGGCTCAGGGGCCTCGGGCTCTTGTACAGACCTTTCACCTTCTTATTCACCTGTTCATACTGCATTGCTTCAGAAGTGACTCTCACGGGCTGCATATTCCAGGGGCCATCGCTTCTTTTCTCACTGATATTAGTGAACCTTCTCTGGGGAACAGCAGCCCGCAAACTGTGGTTGAATCAGCCCCTTTGCCCTGTCTTATGGTTATGATTTGCTTAAGTTGTAAAAGTTGAATGGTGTGTGTTTGCGTATGTGTGTGTCTGTCTATTTCATGTTTTATAAATGTTTTTAAAGAAAAAAAAAGCATCCCATTTATCTTTTAAGTTAGTTGAGTGGTACTTGACCTAGTTTTTTTTTTTTTTTCCTTCACTAAGATTAGAAATTGACAGATATTAACAAGAGATGTTTAAAGTACCATCCCTGCTAACTGGCTGTGTTATTTTGAGTCATAACCCTTGCTTTACCTCAGGTATTGGCAGAAGAAACCTCTAAATAACCTCTGAGAGCTGCTGTTTTCTTGGTTGTTATACTACGGGACTTCATGCCAAATAGCCTGTGCACATGACCCTTAGTTTTTTTTTTTTTTTAAGCTCTATGACTAACATTTATCTACAGTTAATTTTTTCTCTTTGAAGAAAAGGGAGAGGGAATCACTCAACATTTAAATGACAATCAGCACATATAGTTGTTTGTTTGTTGGTTGGTTTGTTTTGGTCTTTTCAAGACAGGGTCTCCCTGTAGCCCCAGCTGTCCTGGAACTCGCTCTGTAGACCAGGCTGGCCTTGAACTCACAAATGCTTCCCTGGTGGCTAGCTTTTGTCGCTGCCCCACCTTCTGGTGAGATACTTAGTTCCTGTGTGGTTCCTATATTATTTTTATTAAATAGCTTAAGTACACTTTATATTTCTAATCTCTTAAATTGCCAGGTATGGTTGCATAGATGTTTAATCCCAGCACTCAGGAGGCAGAGGCAGGTAGAATTCTGTGAGTTGGAGGCTAGCCTGATTACATAGCAAGTTCCAGGACAGCTAGGGCTACAGGGAGACCTCACCTCAAAGATGGCTTTACATTAACCATAGTTCCAGAAACATTTCTATCAGCATTTACCTTTGTTCCATTCACATATAATTTACAAAGAATGGGGTAGAGTCTTGAATGCAAACGCTGGTGGCTAAAGACCTGGATATTGCCTAGGTAGGCCTCTGTTAAGAGGAGAATGTCTTCTTTATTTGATGAACATGCTTACAACTGATTAAGTGAAGGGAAATTATTATCAAGTACAGTTGTCTAAGAGGTACTTCCTAACAATGTTAAAGTTAGTGCCTTTCAGCACCAAAGAATTCAAGTAGGAATAGCGTTCTATGAAAGTTTTTCTATATTCCTTTTGAATAGTCTCTGATTTAAGCTGAAATGTTTTCGTCTTCATATTTAGTGGCTATCCTAAGTCAATAAGTGTTTAAAAAATGTAATACCCCATGTTCATCATTTTCTGTTCTCTCTTTAAGGCTCACTGAAGAGGCCCGACAGCTCATTGCTGAGTTGGGGAGTACTTCGATTAGTAATCTCAGTTTTCGAGATAACTGGGTGTTCTGTGGTGGGAAAGGCATTAAGACAAAAAGCCCTTTTGAGCAGGTTAGTGTCTAAGGCTTTAACAGTTAATTGACAAGGGTAAATTGATGAGACTTTCTGGTACAATATTCCTCTCCCAATTATTTTGAAAATTAGATTAAACAGGTATTGAATATGTCCAGATATTTTTCATAGTTCTTTTTAGTAATTTCTTAAAACAACCATGGCTTTTTTTTAATTTCAAGATTTCAAAATAAACTTAAGAAAAAAACAAAACCTTCCTATGCAGTCCACTACATTGGGACAGGGTTGGCTCCTGGCTTCTGCAGAGCATCAGATATTAAGGATTTCCATTATGCTTTGCCTGTTAGAATCAGGTACATTTGGAAATATCTTAGAACTTAAATATAAGTGTTACTTTTTGAATAATAAATGATCCTTTAAAAGCATATGCAGTTTTTTTTTCTTTGCAATTGCTTTTTGAAGGTTTGCCACCTATGTTCCTACCCCTCATTTAATATCTTGAGCTATAGTTTATGTGACCTCATTGTTGATAAGAATGTTACTGAAATAAAACTGAGTTATGTTCCTGCAAGACCACAAAAGTGTGTTAAACTTTACACTATTACTGTGTTCTAACAGCACATAAGGAACAATAAGGACACAAACAAGTATGAAGGATGGCCTGAAGTTGTAGAGATGGAAGGATGCATCCCGCAGAAGCAGGACTGAGAAGGGGTGTGGAGCGACCGGAGGAGGCGCACTTTGACTCTTAGGGAGAGCTGTGACGCTGCAGCTCCTTGTACATATTTTAATAGCATGCGGCCGCCCAGGTGTGTGCATGAGCATTACAGTCTGTTGATATCAGGATTATTTATTGCTAACGTAAATAGCTATCTTTGTAAATAGTCCTCATATTGAGCAAATCACTGAACCATTTTTAAGCACATCTCCCTAAAAGTATTTTGACTGATATGGTAATGATATACTTTAATTTTAAAAGCATACTCTGTGGATAACTGAGCAGGTTGTATAAAACGTTGACAAATGTATAGGCTGGTTGCTGTTAAACTCTGTCATGGAATAATGTGGCTTTTGGGGAGTGGATTTTGTTCATGTCTCTGTGTGTCTATGTAAGTGTCTGGGCTTGTGATGACAGTATCCTTTAAATTAAAGAGATTTTTAGCTAGTTGTACGTATGGTTGTTACCTTACAGTCTGATCATGATGTACTTCTTTTCATAGTCTTTATTTTCCTATCCTAAGAAACCAAGAAATAAAAAAATGTTTCACATGAAAATTTACGAGATGTGAAAAGCACAACAATTTTTAATACAGTAAAAAGGAGTGTAGGTGATATTCTTGGCCATATGCTTCTAGATTTGGTGTCAGCTTTGTATAAGCTATTTAGAATAAGGCTGGACATGGGACTCCACAGAACTGGGGAACCGGGTCAAGTCTCTTCCTCAAGGTGGCCAGGCCGTTCAGGAAGCTGGGTTAGTGTATTTACAGCAATACAGGCAGAGATCTTTATTTGTTGTCTTCATTGACCAGATGGTTTTAGAAGAGGAATGCTTTAATATCATAATTTTGATTTATAACCAATAAATTCTGTATTTACTTCTAACTTTATAATAGCAATTATTGCCTGAGCTTATAATGGAATAGTTAGAAAAGTCCTAATTACATTTTTAGGGGATTAAATACCTGTTGTCTGTGAATTGTATTAAAGACTTGCGTATGAAATACCTTAAACTGGAACATAAACAATTGTAATGATGAAACTGCCTGATCTAGGATAAGGCAACAATTCAATTTTGAACCTAAAATTTAGGTGGTTTGTATAAAAACCCAAAAGCAGTATTTGTTATTTTGCTATCAGCTGGAAGCTCTTCAGATATTTCTTGAATATTACTGACTTTGGGGTACTATTTCTTCCTCAAAATGAATGTAACTCATAAGGAGATGCACCTTCTGTGTTCAAACAAGTTTTGTAAACTTTTTTAGATTTCTGGTGCTTCTATATTAAATCACATTGAGCATGTATATTTTGACATTTAAAGTATTTCCCTTTGCTTCTGTAAAACAATGGCCATCTTAACAGTTCTAGGGATTAGAAAATAAATGTAGTTTTTTTTTTAACAGTAAAAGCAAATACTTTTGGTTTTTCATTATGACATTTTAAAATTTTTTGTATTTGGCAAGTAACACCTGTGGAAACACCTCATGAAGCATTTATTGTACTGATTAGCATGCAAAAAAAATCAAGTCATTCAATATGTATAAAGTTGCTTGATGGCAAGATAGCCCTTTGAGTTTTCAAGACTGAAAAAAAAAAAAAAAAAAAGATGGTTTTTCCAGTCGTGTAAGATGTCAGAAGGAATAGACTGGTTATGTAGCTACTGTAGCACAGTTGGTTTTCGTCTGAATTCTATTTTGTATAGGTTGTGCCAACTTGACTTTGGAAGCAATAATTTTACTACATTTTACTTTCAGGTCTCTTTAAAATTGGCCTTATAAATGAAACATTGCTCATTACATGTTGAGGATTTTCTTTATTAAAATCAGAACCATTACCATCGACATTTAGTAGTTTTAGTGCTGTTTGAGGACTTGGGAGTGTATAGTTTGTGATTAAAGGAGCTTTCCCAGAGCAGGTGTGTGAGCTGGACCTTAAAACGGCAGAAGGAAGTTGAAAGCAAGTGATTATCTGAGAAATGATAATAAAGAAAACCTTGGTATTTTCAGTTTAATTTGATTAAAGTTAACTTTATTGTGTTTTTCTGTATTTGTTTTTAAATAAATCAATATTTTATAAGTATGATAAATAAAAACTCAATTCATTTAGCCTATATATTTCAAAGATTTACACAAATTATAATTTGACTCCAAGATGATGTTCATTCTGTTTAGTCGACCCTCTCTCCAAACCCCTTTTTAATTAAAAGGAAAAAAAGAGAAATGTGCTTGGCTCAGTAAGCGGAGCAATTAAAAGTAGAAGTGCATTTGGGATGCATTTTTCAAATGACTGTGAAAAGGGGAAAATCTTATTGATTGGGTAAATGACTCGTCATTAAACCAGTTATTTCCATCCCTTGGACTTCAACAAATACATGCAGATGTGTAGCTGTAGAATACAGAAATGGATTTTTCCTTTTCTAAGACATTTCTAGGGTTTCTTTTCCTGTCTCTACTAGAGTGACTTCCTTACCATAAACATCATTTTTGATTGGCACATGCTATTAGCCAGTCAGTCCCTAGACCCTCAAATCCCCCTCTTTTTCTCATCGTATTATTCCTTATTGAAATCTTACTTGAGGCACCTGTCAAATCAAGGTTTAGATGAAATGAAAGGCACTAGGCAATATGAAGGCACATGAAAGAATGGGACGGAGGCTGGTTAAGACCCCTTGGGGAATCTAAGGCAGTCTCACTAATCAGAACCCTTCTCCAATCCAGAGAGGGGCCCATAGCTTGGGAACAACTGAACTGAGGAAGTACTTCTGTGGTGGTCAGAGGAAAAGGGGTTGGCCAGCCCTTAGGTTAGGTACAGCAGTATTTCTCTTGGATTTGTCTCAAGTATGTGATTAGTGTGGGAAGTCCAAGGAGTTCATAGGTAGAGGCTTCTGCTTGCACTGAACTCACTGTTCAGCTCCATATCAGTTATGCTTTAGGTGGGATTGATAAAAATGTTCCAGTTTATCAGGGAAAACTAATTTACAAACCCACAAGCACATAACATGTCATAGAGTTGGCTTCTGTTTGCTTGATGGTCAGAGAAAGAAGGGCCTACAACCTTAAAGGGGTGGAGTGCTGCAAGAGAGAAAGTGTAGCATATTGATTAGTACCAGGTGCTCCTGGATATGCCTGTGTGCATCCACTGGTTATGGCATGACTGGAGAGTCGGTTTCCGCTCCTCATGTGTTTGGGTTATCAATCAAAGTAGCTGGCACAGAGCACTTATTAAACCCAACTGCTGCTTTGCTGTTACTAGCCGTGCTTTTGCAGACTAGTGAACTTTTTTGTAAAATATTTTATTTGCATGAGTATAATGCCTGCATATATGTAAAGTGCACCTGTGTCCTGCAGTGCCCACAGAGGTCAAAAGAAAATGTTGAATCACCTAGAACTGGAGTTACAGATGGTTGTTAACCACCATGAGGGTACTGGGAACTGAACGTGGGTCCTCTATAAGAGCAGCCATAGCTTAACTGATGAGCCATCTCTCCAGCCCCAGACTAGTAAGTAGACTTATAGAACCAGAAAAGTTAACAAGTCTACGTCCATAGCTTACTAGTTCTGTCCTAGGCCAGAAGGGAACCGGTCCATGAACTAAACAGTGATGTCATTAAAGGATGAGATGCAGCTACATTTGAGGCTGCCCTTGATCTCCAAGCCTCTGATTTTCATATTCTGTCCTTTCATTACTCAAGACTCCTAAGGCCCCTTCACATGTAGAATTCAAGGTTTCATGTCTTGCCAGGCAGTCAGCATTTTACATGATCACAGAGGGTTCCAC
Organism: Rhizomys pruinosus; assembly: GCA_009823505.1. Classification (NCBI taxonomy): domain Eukaryota; kingdom Metazoa; phylum Chordata; class Mammalia; order Rodentia; family Spalacidae; genus Rhizomys; species Rhizomys pruinosus. The sequence goes on from VZQC01006553.1 coordinate 4,198,248, forward strand.
TTGTTGGGTTAGTCCATACTGGGAAGTAGGAGGGCCCTCACAGAAGCACACCCACCCACCTTGGTCTCTGGTTCCTAATAACTGTGCGTAGGGCATTGTGAGCTGGCAATCAGAGCCAGGCAGCTGGTGAGGCTCAGGTGCACGGTCTTACCAGCATTTGCCTCTTAGTGAACCTGTGAAGAAGACTTACCCCCCATCAAGATTGTCTACACCAAGGTGGAGTCCCGGATGGGACTATTGCTAATTTTATTTACTTTCTGGGACTTCCAAGTACATGTTCTATGATGTGTTAACATTCAGTTCACATAGCAGGCCACAGATGCTTGGCACTACTGCTTGGATGTTGCCTGATACGGTGAACAGACTCAATCCAGGGACCAGTGAATTCCCTGGCAAGTTTTGGCTTTCTGCACTGGTGGAATAAGATGGCCCATTGCAGGTTTACTGCTATACCTTAAAGTTCTCTTCTGTAAGCATTTCCCTCCAAGCAGATGAGGGGGTGTTTACCCCTGGGACTCAGGTTTTAACTACGAATCCAATGTGAGCCTGAGGCATGGTCTTATCCTAAAACCAAATGTCATATTTTGCATTTTGATTTGTATATAATGCTAAATTTAACCTAGACTTTTTGAATAATTTTTCAGTTTCAGTTCTAAATAAATAAAATTAAAAAAAAAAAACTATTGGGAAGTATTCAGTTGATAAGTTTCTTAGGTGTGAGGAATGAGTTCTGGGACCCTTGCTCAAGAGATAAGCTTGTTCCTAGACTCCCTGAAGAAATATGACACCCTTGACCAAAATGAGGTTGAAAGCCCGTGGAACTGTTAAGTACTTTGTGAGAAACTATCAAGATTCCATTATGGAAATACTGGAGCAGGTTCCCTTTGCTTCTAAACCCCAGGGTGTGTGAGATATGGGGTGCAGTGATGCAGCAGCCTGAGGCAGCTAGAAATTGGAAATTGTGCCCATATTTAGTCAATAAATTTTAATGTATAGTTTCATGAAAAGTAATTTGAAGAGAGAAAAATGTCTTCAAGCTAGCAAAAGCAAGAATTTCTCAAGATAATGAAATTTGTCTTAGTAGAATTATCCCATCCTCTTAAGTAGGAGAAATGTCATAGAGGATGTATCCTATTGAGTTCTTTTTGCCCATTGTCCTCTTACTGTGTGCTATGTTTTGCCCAAAGAGCTTGAGAGGAACAAAACTAGTTTACTGGGGAGTTTAAGAAGGAGTGACAGTGGGTTGGACTACTGAAGAATGAAGATTATGTACCAGGAAAAAGTAGACCACTGGCTCGGTTTATGTATCGACTTTGCTTAGAAACAGTTGGAATTTATTGAAATGTGCAGTTTGGTGTAGTGATCGTCACCTTTCATCAGAAGGGTCAACAGGGATGCAGGCTTGCCATTCTTTGTTCTGGGATACCCAGGGCTAGCTAGATACAGATTTTGACCACAACTAGATTTTTGTGAAGATGTTTCTTGGCCTCTGTGGAGGTGACTCTGACCCCTGGTTTTAGAATGGCCATTTGGCAAGGACCAGGCAGACCTTTATTCTTTGTACATTCTGCCTTTCCAGTTCTTACACACACACACACATCAGATGCTTCCACTTAATTCAGTTCATCAAAAACTCACACGTGATCTTATGTAAACGGTCTTACAGGCTCCTGGGATCTTGCTCATATGAACTTAGAGCAGTGGTGTCAGCACGCACACAACCCATGCAAACTCAGAAACACAGAGAAAAAACCCAGCACAGAACTGGAAAAATGGGCAGCAGGCAGCAACCATAGCTGAAGAACTGTTGGCAGCTGCTTTCTGCCGGATGAGGGAGAGTTGATCTTTAAGGGAGGGGCTCTAGACAGGATGCCTAGACCCAAGTGGATGAGTTTGCACTGAGGGACCTCTGGTTACATTAAGTTGACTTTATAGGTTTTAACATATATGACAGAATGCATGAAATCTGGTGCAGAGGCTCTAGCAGGGCACTGATGGCAGACCTGGTATAAAATGATTAAGATGTTTTATATGAAATGCACAAAAATTCAGTAAAAATATACATGAAAAAAGTCACACAGGAACCTTTAGTTAGTGTCAACCTGATCTTACTAGTATTCTCTTACCAACCATGTGAGGAGTCTGCTATGTCTAGCATTTTCTTGTTTTCAAAGCTTTAACCTGGTACAAACTCCCATCTGGCAGTTTTTCTTTCAATGTGAAGACAAATCATTACAAATGATAAATTATATCCATCTGTTTAAAAGAAGGCCTTATATAGATTAGCTGTAAGCATACAATAAGAAAGATGTATTTAATGCTGATTTAAATTAGTTTATTGTTTACACAGATCATTTCTTTTTGGAAGATTGTTAGATTCTTGTAAAAATCCAACTGTTAGCCCCATTGGGATCTAAAATAGAAGCCAGCTTCAATCATTGTGACCTTAGAAATCAAAAAGCAGCATGCTTTAAATACATTTTATGCTGCATCTCAGCTCTCATTTCTCGAGTCCCTTCATTCCCTGCTCCCCAACAAAGTTTATATGACCAATCCATAAAGAAACATACTATTTTCATTTCATACTTACAAAGCCCCCAAAGTCTTTAAATGATTTACTACAAACCCAGCCCACTGACAATTTTAATACCTTGAGAAGAACAGTAACAGTGTGGTTGTTGGCATAGATGCTACAGCCGGTCCATCCTGTGTGATAGAAGATGGCTATCTCACTTAGTATGAAATGGAGCCACAATAGTGTCTACCTTATGGGGTTGTCTCCTTTCATGCTGTGACACATACAGCCTTTCTTTCCCTGTCTCCAAGAAATGTTAGAACATCACACCAGCTAGGCATAGTGGTGCAGGCTTTAATCCCATTACCAGGAAGGCAGAGGCAGGTGGATCTCTGAGTTTGAGGTCAGCCTGGTCTACATAGAGAGTTCCAGTCAGGGCTACATAGTGAGGCTGTTTTCAAAAAACAAAAACAATAAAACCTTCAAAGCATTAATGCTGGTCTATAGTAGAAGTGAAATTAAAAAAAGAAAGAACCAATACAACGTATTCAACTTTCCTTAGAAAGGTTTGTCTTGGGGACTGTTTGGGTTTCTTGGAGAGGGAATTTCAATTTTTCTTCTTTTAAATCAGTCTAGCAGATATCATGACACTGAGTAAGGAGCTGGCTCTAAATCTCAGCTTATTTTCCAGTCTTTGAAGACTGGGAGGTGGCATAGAAACTACCAGCAACTCACTAAAGGGCCGGTAATTCAGTATTTTGATGAGAAGCTTTTCGGATTCCACAGTTTAAACACAATATCAGTACTAACAGTACTTTAGAAAATTAAAGTGTTTCAAAACTACTTACTACGAATATCACATGGTTCTAAAGCTCTATGAACAAATAAAGTTGCAGCATCTAAACATGTATAATAAAAATGCTCTTGTTATTTTTGGTATAACTTTCAGTTCCTTAAACTATAAGACAAAACACCTGTCCAAATCAGGAGTAGAGAAATACTGTAGTTGTTTGTACCCAAGAGAACAAATAGGTTGTATAGAGTACTGTTATCAGAAAAATGCTTGCCATCTTCCAGAGTTCAGACAGGTTTTAAAGATTTCTTTATTTTTATTTTATGTATATAATGTTTGTCTGCATCTGTGTATATATGCCATGTGCATTCAGTGCCCATGAATGCCAGAAGAGGGTGTTGCATCCTTGGGACAGGAATTACAGTTGTGAGCCCCCAGGTGGGTGCTGGAAACTTAACCTTGATCCTCTTCAAGAGTAATGAGTCTCTTAAGGTCTGAGCCATGTCTACAGCTTCTAAAAATGAAGTGTGGCGTCTTATACAGTTTCTATACAGTTTCACATTAACGTTAAAAAAAAGTTGAACTCTTAAGTTGAAAAACCAACATTAGAGCACTTAAACACATGTAGGTTCTTTGTGCCCACGTACATAATCCACAGTGCTTTGGGCTTGATTTATCCAGCCCTGAATTCTGTACAATGCCAGGTGCCATCCAAAAGCATCATGAGAACTGTGTTGTGATATCCTGTTGACTGAATTCCAGGACCAGGTAGCAGAACATCCTGGAGTTAGAGTGAAATCCTCTGTCAGTGCCCAGCAAGGGTCAAAATTGTCAAAAGAGTATATCTGTTGTCCACCCCCAACTCCCAGTGGTCATTGTGATGGGCAATAAGCATTTAAACAATATGTGCTGGCATCAATAAGTGCTAACATCCACTATGAAATCTTTTCTAGGCCTTCTGGGAAGGAATAATTCTCTTCTGGCTACTCAAATGGAAAAGAACCTTTGCTTTTCCTTAGAATGTGAGGTCTGGAAACATGACAGGTTGCTCAGAGAGAAGGGCATGGCATGTTATAGAGCCCCACGTTTCGGACAGTGCACGAAGTCAGCCTAAAGTAGACCCAAACTTGAGGAACACGGTGTGTACCTATTGATCGAGCTTCCTTGGATCCAGTGAAAATTCTAAAATGTATAAAATAATGTTTAAATCAATCTGGATTGGGTGTTCTGTTACTTGCTAAATAAAGAGCTCTAGTCCAGACAAAACAGCCTGGACTAGATAATAAGTCTTTGTCACTAGAATTGTGCCCCTAGGAGCTTCATGGCACTACCTCAGTGATGACGGAAAGTGAAGAGGAAGTGGGCCAAAGCAGGCTGATAGCCAGAAAGATGGAGGGGGGGGGGGGAACTCAGGGATGGCTTCCAAGGTGGTGAAGTAGGAAAAGAAGGACTCAAAGACAGCTGGGAAGTGAGTTCTTGCTCCACATAGTAGAGAGGAGACCGCAAATAAGCACAGAGTTTTTAAGGCACTGACTGCTTTAGGGAAACCAGCTGTTTGTCAATCAGAAGCTGATTCTCAAAGTCAGTTGGTAAGATGATGCAGTTCCAATCAGTAGAATTGTAGTTAACAAACACTGTAGTCTTCCTCTTTTTTTTAAGTCTTCCTCTTTTAAAAAGTGATTATTTTCAATGAATACAAAATACAATTTTTTAAAAAAGAGCATGGAGTGCCCTCACCCCGCCTTACCCTAGTCAGAGAATAACAAAGAATGGAAAAACCTCTTGCTATATTTGTTCATTTGCTGTTTCCCAGTCTCTCATTTAGTAAATAATAACTTTGAGGGTCATAGTTAAATGTCCAGTCTTGATTTTCACATTAGGACTGATATTTTCCTTGGGTTTGCTTTTTTCCCCCGCAAATTATTGTTCAATGTTGGAAAAAAATGAAAAGGAAATAGAATGAGATCTTTGGGAAATATTTATCTTATTAATAAGAAAAATAATATCCTTTTTGTCCATTCTGAGCTTAGAAAAACTATTCTTTTCCATATAATTCTAAATAGCGTTTAACAATGCATCAAAGCATAAGCATTTACATTTAAGATACAAGCTTAAATACAGCCCAATGAGTTTTCACCAGCTATCTTGTGTGACAGGCCTATACAAGAAAGAAAATTTTAATAGGACAGAGCACACAACATTCAAACAGAAAGGTAACATCACCACGTAAAGTATAATAAATATCTGGGGTATCGAATCCACAAACTGACCAGTATTCTGCTTTAGATTCTTTTTCCCAGTTAAGACTTTTACTATGAAATTTACTATAATGACCTTACAAGTTAAATGGGGAAGGGAGAAAAGAATTCAATTATTCTGACTACTGAAACAACACAGTCCTCAATATTTCGTAAGTTACTTTAATGTGTAGCATATAAAACTATCATTTTAGCATGAAATACACATCCAGGGTGGGGAGTGGTGGCACACATCTTTAATCCCAGCACTCAGGAGGCAAAGGCAGGCAGATCTCTGTGAATTTGAAGCCAGCTTGGTCTACACAGTGAGACTCTGTCTCAAAAAAAAAAAAGAAAAAAAGAAATATCCATCCAATTTGCTAATTGTTGAACTACTTTCTTTTTCAATGTTAAGAAAAGTCAGGATTAATAGTACAAAAAAGAAACAAAGAGAATTCCAGTTTCTTTTATATAACCTTATTGCCTTAGTTCTTTCAGGCTTTGGCGATAAATCTAATTCTTAATATAGGTTACATAACTTAAATACAGTATTTACAAAATATATATTTTTTGCAAAATACTATATAAAATACTGTCTTTACATATTTAAGGGGTGCTTTATGTACTTACACCCGCTTTCTCACCATCTTCAGGGTCTCACCCCCAGTATATCAGAGCTGAGTTTTTTTGGTTTGGATTTTTTTTGTTTTTTTGGTTTGGATTTTTGTTTGTTTGTTTGTTTGTTTGTTTTGGTCTTTTTTGAGACAGGTATCTCTGTAGTTCCAGCTGTCCTGTGTCCTGGAACTCACTACATAGACCAGGCTGGCCTTGAACTCCTAAAGATCCGCCTGCCTCTGCCTCTGCCTCCCAAGTGCTAGGATTAAAGGTGTGTACCACCACGCCCGGCTAGAGCTGAGTTTTAGCACTGGAAACTGGTCTATAGTAAAAGGATAAATCCAAAGAACCAAATTAGTATAAATTTTACATATTTTTTTTCCTAGACAAATTCTTTTGGTTAAAAGCACTTAAAATCTGATATGAATTGTTTCACTTTTTACATTTTGATTCTTTTTGTCTATTGTTTCTCATCTTTAGGAGTACTTTTCTTTTGGGGTATTCTGTCTCATGAAGATTCTCTTCAGTGACCTTTCTTTTGAAGTGCATTTGAAAGGGTTAAGTAAGCACCTTTAGTAAGCACGTAGTTAATATTTAGCATCTTCTGTATATGTACAAACACAATTCAATTAATTCTATTAAAATACCAAGAATAAATGCAATTCATGTTTACAGCTCCTTGTTCCTGTAAGATATCTTTAAAAAATGAGCAGTGTTCAACCCCCATCCCCCACCCCCAAGTGATGGATTTCCGTAATAGTGTTTCTCAGTCGAGGATCTTATCCTGCCTGAGTGGGGACCCAGTCTCCAGGATAAGAGCTCTTTCTTGCTTAGAAAGCAAGACATATTTTCCTTGTAAGCCAATATATATTTCCCAAACCACCCGAAGGTGGTTTCCAACTTTAAAATCCCAAGCGGTCCACATAATCAATGTGTGATTGGATGCTAGGAAAAAGAAACCTCAGAGAGACCCAGGGATCCGGGAACTCCATTGCCAGCAAGCAGCAACTTACCCAGGCTTGCACAGCGAGGGGCGCCCTCCAGAATGCAATAGGGTTGGGTGCTGCTACTGCATCTCACATGAGGCTGGATAGAGTTACTTACAAGTGTGGACATCAGTCATGCTCTCACAGCTCCTGCAGCGGACGTAGCAGCACCAGATAAACTTACACTCGCACCTCTCCACGTGTCTGACCACATGGGTGTTGTAGCCCCGGCCACAGCAGAGGAGGTTGCACCCACCTGCGCCTCCAGACGTGCGGTTGCATTCTCTGCCTTGTGTCCCCGGGATCCCTAGTTTTTTGTCCTCCATACAGTAGTTGGGAGACTTATGAACATAAAGTAGGTCATCCTTGCGGATGGGTGTCTTCGTTTGATCTTTTTCTCTCCCGCGCATTTTCCTCTTGGTTTTGTCTGATATCTGGATGCTGTTTTCATATTTATCTTTTAAAAAATGGCCAATCTTTTCAAAAGAAGACATGGTTTTCCAGCAGGTTTTCACAGCACAAGAGCCCGAAACCCCATGGCAGCGGCAGTCCACCGACATCAACTTGGCTACAGCCTGAAACCAACAGTGATTGTGTTCAGACGTTATTCGTGCAGTGTTATATTCAGGAATGGAAACGCAGTTCCCATCCACTTAACTTCTGGGTCTATGCCTTCCTGTATAAAAATGATTTGAACATAAAAGTTTTTTAAAGTTGTCTAGGTTTCAAATGTTTTGTCCTTTATTTCTGTCTAAATGTTTTTGAGCCTACAAAGAAAACCTCTTCAAGTTGCATTTTAAATAGTAGGGGAGGAATAAGGGAGGTGGAGGTATATGGGGGTTGTGTGGGATGGTGGAGATGGCTGAGCCAGTAAGGTGCCTGCTCCCTACTGCCAAGCCTGACCGCTTGAATCTGATCCTTGGGACCCACATGGTGGAAGCGGGAAACCCACTCCTACAAGTTGTCCTCTGATCTCTACACATGCACCATGACATACACATACCCCCGAGTGGAAAAACAAAGTACTTATACAATTATCAGCGATTACCTGCATTCCCATAGAGAAATTACTTATTTCTAACACCTCATTCAATTTGGGGTGAGGAAGGATGCTTGTGTTGGCTCACATTCTCCTGATACCATTCAACGTCTTGCTACTCAGAGTACAGTTCATGGACAGCAGCTCCAGCATCTCTTGTAAGAAATGCAGACACCCAGGTCTCAAGCCAGGCATACAGAATGAGAAGGTCATTTTTAACCAGACTCCCAGGTGATTCTTATGCAAAGCACCAACAGAGTAGGTGCCTTCAACTCTGCACTACATAGAACATCTGTAAAATTTCCAAATAACCAATGCTGAAAACCCTGAGATCTGATTGATTTGATTGGCTGGAATGAGTTGCCCATATAATTGTAATAGCACCCAGTGATGACACTCATTGATTCCATTGAGACTTTTGAGGTCTAATCACTATAGAAGTCAGTGACATCAGGGGGTATACATGGGTAGGGAGAACATGCTATCGCCTGGCCACAGATCGCATGAGAGACCCTAAATAATCAAGTTAGGCTTCCTAAAAGGAAGAGGGACTATATAGCCTATGAGTGGTGCTGACGAGTTCTTCCTCTCTTCTGGAAGATTAATTGAAGACGTGTGCCCTATCGTTAATGGATAAACAGCATTATGTTAACAGGATATAAAAAAGTGATGTGCCTCTGATCCCAAGACTTGGGAGGCTGAGGCAGGAGGATTACTGTGAGCTCGAGGTTAGCCTGGCAACATAGTAAGCTCCAGACCAGCTTACACTCTACAGAGTGAAGTCTCATCTGAAGAAGAGGAAAAGAAGAACATGTGTATATGATTTTAAATTCATTTCTAAGTTCTGAGTTCAGTTTATGCAGACTCAAGAACTAATGAGCATGAATATATTTGTAATAGCATGTTGCCTGGGGTACATTAAGTTCTAAATGCTCCTTTCTTTGACCAAGTTGAAGTAAGAGTTAAGATGGATTTTTTTAAATGAGCCTAACCAGTCAAAGCAATCTAGAGATTTCAAAAGTTTTAGGTCTCTAACCTCTTACATACCAATATCGCTTCCTGTGGTCCCCAGACGATGGCAGAGCAGATTAATAAATTGTCAGGACTAGCTGTAGAGTTGACATTCTGTCAACATGCTGGGCAAAATGAAAAATGGATCCATCTATTCAATTACTTTAAAATTATGTTTGTAATCTCATGAAAGAAAGGAAAAAAAAAAAAAAACCTCAGCTTAAATGCCACTTACATACTTACCAAAATTACAAAAAAGACCAAGGCTTTCTTCACTGTTTTGTAATAAACTCTGCGTTGATATATCTGCAGAATGGCATATTCTAACAAGTTAACATTTTCTGAACAGTCTAACCACACAGAATATTTTAAACAAGTCATATTTATTTTCAGTCTTGAATGGGAACATATGATATTGATTTGAACAATGTTTGATACTTCTCAGTAGCATTTAAAACAATAGCATAGTAGCCAACCCTGCACTTACTACATGTTCTCTTTTCTAAATTCATAAGACTTAGAAATTAATAAATGTTTTCTTTAACACAGGGCAAAAGTACTCTATAGTGATACAAGAATAATTTATTGTATAAAGTATGGCACACAGGTAATTTGACTTAATTTATGGCATTTGATATTCATAAAATCTGATTCTTTAGGAGATTTGTAGGCAACCCTCCTAACTTGGTTCATATTTTAAGTCCCTGGAGGATGTGAGAAAAAAGAGCTCGGTCAGTGCTAAGTAATAAATTGTCCAAGAAAGTCCCACAGCTAAGCAAGAGTGCACGCATGCATCTGTGTGTGTGTGTGTGTGTGTGTGTGTGTACTTTAAACTGGATCAATGCTCCTTATGGTCATCATTTGGTGACTGAAAGCTGCCTTTCCTTTAAACCATGGCTGAGAGGCTGACTTTTTCTTTTAAAACTGGTTCAGTCATGGGCATTGTTGATTTACAAAGTTGAAGGACAGAGTAAATAGTCATCAGATGCTTATTGAACACTTAGCCCCACTCAAGCGGGCTTAACTCAGCCTCGGTTGCTAATCTTATTGGAAGTAGCAAATATTACCTTCCTTCAGAAAAGTCACTGCTGGAGGTCAGTGGTGCTAGAAGACCTCCAGCCAGCCAACTCTGTCATAACCCTGTTCAAAACAGTAGGGGGTCCACAAATGTGACATGCTGCTTCACAGGTTGGAAGGGTAAGTGACTTGTAAGCTCCACTTTGTCACTTATTGAATTCATATTTGGATTTTGAAGGATTTTTCTATTCTAGAAAAACAGCCCTTTTAAATACCTGGAGTTCATAATTTTCTAGTGTTATGTTTTTATTTTTTTTTAGTCATTACTTTTAATAAAAATGGAAGAAAACAGTATTTTTGTCATGTATGGGACATTATTTATCTTAGAATCTACTACATGTATAAATGAACTCCAAGGAAAAGCATCCCAGTAACTTCACATACAGTGAAAAGACTATATCGCTATAATACTTAAAGGATAGAACTAGGGATTAAGATAGAACAATTCAGTCACTCAGAGAAATTTATGAAGACTTTGAGGGTAGATACACAGACACACACAGCTTAAATTTACCAACTCTAGTGTTTCTTAGAACACATTTTTATAAATCTTGTATTTGATTTAGTTTTATACAAATAAATGCTTTTCACCTAATATGAGTTAATTAACAGGTACTTGGGTGTGATTCCAATTTTCTAGAAAAATAAACAGTGTGGTTAAGAAACTTGTCTTACATAAGTTGGTGATATATAATGTAAGGTCTTTCTGCTCAGCAAGATAATTTAAGAAAAAAAGCCAGAAAAATGAAAGTGGGAAATACAAGTTTATCTAAAGAAATTGCACAAATACTTTAATACTGGATACTCTGCATCTTTTCCACCAGGGCTCTTAATTAATGTTAGATAGGGAGTCAGAGCTGCGGTAAGGTTCTGCTGTTTTCTGGTAACAGGAAAAGAGAATAGCAACGGAATGGATCATATGTGGTTATAGGAAAATTCCTTTCTCTTCTCTAGTTGAGTTGTTAAAGTTTATAACGATATTAACAGAGGAATATTTTGTTAACTATTGCAAACAGATGTGCACTTATTGGCTGAATATTGTAAAACTATCAGTGAGCAATTAGGAGGTGTATCTGATTTACTGAGCTTCTCAAGGAGGTTTTGGTTCAATAAGTTTTGAATGAAGTGAAATAGGAAGGATATATCATTGGTACTTAATGTAAAAATAGAAACCACTTAGGAAGTGGTTTAAAGACTGATTGTCCCACGGTTTTGACTCAGAGGTAGCAAAGTGGATAGAGATTGTTTTCTATGTATTACTTTATCCAAATTTCCTTGGAATGACCAGAAAACTGTTGTGGGAGATTCTGAAACTAAAAATCTCATTTAGTCAACTATCAAAGGATCTGTTTACGTTATGAAATTCTCAACTTAAGGTTGGATGGGTGTGTGGAGGATTCCTATTCCTTTGACCCATTTTTGTCTCTTTTTATTAATATGTTTGAACCTGGTGAATACATGTTTGACTACTTATAAATATGCTTGAAACAGGTCAATGAAAATTTGGGGTCTGCCTATCCCACTTTGTTGAGTTACTCATCATAAAGCAAATTATGGGGTAGGAAAACTTAAAAGTTTATGAGGTAGACATGGTAAGAATGGAAATATTTTAAGCACACCAAAAGAAATACCCATAAATATTCCAAGTCACATTATTCCCAGAAGTTCTGCCCTGGAAGACATCACATCATTCTCTTAGCCAATCACCATCAGGCAACATTATTCTTGGAGTCATAACTTTAGGAATGGTGTCAGAAACCAAGTGGGAATCAGAGTATTTAAGGTCAGCGGTTAGAAAATCATCTATCCTGCTCACTCTGCTACTAAGCGCCAGTACCCACATTTCTCTGAACACTTTCCTACATTTTGAGTTTGAGATTTTTCAGACTAGAAAAATCAACTCAATTGAATGCAGACTTTAAATTTTACTCAGACAAAAATGCCCAACAGATTAAAATCATAATTGCTAATATTGAAAATTGAGTCAGTTACTTGTTCATGTTAGAGAAACCTGTCTTTTGTTTACCTAGGTTTTTTAAAAAGCTGCCAGTGGTAAGAAAAATATAAAAATATTTTGACTTATAATACCTCATGAAAAAAACCAACAAAAACATCAGCGTATCATTCTCAAAATAACTAGGTAAATGCTTTGTAATATTTTAAGATCCCACCTAGAACAATGTAGGAAAAAAAGATTCAATAAGGAAATCTGAAATTTATACAAAATCTATACTTGTGTATAGGCTGAGTTCCTTTCTACCAACACAGAAAAACAGCAAAAAAATTGTATGTAATATGAGGAAATTTTTCTAGCAAATAGTGGATTAAAATTGATGTGGAATAAAATCAGAATGTAAACAACATTTTAAGATCAGTGTTAATAATGACAGAGGCAAATGTTATTACCTAGTTTGAAAACACACGAGATGGTATAAAACTGAATGGCTGCCCATTGTTAGTAATAAAAAAAATACATTTTATTTAATACATAGCTCAGACACACTTTGACTTATTTAAGAGAATTAACCATAAAAGAAACTTCAGCATTTTGGTTTTCCAGTTAACTTTTTAAAACCACTATCAAATTATTTAAAGAATGGCTAAGGAAGATTTAACTTTCATATTAATAATAGATATTTATCTAATTGCTTCTTTTTTAAAAATATATTGATTTGATATACCTTAACATGTCTCTCTGGTTTAACCATAGTTTAAAAGAACATAGGCTGCTTGCATTTTACTGCTTTTATACTAATACATTAGAAACAATAATTATTCCTTTTTGGATAACACTTAAATTGAATCAACATCTCCTTTTTTTCAATGAAAAACCTTATAGGAAAGAGGCAGATGTGTAACGGAGTTTGAACAAGAGTTATGTTAGCGGCATAAAATAACTTAAGAAACTTCTAAACTAAAATAGAGAAAACTGACAGCTATTTATTGTTTTTAATTTTGGTTTTTTGAATTAAATATTCAAATTTAATTGAAAATTGAAATGTGAATTTGAAGAGTTACAGTGATATATTTACTGAGTGTTCTGGGTTTTGTATTTTAAAGTAGGGCAGTTAAATAAAGAAAACTGGCTGGAGCATCCAACCATTTTGAATGAGTCCCATTATTCACTTGCCAAAAATATAAAAACAAATGCAACATATACTTTAACTATTCCTAAGAGATGTTGCGACTTTGAATTCACTTCAGGAGACTGTGGCATATGGCAATGGCTGCTTCAAACTTTTACAGATTGTTGGAAATTCACAATAATACCTAATACATGTAAATATGTCTGTTGTGAAAAGTTTATTATGATGTAGAAAATATGTATCCATAAAAAATGTTACAGTCTTTTAGGAAAGTTACTCTGAGTTGCCAAATAATTCAATGTTGCTGTGGAACCCAGACTTTATTGTATCAGTCTTCAGAAATGTAAATATATAAAAGCTAAGTTAAGCTAGGCATATATTCCTTTCAAAGGAAGCAATGTAAAAAAATCAGAATTCATAAAGGAGTTCACTAGGTGGTACCTCTTTACATTCAGCTTCCCTTAGCCTATCTTTAATATAGTTACATTTTAAAGTGCCTATACATTTAATAGAGCCAAAGCTTTATGCTTATGAATTTTTTAATTGAACCTAAATTTCTTCATAAAAATAACTATTTTCCATAAAAGTTTTTGCTTTACAAAAATATTATTGCATACCTCGTAAGACAGTTTATTAGAGAAAATAAGGACAAAACTGACATATTTAAGAGTTACTGCCTACAAAAAAGTGAATTTAAAGCAATAATAAAAATACATATTGGGGAGAATAATACTCTATTCAGACCCATTAAACAGTGATACGAAAATTCCTACTGTGGCAATGCCAGTAACCAGGAAAGGGGGTAGAACCAATTAAACAACAGACACATTTAGTGTTTCATAGCTAATGTTTTAGCTATGAATATACATACACTACTACATACTATTGCAAGATTCAATTCATATCAGAGGTATTGCCTAAACTAAACTAGGTGGTGAATACACACGCATAAAGGAACATATACATTTATATTTCTTATATTCCCAGTGTTTGGCTTTTAAATCATCTATATGAATCCATCCAGAAGCATTAACCCCAGGACTGTTTACTGAGTTTGATTCCATTCTCTAGTACATACCTGCCGTCCAGCTTCGTTGTTGTGTAGGTTCATGGCCAGCAGTATTTTGCTTTCTTTTCCTGTGGTGTTTCTGATGGGGAAATCTAGGAACTTTCTGCTGAACCACATGCCATACTGGACATCATCAGAGCATCCCCCCCAGTGCCAGCCTTCACTTGTTGAGCCACCATTCTGCAGGGTGATGTCGCAGGAACACTCTGTCATGTTTCCTGCACTGCATGACCTGGTCACAGAGTGCACCAGACCTGCAGCCATCACAGCATAAATGAATGCTGTCTCCTTGGTACCTAGGGAAAAGAGAAGCACAAGTGGGTGAATTACAGAGCCTCATTTTCTGTTTATGTTCAGAACCAAGCTTCTTACCCCTGCTCTTAGCAGGCAAGCAAGTTTCCAAGTGTTAACAATGGATGCTGTAAGGAGTGCAGATTTATTGTTCTAGGCTTTAAAAACAAAGCAGCATTGCTTGTCAGAATTCCACATCAGGGGCCTGTCATATACTGTAATGTCACACTTTGTCCTCACATATTAAAATTCATGCTTGTTTTTTAAAACTTACTGCTTCATAGACAGCAATAGCTTGTTAGTATAAGTTGAATGTAAACCATTTGCCTGAATATCATAAATGTAATAAAAAAGCAAACAGATTCATTATCTTTTGAAGAGTGTGCTGAACTCACAAAATACAAGCTGAAAAAGTTGGCTGGTGCTATTTTTAAAAGTAAATAAAACATGTCAAAATGTAGCCTAAAATTAAGCAAAGATCAGGCTAATTAGATAAATATTGCTTTCTTTCCACATTAAAGACATCTTAAAAGGGGGAATATTGTGAATAACGATCACTGATATTAATATGAAACAGTCCACATTTTACGTTGTATATCTAATCTCTTACAGTCTTCAAAGTAATGAAATAACTGAAGCCTAACTTGGAAAAACCGAACTGCTGTGAGACAGCATCCTATTTTGAAATAGTTGTATTTTGCATTCCTGTAGTAGAGTTGGAGTTAAATCTTTGTAAATTAAAGTTACATTAGGACATTTATAAAATAGACTAGAAGGGACTCAGCAGGCGATTTTTTTTCTTTCCAAATGTTTAGATTGGAATAGAAACAGCTTCATGCCCGTTGTCCATCCAATAAACCTTTCGGCAGCAAAAGCTTCTGCATTTCAGCAACTATGAAAGGACACATCATTTTTCCCTGTCTCTCTTTTTTCTTTTTTTTCTTTTTTCTTTCTTTTTCCTTTCTTTCTTACCCCCCCCCCCCCGCCCCTTCTCCCTCCCTAGACCAGAGAGCTTTCCGAAGTGCGCGATGACCAAAACTCAGTGCTTCTTTGGGGCAGTGCATGCAGAGGCAGAGTCGGAAGGTCAAAGGTGCAGAGAGAACCGAAACGAAGATGAAAAACAACAACGCATTTTTCAATGCCCCGGCCTAAAATTCTTGGACTCAGCTAATATCCCAGGAAACATCCTAACCCCTGGCACCTTTATCCTAGCTAATAAACTACGCACGTGTGAAGAGAACTTTAATTTTCTGCACCTTCGCGCACCGCGGGGAGCACGCTCAGTCAGGGAAAGATGAAGGGTACAGAAAACAGGCGGGGGGGGGGGGGGGGGGAAGAAGGTGGGCTCAGGTGACAGTCCCTTTGGAATCACCAGGATGCAGCAAACCTGGTGCTACAAGAGGTCAATAAAACGTGAGGCAGTGCTTCAATTAGCCACTTGTCCAGAGCTCCGCGTGCCTCGGAGCTGTTTAAATCAAAGCAGATGCGGGGACAGCTTTCCTGGCTGCAGCCCTCGTGTTTGTCCAGCTGGTCACCCACCGAGCGGGCGCCACTGGGTCCGAGGGTCGGTGGGCGGGGGACTCACAGTTTTCCTGCAACTCTGGGGGTTTGTGGGGGAGCCAGGGAAGGGTGAAGAGCTGCAGCACCGGCCCCACCCGGCGCCCCGCGTCCCTCCCTCGGATTGGGGAAGCCCTCTCCGTCGTCACACCTGAACCCTGGGGTCAGGCTCTATGTCCGAATTCCCTGCGCTGTAAGGTCTGTCTGTCTGAAGACTTACAGAGCCTGGGGCATGCAAGCACTCACTATTCGCTCTTTTGAAGGCGTTGGCAGAAAAGTTGTCGCCTTCTACTTTCCTGCAAATCCAAAGGTTCTCTGGACTCACCGCTGCTCAGCTCGTATCCGAAGAGGGACCCGGTGCCTAGCGGGGCTGCGGCGGCGGCAGCGACCTTGCAGTTCCATCTCTCGTGTCGGAACTGGCTCCTGCACTCCTGAATGCCCAGCCGGGCGCCCTCGCGGATGCTGGGCAGCAGGTACGGTTTCCTCTTGCACAGCTCCTTCTGGCGGCTGTTCAGTGGCAAGCTGGCGCAGCCCAGCTTCTCGGGTACCCCGAAGGAGGCGATGCCCAACCACCTGTGAGGCAAGGCGCCCCAGAGGTCAGGGTCAGGGGCTCTCCTGCACTCCTCCCGAATCCCACCGCTTTTCCTCAGTTTAGGTCCGTGGTCCTAGGGTCTGCGTCCTCCTCCCCGGCCTCAGCTGAAAATTCCCTGGCTCTGCCCACCCCTTTAGCCCCACATGCTCCCCGGTGCCCATACTCACATCCAGTTGCCCTGGGCTCCGCAGGGGAACAGCGCGAGCACTGCTGCCCACAGCGCGCACAAGCGAGGCAGTGTCAGGAGCGCCTCTTTGTCCATGGCCCACGCATGGAGTCAGTCCCCCAGTCGCGGCCACTCCTCTCCTGGCCTCTCGCTCCAGAGCCCCGCAGGGCAGAGGTCAGTTCCCTAGCACCCAGTTGCCCTCTTTCTCCTGGCAGATCACATTAAAGAGAAAGGCAGTAATTAATGGCAGAGGCTCTTAGTAGTCCCCCAGGAACCAGTAGTAAGAGGTGGGGAGAGTGGCCTGGAGTTCTGCGCTGAGTTGGAGATGTGCTGGAGATGGGGAGCTTCCCTTGCATTCCTTAGGTGAGAAACTTCTGTTGATGTCTCCTCCTCTCCATCGCCTCGGGCTTCTCCTCGCTTCTCCTCCCCCTGACCGCGCCTGGCGCCTGATTGGCCCAGCAGCATACCCGCATCTCATCATCTTCAAAAATCAATCTCTCATTGGCTAACAGCGGGCTCTGCTGGGGGCGCTTCTGGGCCGAGACTTTCTGACAGTTTGACCAGACCCCAGAGTCTCAGGACCTTTCCTCCTGTCCTTGTGTCCTTAGAGCTGGTCACTGCCTGAATGAGTCAACCAAAGTGATGAGCCCTTCTGTCTTAGTATTCTGGGTGAAAATGTGGCTGTCATAGGAAGTCTGTCTCACGCACCCAGCCACATCTGGATTTATCCTCTGAATAAAGTGACTGGAAAAACACTTCTCCCCTTTCTTGTCCTTCATCTCCCAGGAGAAGTATCTTTTCAAAGTCAGAGTTGGCACCCAAAGAAGCTTACCTACCTATCAACACCAGCTTGAGGTCGTCCTTGCAAGGAGAAAGGATGGGTGAGGAGTTATAGGGCCTATTTTTTTTTAATATAATTTAAGCGTACATTTTTCTAGCGTAGCATTGAATCTACCATATTTTAATTGAGTTCTGTGATTGCTCTTTTCCTTCTGTCATACTCCCTGCAGTCCTTGAGAGCACCGTCCATCCTAAGCAAAAAGGGCAGGGAAATTCGGAAGAGCTGTCCAATTCTAAAATAGATGGAGGTTATCTCTAACCTTCATTCAGGCCCACATTGACCCTCAAGAAGACCTTACACGGGCTGCCCACTGAAACATACCAATAATAAGGAAAGCAAGACCACTGTATTCCATGCCAACTACATGCCCAGCACTGTGGGAATTTGTAAGCACCAAACCCCTTTCCCAAGTGTTATAAACAGTTGGGTAGATAAATCTAAAGCAAAATACATTTCAGACTATGGGTAATGGAGAGTGTCCGTAAATGGTATTGGCAGCTTATATTTTGGCCAAATGCAATTTAGAAACATCAAGGGTTCTGGCATCTGATGTTTTGGAATGTTAGCCAGTCTTTGGTTAGCCAGTCCAAAAACTCTCTGAAGGCACTCAGAATCTGCTTAGCAGTAGCATCAAAAAGGGCCGCCTCACCTACAAAGGCACAAGAAATGTTTCTGAAAAGCCTCATCTGCTCCCTGGAGGACTTTTGGAGTGTTAATAAATTCTCCAGGTGGAAATACCACCTCAGCAGGTGTCCCAATTCAGACTCACTGGTGAGAAGGACTTGACTGCATGTGCTATTCCTAATCCTCAGCATCAGCCTAGATCAATAACAGCTCACTGAAACTAGCTTCCTGTCTCATTCACTCATTTATCCAGCAAATATTTATCGCATGTACACTATGTACCAGGTCTTAAAGCCACATTGTAATTTTAGAGAGTCAAGTTGATGATAGGGTATGGTTACTGATCCAGAAGTATTTTGGCTAATAGTGGCCTCTCTGAAAATCAGAGCCTTCATCCAAGTTCACTTTATCTTCTGAGCTTCTCCAAAGGGGGCACCATGGGTACGCTTACTGCTGTACCCCTACCATTGGGCCCAGTGCACCACATCCTCTTTATAAGCACACTTTATTGAATGGTTTAAAGTGATGAGGAACATCCTGAACAGATATACCTAAATAGTGTAAATGCTGGAGCTAGGGTCATTTCCTCCTTGTACAGGAAACTGGAGAGGGTGCAATCCTGGGGTGGGAGGAGGGTGAGACAAGATCAATCCCATAAGCTGAAGTTTGGGGCCAAGTGTGGTGAAGGTTTCAAAAGGATTGTTTGATTTTTTTAATTAAAAATACATATTGAGCCTGTTCTGTATTAAAATGTGAGAATAGTGCTCAGTCACAATGTTGAAGAACGCATAATATACATGGAAAAACAGACCAGCGAAGCAATGTTACAGTGCGGTACAATTCATGTGGGGAGTGTGGGGCACAGAGAACAAACATAGGAAGATACTCCAGTCTTGGGAGCTGCAGAGAAGGGTCCTCTAAATGTGGCCTTCGTTTCCCTCTAGGGATCCAGCAATGGACGGATGTCCAGCTAGAGATCTGGGAGAAACGGTAGAGTATACTATTCTGGGAGTCAGCCCACTGGGTTGAACACTTTCAAAACCAACACAGAATTCTGGTGGTCCTGCATGTCTTTCGTGTGGTCCAGGGCCTTGGAGGTCATTCTGTGTGTGCTTCTATAGCAAAGCAGACATATTTCCATTAGTTCACCAAGCTGAAGAAGTGGTCTTGCCATTCAGTGAGCAGATAAGCGAGTGCCTATTTCATGCCAGTCACTGTGAACTCTACTATATGAGTCACTAGAATCGAACTCAAGTCCTCGGTCTTGGTGGCCTGGAAATCCCTCTATCTATCTCTCTCTTCTTTTTCTCTCTCTTTCAATACTTACAGTTTGTACCAATTTTATAGATGGAGCAATTATTTGGAGAAGGTGTTTGCTCCATCTCTGCTAGTCTGCATAGAGTCGGTAGTCTTGCCTTGTTTTAGGCAGCCTGCTCCGTCCCCCACATATCCCCCACAAGCTGCCACACAGCCTCATTCAAAGCTACCATTTACTTTATTTCTCACCAATCCCAGATTGAGAAGTCTTTGGTTCTACATTTCTCCTTATGAATATGGGTTCCTTACTTCGAGTTCATAGCATCTCTGTTGAAAGTTGTTTTCTGAAAAGCTGAGGTGCTCCCCTGATGAGCTCTCGGGGAAGTGAATGTCCGAGGCAGGTCACAGTTTGCAAGGCAGTGTCCCCATTTCCCTCTCATTGTCGCCTGTGGGGATTGGGGGCTGGGAAGAGCAGTGGAAGGAACTGGGCTGGCTGCTGCTCCAGGCAGTAGTGATAATTTGGGGAACACATTTGAACTATGAGCTGAAGTTTTCCCATCTGTAAAACAGTCAAAAGCTCTGGGTGTGGCGATGCACACCTTTAATCCCAGCACTTGGAGTAGGGGTGGGGTGGGGAGGCAGGTGGATCTCTCTCTCTGTGAGTTCAAGGCTAGCCTTATTTAGAGAGTGAGCTCCAGGCCAGCTGGGACTAAAGGGAGGCCCTGTCTCAAAAATACCAAAAAAAAAAGAATAGTCAAAAGCTATCTGTCAGACTGGAGTCTCTTATTGGAGTTCTCCCCCAAAGACAAGGAAAGTCTTCCCTTTCACAGGGAGCTTAAGACCTGCTGGGGTGGGACACAGGCATCTTATATCTTTACCATCATCTATACTTTTGAATTTCAATAAAATGATTTTTATCACAGGAATATTTTAAATGATCAAATTATCATTTTTCCTACTATTTTCAGATCAAGTGAAGTTTTATTGGGAAAATAAAAGAAGTCACAGATCCTTTATATGTCTTGGAAAATGAAATTGAGGAAATCACTCCATCAAAGTTTCATCCATGCATATAAGGTAGCTCATCTCTATGCATACTGATAAATATTAATGCCCTCTATTTAGATTAAAGGAATAATGGAAAATATAAGTTCATTCAAACCATATACCCACATACAAATTTCAAATTACTTATTTTCCAGGAGTTTTTCTTAATTAATATTTTTGATTTTGTAACATGGCAAAAGGACAAAATAGTAACCGGTCAATGAGATATGACCTGGTGCTCACTAAGCTATGAAACCTTTCTCAGGTGGAGGTATCCATTTCTATAAAATGTTGTCTGGTGGGGGAGGGGTTGAAGATGATCAAACTGAGGTTCTTAGAAATGCTGGGCAAGCACTCTACCACTGAACTGTACCAATAGCCCTAAAATATTTTAAAACCATGCCATTACTTGTTCAAGATATAGGAACTAATATTATACCATCTCATAATCTGAGCTCAGCTACCCCCACGTTTGATTAATGCTATCAATGTGACTCCAAGTTTGCATAGGTGATTAAAGTATTTGTAATGTCTTGATTCCACAGGGAGAGTGTGTGCTTGAACCTGTTTTCTTAGGGAGGGAGGGAGGCATTTCAAGCTGTCCCCCTGGGAAGGAGATTTAAGAGGGAACAACTAGATTTCAACTGCTTTCATTTCAAAGGATCTCTCTCTCTCTTTTTTTTTTTTTTTTTCTCTTTTTCTCTCTCTCTCTCTCTCTCTCTCTCTCTCTCTCTCTCTCTCTCTCTCTCTCCCCCTCCCCCCCTCTCTCCCTCTACCCTTCTTTTTCTAGCTTCTGTAACTTTGGTCATCTCTGACCAGCTTAGGCAATGAAATCAGATAAATTGCTAGCTAACAATAAATCCTACCTCCCACCCAAGACAGACAGTTGTAGATGACTAGATAGGAACCCACTGGAGCCTGTTCCTTTGGTAGTTTTCTCTCAGTCCCTGGGAACTCAGTAAAAAGTCTGCCTGCACAGATATGGCTTGGACTCTGCCTCTGGCAGCCCATCAGAGAACGAGACTTCTAAGGGCCCTGTTGTAAGAATTTCTGCTGCAGATCACAGAGACTTATGCACTGGAAACTGATACCAAGAGCGCCCCGGCTGCTCTTAACTCCCACGATAGAACAGAAGACCAGAGGTGACTTTTTATATAACTGGGTCTCTATTCATTCTATTTTAAATTCCACCTGGATGCTGCAAGTGGGAACAGAGGGCAGGCTTGTGACCACTGGCTCTCAGGAGGTGGGTGGAGAACTGCATTCTGGGTGCCCTGCAGTCCTTTGGTGGCCAGAAAAGCTTGTAGGAATGACATCCCTGTGGGATCAGAAAGGGCTGAGGTCTTGCTTCACATTTCTACAACCACAAAAGTTAGGTATTTGTTTACTTTCCTGTTGATCAGGGTTGACGAAGCCTTATAAAGTGTTAATAGAAAGTGGTTTAGCTCTCGATTGACATGTCCTGCCACCTTGCTTAATAAATGAAGTCAAATATTTGTTTGTGTGTGTGTGTGTGTGTGTGTGTGTGTGTGTGTGTATGTGAGTGTGGTTTGTGTGTAAGTGCTTGTGCATGGGTAGGTATGTGCACCTGTGCATCTGGATAAGGAGGCAGCAGGAGGACATCGGTGTCTCGTTCTATCAGTCTGCCTTATTCCTTTGAGACAGAGTCTCTCACTAGCCCTAGAGCCAGGCTGGCAGCCAGGAAATCCTGCTGATGCTCCCGTTTTAACTTCCCACAGTGGGCATTACAGGTGCATGCAGCCATGCCTGACTTATCTGTGTGCTGGGATTCGAACTCAGGCCCTCGTGCTTTATATTCAGCAAGCACTTTCCAATCTCTCCAGACAAAAATTAAAACACAAAAACAACAAATTTATGAAGCATATCCTGCAATCTTCTCAAAATTGGATTTCACTCTGGCAGTATTCGTAGGCATTATGCAGTCTTTCTGAACAGTGTGGGAGTGGAGGACAAGGCAACCACAATAATCTATATGAAGAAGAGGGGTCACGGCCACTGCCTGGAGCCACACGTGAGCAAAGCATAGAGCTGGAAGGAACAGAGCAATGGATTCTTTATTCTTTTAAATATTTTTTTTTTTCCTGAATGAAACAACCTTACCAATGAATTCAATATTACAAAGTTCTGTAAGTTATCAAAAAATTAGTTCAAAACATGATGTTTATATATTTTTTTGGAGGAATATCTGTGAACTGATCACTGGGCCACCGACAATGAAGAAACAAGTTGATTTTTAATTAATTAATTAATTAATTAATTAATTAATTGATTATTTTTTGGAGACAGGGACTCCGTAGAGCCTTAGCTGGCATGGAACTCACTCTGTAGACCAGGCTGGCCTTGAACTCACAGAGAACAGCCTGCCTCTGCCTCCCGAGTGCTAGGATTAAAGGCATGTGCCACCACACCTGGCTTACAAGTTGTTTTTTTTAAAAAAAGGTTTTACTAAAATATACCAATCAAATTTGGTAGAGAAAGTTCATTGAGAATTGACAATGCTTATTCTCTTTTAACTGTGGGTCTGTGTAATTATACTTAATAGTGTGGTATCATAAAGGTCTTTCAGTCAACAAATGCAGATCAAGAACCAACTATCACAGATGTTGCATTCATATCCAAGGCTACTGTTCATGTGTGTCATGATTGGTGCTGGCGAGCAGGTAGAAATGGAATTTGTTGAGTCTGACTGAGTAGCTAATGACATCTGATACTTATGCCTCTCACATGAAAACATTAAGGTCAAGTTTCCATTTTCTGACTGAAATCTTTCTTATATTTTATTTTGCCTACATCAATTTGAAGGCCTCTGGTCTGACTTCTACCATCTTTTATGCAAGACTTATTTGTAGCCCTCATTCCTGCTTCAGTTTATTCCCTTTCCTTATTCTCTGTTAGAAGCCCAGAGGATTTTTCCTCTTTTCATAAAAAGGGCCTCCATATTTAGATTCCAAGGACTTGGGAAACACTGCCACCAAGATTAGAACTTTCCCTTCTTATTTGTCTACTCACCAGTCTCCAGGACACAGCACATAAGAAGTCAGCCATCTTCGCGTCCCTTTCTGTTGAGTGCTCATACGGCCTAAGTTCCCTGGCATAGCATTTTTCTCTAAATTTGCTTCTCTTTTATAAAGGTCTAATGTACCTTGATTTTCAGTCACCAATTAAATTATAAATGTCTTTAAATCAAGGAATATGAGTAATCTTTTGTATCTTTCATGGCCTACCGCATGGGTGATTGACAAGTGGGCATTCAGTAATGGCTGTGTGGGTGTGGTTGTAACAGACAAGCAAACTTTCACAAGAACAGTGGACTTGATTGGCATGGTGGCACATGAATTTACTCCTGGTACTCAAGAAGCAGAGGTAGACAGAGCTCTGTGAGATGGACTCCAACTTAGTTTACATAGTAAGTGAGTTCCAGGCCACCTGGGACCCTGTCTTAAAACCACCAAGCAAAAACGAAAACAAACAAACAAACAAACAAAAACAAATATAGGGAACTCGAGGAAGCATTAAATTGAATTATCATCATTGAAATTGATATAATGTACTAATTTGTCACTTTTCCACTGGAAATCAGCCATGTCTTATATCTACCACATTTCTTTAAGATGTGCCATGTGCCCTGTACGAGTTCCAAGGGGACTTCCGGATGGCTGTGACTGAAGATTTTCATCTCTCTGGTTTCTCCTAGAATTATAATCAGTAAATAAACTGAGATTTTGGCATCTTTTTAGCAAATTTGTAGCCATGTCATATATGCCTGCCAGGTAAGTTGGTTGAGCTAGGTAAACAATTTAGAGTCCTACTGGAGTTTTCCCAAGAGAATGTTTCTATGCCAGTGGGTGAGTGCACAGAGTTGGGAGATTTATAAGAAGCTTAGCGATAGAAATGTAACTGTGTAGTAGGTGTGAGGTGTGTTCCAACTGCACTCCTCTCACCTTCTGCTAATGATTAGGGGAAAAGAGGCATCAATACAAAAACAACCAACTTGGGGGCTCTCAAGTTTGAAATCTGCTGAAGTCTTCTGGTGCCAGAACAACTTTTAGGCTTGTCACATGGCTTAGAGAAGCAGCTTCCAAAATGGGCTGCAAAACCACAATTTTGATATCCTGGGCCAGATGCCAGGACAGAATCAGAGTCCAGCCGAGTGGGTAAGAGATTCCAGTTGCAAGTTTAGCACCATTGCATTGTCTGAAATCCCCAGGGCACACTCATGAGACCAGCAGTAGACCAATAGAGTGGAACCACTTTTTAACACGGTTGTGGGGAGCGAATCAATATTTGCCGTATAGGTTAACTGGGTTAGGACAGGCTTTGCTGCAAGGAGTTTTCCTTCAGGAACTGATTTGCCCTTCAGCATATCTTAATGTTATAGTAATTTTTGCCAACACAGGGTGGAGTTCAGTGCTGGAATCTTACTCCTCACCCCCAGGGCCCTCGGGTTTCAGATGAAGAAGGTATGCACATAGGGAACAGAATGACTTTGAGTAAATATCAACTTTATGGAGAGTAAAGCTTCCTTGTAGTGGCAGATTATGCAAAATGCATTCTCCTGAACAGAAGACAGCTTGGCTGACCACCAGTATATGTACCTAGTCTCAGTCTGGGAGGCTGCAGCCATAGGACAGTCATAAAAGGTTCTGTGAAAACATCTCTTGTAATCTAAATAGCTCAGCACGAATTTGGAGACAAGATACTAGAGGCACCAGGAAGGATAGAGCTTGCTGTCCTTGCAGACATAGAGGACCATGCAGAGGGAGGCCAGAATTATTTCCTTTGCAGGCACCCACTGTGATAAAACCAACCCAATGTCCATGCATTTTCCATGTTGAGGAGGTGAGAAATAGTTTATATTTCTTCCCATAGAAGAAAGTGGAGCATGGAAATTTCAAAGGGGCCAGAGAGAAGTCATAAAGTTCTGCAATGTACAGAAAAATGCGGTGCAGGCTCTCAAAATGGACAGACAGGGAGATTAAGAACCATCCTAGGCCAGGCATGGTAGCACATGCCTTTAATCCCAGCACTTGGGAGGCAGAGACAGGCAGATCTCTGTGAGTTCAAAGCCAGCCTGGTCTATGTAAAGAGTTCCAGGACAGCTGGGCTACAGGGATATCCTGTCTCAAAAAGACCAAGACCTGTGTTCGAACCCTGGAACCCATGAAAAGGTGAAAAGGGAAAGCTAACTCTACAGAAAACTAACTCTATAAAGTTGTCAGCTGCCCTCCACATGTGGGCCCTAACAGTAGATGCCTGCATATACACACCATAAACACATACACACAAACTAATAAACAAAAAAACCCTGAAAGCAGGTAATCAATAAATGGCTTATACTAAGTATGTTACGTTTGAGAAATATGTTGGAATATGTAGATGACCATAAAATACTAAAAAACATTTTGATTCATTAAATGTCCACAATGATTTACTGATAGATTATGTACGTTTGCAGGCTACAAAACATGTTACAGCTTTCTGTGACTACACACGAGTAAAGAAATGTTTCACATTTTTTTTCAGGATAAGTTAAGGCATTGGTAACAATTGCGTTGGAAGGTTATTTTTGGTAATTGCTTTCTTTAAGGTGTGTCTTTCTTGGAATTCAAATATGAGCAAATAAAAGAATTGCAAGTCATAAATACATCTCACAGCTGGAGAAAACAGAAGAAGCACGTAGGAAATGGAGCTGATCAGGGTTGTTTATCTTTCAGGCTTAGTTCTATGCGATGATCTTCAGCAAACCGTGGAGCTCTCTTTTCTCAGAGATAAACGATGCTGTTTGCTGTTCTGACCAAAGACATGTAACAGAAACTCAATAGAACATAGCAAACAACTTAAACTGATCTTCCTGTGACAATTCTGATAATCCCGTGGCTTTTAAAAGTTCACGTACATGAGACATACAATGCTACAAGCCATAAAAAGGGGAAATAAAATCACCAGCTCTCTTGCCAGTTAGCGTTCCCCAGAAGTAATAAGTAACAATTTCAGCACCTTCAATTTGTTAAATCTTAACTTTTATAGCTATGTATGTGTGGTATACATGTGTGTTTCTTTGTGTGTTTATCTGTGTATATGTGCATATAGAGGCCAGAGAGTAAAGTCTAGTATTTCCTTGAATATTCTCCCCCTAATATATTGAGGCAGAGTCTTTCATTTGAACCTAGGATTCTGTGATCATCTATCTAGCTGGCCAGCTTGCTCTGGGATTACAGGCAGGCCACCAGACCCACCCAGCATTTACTGAGAGTTGAACCCTCATCTTCACACTTCTGTGCCAAGTGCTTTCCCACTGAGCAATCTCCCCAGCCCCTACTTACTACTTTTAATGTGCCAAAATTTCAGGCATAATCTACAACTTTCACACTCATGTTGAACTTTTAAAAAGTCTTTTTTCTTTTTTTTTTCCCTTTATTTGTTTATTTTTTATAAGGGATTCTACAATATAAGAGCACAGTTGATTTCAGAACACATTGACATTGCTCAGTTTGCCATACAATTGGGTAATTGGTGCTAGAATCCACAGATGAGGGATACCATTCCTCGTTTGTTTTTCTGGGACTGTGTTACTTCACTCAGCATGATATCGTCTAGCTCCAACCATTTACCTGCAACGCTCATGATGTCATCTTTCTTTACTGCTGCATAGAACACCATTGTGTAGATGTACCACATTCTCTCTATCCACTCATCAGTTGAGGGGCACTTGGGTTGGTTCCAGCTCCTTGCTATTATGAAGAGAGCTGCAATAAACATGGCTGTGCATGTATCTCTGCAGGAAGATGAGTCTTGTGGGTACATACTCAGGAGTGGTATGGCTGGGTCAGGTGGCAAGTTCATTCCAAGTCTTCCAAGGGTTCTCCACACTGCTTTCGATAGTGGTTGTATGAGTTTACATTCCCACCAGCAGTGGATGAGTGTTCCCCTTTCCCCACAACCTCTCCAACACTTGGTATCATTTGTTTTCTTGATCCTAGCCAGTCTTATTGGAGTAAGATGGTCTCTTATAGTGGTTTTAATTTGCATTTCCTTAATTATTAGTGACGTTGAACACTTCTTAAGATGTTTCTCAGCCATCTCTAATTCCTCACTTGTGAAGTCTCTGTTCAGCTCTTTGTTCCATCTATTGAGTGGGTCATTCGTTTTCTTTCTCCTTTGATTTTGAGTAGTTTATATATTCTGGAAATCAATGCTTTGTCAGATGTATCTGCGGTGAAGGTTTCCTCCCACTCTGTGGGTTTTCTCTTCACTTCCTTGTTTCTTTTGATGTACAGAAGCTTTTGAGTTTAATGAGGTCCCATTTATCAATTGTCGAACTTAATTCTTGTGTAGCTGCTGTCTGATTTAGGAAGTCTTTTCCTAAGCCTATTTCTTGAAGTCTGCTGCCAACTTTTTCTTCTATTGCCTTCAGAGTTTGGGGTTTTACATTGAGGTCTTTAACCCATCTGGAGTTGACTTTTGTACAGGTTGAGAGGTAGGGATTTAATTTCATTCTTCTACAAGTGGTGATCCAGTTTTGCCAACACCACTTGCTGAAGATGCTGTCTTTCCTCCATTGTGTCTTCTTGGCTCCCTTGTCAAATATGAGGTGGTTGAAATTGTATGTGCTCAAGTTTGGATCTTCAGTTTTGTTCCATTGGTCAACAGGTCTGTTTTTGTGCCAGTACCAGGCTGTTTTTATGACTATAGCCCTGTAGTATAGTTTAAAGTCTGGTATAGAGATGCCCCCTGTATTGCTCTTTTCACTCAAGGTTGTTTTGTCTATTTGGGGTCTTTTGTTTTTCCAAATGAATTTAAGGACTTTTTTTCCAAGCCAGTGAAGAAACTCTTGGGGATTTT
>VZQC01006553.1:4230228-4455234 GCA_009823505.1 Rhizomys pruinosus
TTGTTCTGTGTTATCTTCCAGGTCTGATATTCTTTGTTCTGCTTCCTCCATTCTGCTTCTGAGGCTTTTTCCATTCCTTTCCTCTTGATTGGATGAGTGTTTGATTTCCTTTTTCATTTCATCTTCTGATTTCTTTAGTATTTCCACTTCCTTTTGGAAGCTCTTCCTGTAGCTCTTTGCTTCGCTGGTTGGTTTCCTTATCTTGTTCAATATGGGATCTTTTCAGTGTTTCCACTTCCTTCAGGAGTTTGTCCTTTTCTCTCTCTAGGTATTTCTTGAGTTTTTCATTCTCTCTCCTAAGTTCTCTGGCTTGTTCTTCATAGTCTTTGATTTCTTTGAATATGTCCACAATTGTACTTCTAATATCTGTGTCCTGGGCCATCCCCAGGGGGATCCCACTGTAGAAGTTTTCCACAGGGTTGGTAGAGCTTGGTGTGGAATTATCCTGCACCTTTCCCATGTTGTCTCTTCTTCGTTTCCCTGGCATGTGGCTTTCTCTTTGCCCGTATTCCAATGTGAATCCCAAATGCCTCTTCACTGTTTTGAAGGCTTGCTTTGCTTGCCTCCTTCAGATGCCTTCGTTGTTTGATTGATTGATTTGTTTTTCTTCTTTTGTCCTTGCTTATGGAGTGTTGATTTGTCTAAGTTTTAGGCTTTCTTTTTTTTTTAAAGTTTTAGGCTTTCTATTGGAAGTCTAACTCACTCTTCCCTTTCTGTTCTGAAGTTTCTCCAAAGAATCCACTTGGACACTCTTTCGGAAATCCCAGTTGGGGAGGGGGGACATATATACCTGTGCTTCAGTTGGTCTTGGGAAATCCCTAATCTCAAGTCTCTCAAGAGCCACCTTTTATACCAGCTAGGAGGACAACTCCATCCCCACAGCCATACAAGCCAATCAAGCCAAAGAGGATTGAATCAAACCAAACAATCTGCCTGGCTGAAGCACCCAGCTCCTACCTGTGCTTCAGGTGGTGTTGGGAAATACCTGATCTCCAAAAAGTCTTTTTGATCACAAGACTAGGCTGGCCTTGAACTCACACAGATCCACCTGCCTCTGCCTCCTCAGTGCTGTGATTAAAGGCATGATCCACCATACCCAGCAAGCCTTTCTATTGTTATTATGAGAGTTATTCACGCTAAGACATAAATTATGTATGATTTCTTTTACCTCCTTTACATTTTCCGATCTTTGCTTAGTTTTCTTTTTAGATTGGATTATAAGTTGAAGTGTTTTATTTACATATTTGTGAGGCATAGAATGATTTGATCTACAATGCAGAGTGAATGAAGTTCACTAACACAAGCATCAGTACAAATGCTCATTTTTTTTCCGTAGTGAGAACAGTGGAAGTTTTCTCACAGTGATTTCGTAATGTTCAGTACATTGTCATTAACTGCAGTCATTGTGCTGTGCAGTAGATCTCACGCATCTTATTCTTCCTGACTGAAACTACACTCCTTTGTCCCCTTCTTCCTCCTACCCCAGTTTCTGCTTTCTACTCTTTATTCTCTGTTCCTGTGAGTTCCTATGTTCCTAGGTTTCTCTATGCTTATCCAAATTCAATCCAAACCTCACCAATTTTCTAAATCTCCCTGATAAATTGGAGGTGCTAACTAATTAAAAAATCTTTTATATCTGTTAATTTATATTGAGAATTGCATACATGCATATAATATGGTTTGAGCAATTACATGCTCTGTTCTCTTCCATCCAATTCTTCCTCACCTACCCACCTCCAATTTTCCATCCCAGCTGTGTGTGCTTTTTTTTTTTTAAACTCACTGAATCCACTTAGTGCTGCCTGGATGTGCATGAGTGTAAAACCTCTACTGAGCAGGGATGACCTCTCAGAGCTGCATCTCTGAAGCAAACTGACTCTCCCTTCCCTGAAGCCATCAATTGCCAATAATTTTTCATTTAGGGGTAGGACTTCCTGAGCCCCTGTCCTGTCCATGCTGCATGCTGGGATTTTATCTGGCTTCATCGTGTGCAGGTCTTGTGAATACAATCACAACCACCTGAATTCATGTGCACAACAGCCCTGCCTTGTCTAGAAAACACCGTTTTGATGCAGACACCCACTACCTGTGGCTCTTGCAATCTTTCTCCCTCATCTTTTACAATGACCCCCTGCATCTTAAAGGAAGCTATAATATAGCTGTGCTATTTACAGCAGAGGACTCGAGAATCTCTTATTCTCTGCATGTTGTACAGGTCTCTGTATTGATCACCAGCTATTGCAAAGAGAAGCTTCTCTGATGAAGGTATCAAGATACACTAATATATAGGTATCAAGAACTTAGCAGCAGTGACTATGTCCATTTATGCTTAGGGGAATAATACTCTTAGGTGTGTGTGTGTGTGTGTGTGTGTGTGTGTGTGTGTATACCCACATGCATGTGGTCTCATTATCCCACATGGGTGATGAGAGTCAAACTCAGGTCCTCTGAAAGAGCAGCAAGAACTTTGAAAAAATATTTGTCTTGAAGTTTTGTGCATTTCCTACATCACTTCTCAGTTCAACCCAGACTCATTTCCCCCTCCACGCCCACCACCCCTCCTGAGTTCATGCAGTCTGTTGTGTATGTCCTATATCCCCTTCTGAGGCTTTTCACAGTTTTTCAAACAGAGGATTATTTGGTGGGGGGGAGTTTACTGCTTCAGTAGGTTCCCTGTCACAGTCCTTTTGCTGTTGTTCCCTCCAGTCCATTTGTTTCAACATATGCAGATTCACATTTTTCCCTTTTAATTTTATATTACTCTAAAATATGCATACATACCCTCTACCCATATACCAAAATTATAAAGTCTGAAACTAAGTGGTAGGTTAATTCTAAAGTCCATTAAGGGATTCATATTCTAAGAGCACATTTGCTTTTATAGAAAGAGAAATATAACATTAATGGTACTCAATTTGCTTTTGAGACAGAGTCTCCCTATAACCCTATCTGGCCTGGAACTTTCTATGTAGACCAGGCTGGCCTCTGCCTCATAGAAATCTGCTTGCCTCCTGTCCCCTGCCTCTGGCCTTTCGAATGCTGGGATTAAAGGCATGTGCTATCAGTGCTCTTCACCATTAAGCCATCATCCCAGCTCCAACATATGAATATTTTTTGAAGTTTTCTTCCCTCTGTTTCTTCCAAGTACCTTTTGTCTGCTTGCTTTGTTTCAACCATTTTAGATGTTGCTTCAGATATCTGGCAGTCCTTGGTGGTTGATCATAATTGTGAGAGGAGGATTTAGACTGTTAGCAGCTCTGTCCATGTGGGTGGGGGACTTGATTTTTATTTTTCTGTGACCTTGGTGATGAGTCACTTGCTTTGGCATTTCTCCAGTGTCAATGTGTTTGTGCTTTATCCCTCAGGCTGGTTAGTTTCCCCAGAATAGAATATCGTAGTTTCCTGTTTTGATGGCTAATGTTCATCAGTCTAGCAGGAGGTTTTAACACTTGCTGTCTTAAAAAAAAATCATGATATTTGTATCTCTAATCTGGTGTCCCTTATCCTCTGATCTTAACGTTATTCAAAAAGTAGACACACTGATGTCTGCAGAGTTTAGTGGGACACTTGTTAAGCTCTCCATAGTGGGAAAAGCAATTTAGAATCTAACTGCTTCCTGAATGTTCAGTTCATCTTTTTGTTTTTATTCCTAAATTTGAATTGATTAATGGGAGTTGAGGTGCCTCCAATTCCTGAGACTTTTGAAAACTGGGTGGTGTGTTTCCCAATGGCTAAGGACTCCACCTACTTGAGTCTGATTGTTCTGGCATCATTCAGTACCCAATTTCCATTTTTAGTCTCTTTCTGGTGATTCCATTCTTCATCCCTTAGGTATATGTTTTTTAAGAATCAATTTACTGTTTATGTAGTAGATATCTGAAAAAGAACAGAAGCAGATATTTCTGGTCACTATGCCACTACAAATCACAGGATAAAGATATATCTATTTCATATATCTTTGTTGCTGATTGGATTTGTTCAATGCCAGGTAATCTTACTGTTTCTAGTTTTTTTTTTTTTTTTTTTTTTTTTTTTTTTTTTTTCTTTTGGTCTTTTTCGAGACAGGGTCTCCCTGTAGCCCCAGCTGTCCTGGAACTCTGTAGACCAGGCTGGCCTTGAACTCACAAAGATCCGCCTGCCTCTGCCTCCCAAGTACTAGAATTAAAGGCATGCGCCACCACACCCGGCTTGTTTCTAGTTTTTAAATTTATTTTTATTTTATGTGTATGAGTGTTTTGCCTGCATGTAGATACATGCACTTGTGTGTAGAATGTTCTTGGGAGGCCAGAAGGAGGTATTGGATCCTGTGGAACTGGAGTTACAGACAGCACTTAACTACTATGTGGATGCTGAGAATGAACCCAGATCCCCCACAAGAACAGCCCACTGAGTTGACATTTTAGTGTGTGTTCTTTTGATTTTTCCTTGTCTGTGTATGCTTTATACAGAAATACCATATCACACATACTGCTTTAGTATTCTTTTTCATTTAATATATAAAAGCAAGATTATTTTTAACTTAATGCAAATGTGAATTTTATTTAATCTTGTGATTATATTAGGCTGTGGTTATAATACTTTGGTAATTCTCCCCCACCCCAACCCTTGGTACTTTTCGTGCTAGTACTTTGAGATACTTTTGTGAACTTACTATTTATTGTTCTATGAAAGCTATTTACTACACCTTAGCAAGAATCCAACAAATGGAATTCACTTTTCCTTTAAACTTCTATATTTCTTTGCCAAATTTACAGTCCTGCACCCAGTAACCATGTTTCAGTCAACAGTGAGCCATTTATACTCTGTCTATAACTTATAGTCTAGGTGTGTAGTAGTTAGACTTCCTAGGGTTGTAGAAGTACAGTCCATGTTGTTTGCACAGGAATGCAATGGCCTAATGATATACCTCTCAGAATGTATCTCTGTTGTTAAGATGCATGATGACATCTTAGGTTTTTCAAGAAAAAATGCTTCTCGTATTTAAAGTCTTTAGAATACCACCTAATCTGGCCATGTTGTCCTTTCCTTTTTTTAAAATTTTATTTATTTTTTGTGTGTATGAATGTATTGTCTGCATGCAGGTTTGTGCACCTGTGTCGTGCAATGCCATGGAGGTCATAAGAGGGTCTCGGATTCCCCTGAAACTGGAGTCAAAGACTGTTCTTAGCTGCCACATGGGTGCTGGGGATCGAACCTGGGTCCTCTGCAAGAGCAGTCGGCATTCTTAACCGCTAGGCCATCTCTCCAGCCCCATGTTGTCCTTTCCTATAGTTGCATTATATTCATTTGTTCTGATACCATCGTGGCAGCTTGGGAGTACAAAAACTTCAGCCACCTTCATGTTTGTACAGAGATGATGATTTGAAGGCAGGGATCCAAAGGGGACAATAACAGTGGACAATGAGCCATATGTGGTATTGATTTTGACAAGCTCATTGCACCACAGTGAGGCTTGGGAAGTATCTGGAGGTCTGTAGCAGCTGCTCTTTGGTGTGAATGTTTAATCACTGTAATGCTAGTAGTAGTAGTTGGTGCATTGTGATGCCATTCATAATTTGTCTAGCAGTTCCAATGTTTCAAATCATAATTATTAACACAGATGCTGTTGAAAATGCATATTGGCAAATGATGAACCTCTTGACAGGAAAAAGAGAAAAAAAAAGAAAATGCATATTGGCAATGGAAAAATCTGACCATTAAGTTTTAGACATTAATTTAGGGTTCCAAACTGATCATCTTTTGTGTGTAAAGAAACTGGGACTGTATCCTAGGGAGAACAACAGGCCATGGTCAACCATGTGCGGAAAACATAACCACAGTCACTGAAGCTGCTGGAGAACATAACTGTGTTCATACACTGGGGAAACCTAAGTCAGAGTAAAGGACAGCTCCGTTACTGGGAAATGTGACAAATAAAACAAACAAATGAATTGCAATAGGTTAAGCTTATTTCTGATGCAAGAAAATTGTGACTCTGAAAACTAAGTTAAGAAAGAATTATTTCTTTATGAAGGACAGTTTCAAAATCACCACTAATCAAATTGGCTTGTATGGAGCAAGACCTTTATTTTCATTTTGTGACTGTCTCTATCCTCTCTGTGATTAAGAGCATCTTTATATTCCATGGGTCCAGCAGTTGCTTCATGGCTGTGAAACTAACCGCCCATTTGGATAACTGAGTTTTATTTTTCAGCTGAAGGCTTGTACTTTTTCCTGCCTGTTTTTGGCAAAGCCTTGAAGCTATACTTGCTGAACTTCTGGTTATATTCTACATCATTCTGAATAAATGGCTCTTATGGCACCAGTGACATCTGCTATTCTCCCTTTAATCTCATTCATTCTTTTACCTTTCCTTTCTTTAGTCTTCTGTCACCCACTTTTTCTGTTTCTTCTTGTAGTTTGATGGGGAAAATAGGCTTGTCTTCCCAGCTGGGATCCTGGGCGGCGGGAAGGGTCCTCTAGAACCATAAGAATTAGTATTTGAAGCATGTGAATCTTTTGGGGGGAAGTTTTGACAGCGATTGTGTTACATTGCAATGTAGAGATAAGCAGGACACGTATAGGTAACAGTTATACTTTTATTTGGCATGCAGGAGATACAATAGAGGTTTTTTATTATTTATTTTTTGTCTTTTGGGGCTTTTTTTTTTTGGAGACAGGGTCTCCCTATAGCTCCAGCTGGCCTGGAACTCACTCTGTAGACCAGGCTGGCCATGAACTCACAGAGATCCTACTGCCTCTGCCTTCCAAGTGCTAGGATTAAAGGTGTGCGCCACCATGCCCAGCTAAAAGGCAGTTCTTAGCCGCCATGTGGGAGCTGGGAATCAAAACCGGGTCCTCCGCAAGAGCAGTCAGCGTTCTTAACCACTGAGCCATCTTTCCAGCATAATAGAGGTTTTATATTCAGTCCTTAGGTCATTGAACTACTGTACCTCTTTGGAAGCTAGAGAACTACATGCAAATGTAAATTTTTACATCATCAAAATGTAAAAATCTGCTGGGCATGGTGGTACATGCCTTTAGTCCGAGCATTTGGGAGGCAGAGGCAGGCGGATCTCTGTGAGTTCAAGGCCAGCCTAGTCTACAGAGTGAGTTCTTGGTCAGCTGGGGCTACAGGGAGACCCTGTCTCAAAAAGACCAAAAAGGCAATGGAAAAATCTTTTTAGGAATAGACTGTCACCCAGAATTCTTTAATATTCCTGACCATTCAGTGGCTTCTTCAGGAAAATGCTGTCTGTATGCAATCCTATCCACTCATGTCTTGATTAACCAATGTTCTCATATAAATGTACTATAATAGTTCATAAGGCCTTACAAGTAGATAGAGGACAGAGGACATTCAATGTCCTGGATCAGCCAGCTTGATCCTGGCAATCATGGAAGGAGATGGCATCTCATCCAGATTTCATTGACAAACAAAGCTCATTCATATTCTCTAAGTTATAAAGGATAAATATAAGCTTTTGATTACCCCAGCAGTTCAACAGTGGATGCCTCCATATGAACAATGTTTCACATCTTGGCAATCCTCTTAGTCATCTGTGCCTAAATACAGAAGGTTCCTGCTAGACAGTGAAGATGGAGAACCAAGTTTCTAGGTACAGCAGCAACTGCAGAGATGGAGGTGGGCCCCTGGCTTGTGTTAGTTCTGACTCTGCCAGCAAAACAAAAGCTAATAGGACAGCCCAATTGGATCATCTCTGAAATCTTTAGTTCTCTGGGTAATTGTATTTCTTTAGCAGTTCTTTAAATTGATATATACCAACCCTTTTCTCAACTATGAATGAGTTTAAAGCTCAGTCTTCAGAACTCAACTTGGCATTGCTATGATGCTTGACCACAGTGACCCAGTGGCAGCTGGGGCCCCTCTGCTGCTCAGGTTCTTCTTTCCCACAGAGGAATCTTCATTCCAATAGAGTTCCTTCAAAGTCAAGTCCCATCATCAACCCTTTATTTACTAAATGCATTGCATTTAGCCACGTGATGGGAGGAAAATAATGAGATTAAAATTCACTCATGGGGGCTGGAGAGATGGCCTAGCGGTTAAGAGCGCCGACCGCTCTTACAGAGGACCCGGGTTCGATCCCCAGCACCCACATGGCGTCCGAAAACCGTCTGAAACTCCAATTCCAGGAGAACTCCAGTTCCAGGGGAATCCGAGACCCTCTTCTGACCTCCGCGGCATTGCGCGACACGGGTGCACAAACTTGCATGTAGACAGTACATTCATACACATACAAAAATAAATAAAAATTAATAAAAAAAAATTAAAAAAAAATTCACTCATGGGGCTGGAGAGATAGCCTAGAGGTTAAGAGTGCCGACTGCTCTTGCAGAGGACCCGAATTCGATCCCCAGCACCCACATGGCAGCTGAGAACTGTCTGTAACTCCAATTCCAGGAGAACTCCAGTTCCAGGGGAATCTGACACCCTCTTCTGACCTCTGAGGCATTGCACGACATGGGTGCACAAACCTACATGCAGACAGTACATTCATACACATAGAAAATAAATAAATAAAATAGAAAAGGTTTAAAAAAAAAAAGAAAGTACATTAAAAAAAATAAAATAAAATTCACTCATAGCCCAGTGGCCTAATAGCACGAACATTATGAAAATAACCAACAGCTTTCTGATTGAATTTAAGGCCCACACCACGAAATGAAACCCATACCTGGCACCATTATTAGCACCAAGAACCTGTGGCTAGACAGGGCCTAGATAACAGCCTGCTACTACTATTCTGTTAAATGGACATAGTGGTAAAATGACTCCTAATGACTTATACTCATAGATTAGTTCATCTCTCAACCTTCATCTGAGAAGCTTCTATTTACACTAGATGACAATGAACACAGACCTGCAATTGGTAAATATGCAGACAATAAGTGACTGCAGAATGCTCAGCCCTAAACGGGACACATATCACACCCCTTCCTCTCAAGGCTCAGGAATCCCCTCAGGAAAAGGGGGCAGAAAGATTGTAAGAGCCAAATGTAGTGGACAATTGTCACAAAATGTTGTTTTCTAGACACAATGGGGCAGTTGCACATATAAATTCACAGTGGTTGTGTCACCACACACAAGACCTGAGAAAACTCAAGCCAGACAGAACCTCAGCATGAAGAGGGGACTTGGTACAATGCTCCACCATAGCTGGAGTTATTGACAATTGACAGCTGCTGGGAGAGAGAGAGACGAAGTTTTCTTTAAGGGTGTGGCCCCTGCTGGGTAGACCACAATCCAGTAGATGTCCCCACCCAAGAGAGGTGGGCAGCACAAACTGGACTCAAGGGATTAAAAAAATAGGACACGCTGCTGGGTGTGGTAGTGCACACCTTTAATCCCAGCACTTGGGAGGCAGAGGCAGGTGGATCTCTATGCGTTTCAAAGCCAGCCTGGTCTACATCATGAGTTCCAGGACAGCTGGGGATACAGGGAGGCCCGGTTTCAAAAAGACCCCCCCCCCAAAAAAAGGACACAAAACTTGGTGTGTAAGGAAAAAGAAGTTGGATCTGAGAGGAGATCAGGGACGAATATGATCAAAATACATTGCATGAAATTCTCAATGAACTAATAAAAATAAGGAAGAAAAAAATTCACTCACAGTGTGAATGACTGATCTCTAACCTCTTAATAATGTCAGCATCTTAAGATATTGTGGAAGTTTATTTAAGTGATGTCTTGAAAGGAGCTCGATAGCATAATCTAGTGAGGCATCATGGACACAGTGTGGGACCAGTTGGTAAGATTGCTTCAGTTCCACACGTACCTGCTTGAGTGGCAGTCACATACCATGCTCATGGTTTCCTGCCTTCTTGCTGCCTCCCAGTTGATATTTTAAAGGCATTAATGCTACTTGAAAAATGAAATTAATAGAGATTATATCTGCCACTTTATCTTAGGAACAAATATATAGAAAAAGCCTTTTCACTAAGCCACTGCTATAAAACATTATAGAACCAGTAAGAATAAAAGATGCAAGTACCTATTTGAAACTCACCAGAAACAGATGTCCCTTTACCTATGTTTTTCAGTAAAAATGTAACCTCTCCACCCATAGTGCTTTAGTTCTATAATTAAATTCAGTTGCATTGTTAATGTACTTTTGACATTAACTTGTATCTCATATACACAAGACTGGGAATATACATATGTTAACTTGAAACAGCTGCTTGTAAAATTACTACAATATGGCCAATTATTCTTTTAACTGTTATGTCTTTCTATTTAAACCCGATTTTCATCTGTAAGCAGTTATTATATATAAAGTTAAATGAAGATTTATGACATAAAATGAATTTTGATGCTATATTAATATTCCATTTGACAATAGTACAGTAGAAAAAGAAAAGCAGTAGGGATGATCTCTACGTCAGAAGCTGTGCACCATTGCTATACATGTCAGAAGGGCAGAGCCTGCATGGATATCTCCCCACATACATTAAGCTCTGCTCAACTGACAGGTCTGAATGGGGCCATCAGTACAATTCTCCTGCCTTCTCTATCTTGCCTTAAGAATAACATCTTGGGGATAAATTATGTGGTGCCCCCATTCCCTCTAAAAGTCCCAATTCTGGCTAGCTGATAGCCTCAAATTCCACAACCTAAAATGTCTTACTTTGCCTTATTTTAAAACTTTAGTACCTTTGCATGAACTTGACTGACTATATATTCAGATTTGGTGGGCATGACTTCATCCAAGCCTTTCCAGATTTGATAGGGTCACAATAAAGAGAATGTTCACTTCTGCTAGGATAAGCCATATGAAAGGAAGAGACCTGACAAATGTTAGGCCTGTGTGAGCTACAACCTCATGCTGGCTGAGCATTTCCATCAAGCCAACCTGTGTTCGAAGCTTGTATCTTCCTGAACTACTTCTACAGAGGTCCATTTCCATTCTCACAGCACAATAGGAACAAGCAACTGGTACATTTTCAAGAGGGTCTCAAAAAAATCATGCTACATTATCAGTACAGTGCTTTTTCAAAGGCTTTAGTAAATTCTATGTGGAACACAATTTCTGATGACAGGAAATACTAGTGTGTTTGGTAGAGCTTAGAGGTTTTTTCATTTTATATAAAAAAATCATTGCCTTTCTTCTGCTGGGCAACTAATTTCTAAACAATATACAAAGATCAAAAGAGAACAACCCTAAGTGAAAAAAGCCAGCTGCCAAAGATCATATATTGTAAGACTATTTACATGAAACATCCAGAATAGGTAAATCCACAGAGACAGAAAGCAGGTCAATGTTGCCTAAGTTTAAGGATGGAGGAGAGGATGTGGTAAGAGTGACTGCTGCATTTCTCATAGGGGTGACAAAATGTTCTAAAATTAGATTATAGTGAGTAACCTAACTGTGTAAGTATATTTAAATACAGGATGTACACTTATTTAAAACTATCAAACTCTATACTATTTAAATGAGTAAACAGGGCTAGAGAGTGAGCTCAATAGTTGGGCATGTACTGTTCTTACAGAGGACCCAAGTTTGGTTCCCTGCATCCATGTTGAGTGAGCTGATGTTAACTCTACCTCCAGGGAAATCTGATACCTGACTTCCACAGGTACCTGCATTCATGTGTACTACCTATACACAGAGACACACACATGATTAACAAAGATCTTAAAAAACAGTAACCTTACGGTAAGGACATTATTTCTCTATAGTTGAAATCATAAATGGACACGACCAATCAACAACAACAAAATTCCCATAAAATCTCAATAGACTAGAAGGCCTCTGTCCTTTTCTTTTACTGGCTTTCATTCTAGGGAGTGCATGCTTAAACAGACAAAGAGAAAGGAACTGGGCTAGGGGTGAGCAGAGAGGGCTAACACAGGGCAATGAAAGAGAAAGAAAGGACATTTTGCTGAGTACTGGAGGAATCAAAGAGGTCCCTAGAGGAGAGGTACACAGATCGAGAAAGTGGCCAGAGGAAAAGCACAAGGTGACAATATCTGCTAGGCCTTCACTTTGTATAAGACTGTTCAGTAGAGATGAGCGAGGCAGTCCTGAGCCTTAAGAAGTTATGTTTATTGGGACAAAATATACAAAGGTGATTATAGGCACTAAACACTCTGATAACACAATGACAGGGAGTGGCAGGAAGTCACAAAAGGGAAAATAAGTCTACTTAGTCGGGGGAGGCTCCATGAAACAGTTAGTTGGGGGGAAGGTTTTATTTTGACACAATGCACTGCACAATTGTGGTCTTGCCGGTGCCTTCTGTCCAGTGATGCTCTCAGCCCGGCTCACGGGATGCAATTTCACTGCTGTCACCACCTCACTTCTCATCGTCCCATCGCAGCATTTGGCAGCAGGAAACCCATGAAATCAGAGGCACTCAAGAAAGCTGCAAGGTGGCTGAGGGAGTGAAGAGGAAGTGTGCACAGCCCCGGTCACTACTGGGTGGTTTTCTCAGGACAACGCTGTCGATCCATTTCTTTTCAGTAGGTCACACAGCGGAGTTGCTCTCTCTTCCAAGTTCCGTCTAGTTGTAAACGTTGAAACCCTGTGACTCCACAGTCTAGTGTTTCTCAGTATATCCCCATTCAGGTGATTTCTGGATATTCAGTCACTTGTCACTTCTAAAAAGAAGCATCTGGCAGATGCCTCCCCAGCATATCTCTGCCACTGGTTGGCACAGGCCTAGAAGCACATTCCCCACATGTCCAGATGAGCACCTGGCAAAAGAAGTCAGAGATATTATTCTAAAGCTTTTACATACTGCTATAAATCAGAGAGAAGTAAGAGGATTCCACTAGGAACAATTCAAGGCATTTTTATCTTTTGCACTGTGGATGTATGTGAAGACATGAATATTCTCTTTATATATGCACACATATATAGTATGGATGTTTTCATTTAAAATAATTCAGAATTCCCATTTTAAGACTTTTATTTAACACAGATCCTACTCAGGCACAAACCAGAGAAGCCCTGATTTTGGCCCAATAGTTTAGCATGCCTGGCTGTAGCGGAGCATAACAAGTCTAGTGGAGGTAAGGCATTTGTTTTCACTGTATCTGATAACAGTTTACTAGAGATGACAGCCCAAAGATGCTTCACTGGAAGAGAAATTGACCTCACTGAAGACAATACTTCAAAGACATCATGGCCCCAGGAAATGGAAAAACATTATTTCAGCCAATTGTCCACTTGAGATTGCCTATTCTTCTGGGAAATAGGAACCCAGGAGGCGGTGTCTGTATCAGCTTCATCTCACTTTCTATAAATAATTCATGGAAGGTATCAATTTATTCATAAGGTAGGTGGCCAAGAAAGAGTTCTGGGTGTTTACTAATAACATGGCCCTGGAAAATCCATCCTATCAAGAGGATCCTGTTTTTGGCACGATAACTCGTGTTGAGGGTTGAGTCCACACCCTTTTAAAAA
This sequence comes from Rhizomys pruinosus, assembly GCA_009823505.1. Taxonomy (NCBI): domain Eukaryota; kingdom Metazoa; phylum Chordata; class Mammalia; order Rodentia; family Spalacidae; genus Rhizomys; species Rhizomys pruinosus. The sequence continues at coordinate 4,243,632 of VZQC01006553.1, forward strand.
CATGTCACTGGGTTTGCTTGGCTAATGTGAGTGTTGAGATGGGTGTTCTTGGGTGGTTTTCCCCAGTGGGCATTCACATTTGGTGGACACTAGGGGCTCCCCGTTGGTGCCATTTAATGATGCCAAATTATTGTCTTACTTTCATTATGGTATTGTTAATACAGACCACACATTATGTTACAAACAGAAGTAATTGTAAATAACTCACATTTTGCCAATGATAAGGACACTGATTTTTTAAATTTTTTAAATTAATTTTATTTATTTCTGTATGTGTATGAATGTACTGTCTGCATGCAAATTTGTGCACCGTGTCGTGCAATACCGCGGAGGTCAGAAGAGGGTATCGGATTCCCCTGGAACTGGAGTTCTCCTGGAATTGGAGTTTCAGACGGTTCTCAGCTGCCATGTGGGTGCTGGGGATCGAACCCAGGTCCTCTGTAAGAGCGGTTGGCGCTCTTAACCGCTAGGCCATCTCTCTAGCCCGGACACTGATTTTTTGTTAACAAAGGCTTATAAATTCTTTTTATGATACTGTAAAATTGGAGCACCCACTAAAACATAAGCTTCATGTTACATGTAATTAAGGCGAGCAGAATGTAAAATGTAAACTTTAAAATGAATCTTATATTACATCGTAAATGCACACAGAAAAATACTGTATAAATTCCATCTAAGAGACAAAGGTAAAGATGATCAGGAATTGGAGATTCTCTGATAGATGACTGATCCCCTGCCTGAGGAGAACACAATTTAGAGAAAAATGAGTATTCATTTTAGAATCTCCCCAGGAAAGGCCATATGGTTACAGGACATTTTCTGTTCCTCTGATGAAATAATATAGCATTACAAGCACATTTGCATGCTATTTGGTTGACTTGAGTTATCATTTTGGGCCCAATAAGTATTTAAAATTATTATTTAGGTTTTTATTTTAGGGAGTACTAGACCCTGCAGAGTGATGTCCACATTAAAGAGAAGGTTTAGAAAGGGGTCCAATGTCTGTCAGGGCATGCAGAAAGTGCTTATAATGTGTGCCTTTCGAGGACCCACTGAGACCTCAGCAAAGGCCTTTGTGATTGTGGTATTCCTGAGGAACTAACCTAGGCTACACATTCAGTACCTGCGTCCAGCACCATCCTTTCATTTCCATGCATTTACTGAAAATAATCACACAGATTATATGCCCCAGATCTCTAGTTATTAAAGTAAAAAAAAAAAAAAAAACACCTGATACCATAAAACTTTCATACTTAAAAAATATTTTTTATTTATCTTTTATTTACATGTATGCATATATTTTTGGCCTGCATGAATGTAAGTACACTCCTGCATACAATACCCGTGGAAGCCAGAAGGCAGAACTGGATCTTCTGGAACTGAGTTAATGGAAAGTTTTTAACCATATGTTGGTGCTGGAACTGAAACTGGTCCTCGCAAGATCACCAGTGCTCTTAACCACTGAGCTATCTCTCCAGCTCTAGAACCTTTCATATTTAATGAAGAAGACTTATATTTGCCTACACAAGTTACATATTCTTATTTTATTTTAACATTTAATTTTTTCCTGTCAAACATAGTATCCTAGTCCTATAGCCTCAGCATCTAGGAAGGATGAGGCTGGAAAATTAAAAGTTTCAGGCCATTCTGGGGCACATAGAGATACCATATTTCAAAAGTCAGACAAAACATTGTTCCCTAAGACCAACTAATGTCTTTATCTTTAAAAAATGCAAACTATAGCTAGGTGTGGTGGTGCATGCCTTTATTCCCAGCACTAAGGAGGCAGAGGCAGGTGGATCTCTGTGAGTTCAAGTCCAGCCTGGTCTACACAGTAAGTTCCAGGACAGCTGGAGCTACAGGGAAACCCTGTCTCAGAAAAACAAACAAACAAAAAATGCAAACTATGAGCCCAATAAAAATTAAAGACTTTAAAGAAAACTAAAAGGGTGACTTTGATGCTCTAGTCATATGAAAACGAATTCTACTAAGCTTTCAATCCATGGACTTTATTACAAAAATAAGGTGGAATACAATGGAATAATGTGTATCCTATTCCATCACCATTTGCTCAGCACTAAAAGCTTCATCAAATTGGTAATTTTTTTCAAGCCAATGATATAAGGAAATTCACCATATAATTCAGAATCATTGAATACATTTTATGTTTATGAAACTGTTTTACTTTCGAATGCTTATGTGATAGTAATCAACTATAATTACATTGTTTTAATTTAATTTTATTTATATCAGTGTTTTGCCTATATGTACAAAGCCATGGGGCCAGAAAATTGTATTGGATCCTCTGGAACTGGAAGTATGTGACAGCTGTTAGCTGCCGGTGTGGATGTTTGGGAACATGAACACCATCCTTTGCAAGGAAACCAGAAACCAGAGCTCGTTAACTTCTGACCATTGCCCTCCAGTCCTACTTTGCTACGATATATATATATATATATATATATATATATATATTCTTATGGATTTCATAGGAATCGCAATGAAAGTATATGTTTTTATTGAAAGGAATAATGTGTATGTTGCCTATAAATCACCTGAGTAAAAACCTTGGTTACAGATATGAAATGAAACCTTGGTTACAGATATGAAATGTCTACTTATAAACCTCATCTGAGATGCAATATTTTCCACCAGATGTATTATACAGGGCAGAAAGAAAGACTGAAAAACTAAATGAAAACAGTTCTTCGGAGAGTCCTGCAGGAGCGATAAGATGCCAATCCATATAAATCAAATTCCAAATCTAACCTAAACAGCACCTTGTAGAATCTGCTATAGTGTTTTCTATAGATCTAAATATAGCTACTTTGTTAGACTTATATTATTTTGTTGACTTACATAGTAAATAGACCTATAGATTACATTTTTGATAAATAGTAAAATTTAACATTTCACTCGTACATTGTGCTAAAGCACACTGATCTGACATTTCACAGGGCCATGAAACAAATTCTTTACATTGCAGTGTACATAAAGGAAAAAAGTGGAGCTCCATGTTAGGAGGAAAAAAATGAATTTGGCAGTCCCTCACTAAATGAATGAATCATCCAGGAAATATGGAAGTTGATAATAGCAGTTACTGCAGCAATAAAAACATGATAAAAGGCTCTTTGACCGTATGAAACCCTGGAAGCCTTGCCAAATACAAAATCTAGTTTGTAGGTGTGTGCAGAATCCTGTTATCTTTAGCAAGTCTTTGGGGGGTTCTGACAACTTCTGGATCTTCCCGGTAAAGCTGAGATGAACTATCAGAATGCCTTTGTTTCCAAAAGTAATCAAAAAGCATTTGAACTTTAAATATATATTAAAAAGTATAGCCAGGCACAAGGCTCAAGACCATACTACCAGTACTCAGTAGGTAGAATCAGGAGGATCTGCAGTTCTAGGCCAGCCTTAGCTACATGGGGATGACAACTTCTCAAAGTAAGCAAGCAAACCATCCAATCAACAGTAACTACAACAAAAACAAATGTAGCAATTGCAGGACAATTATTCCTTGATCCAATTAAAATGGTGCAATTGGGGTTGTACTGTTTTGTGCTTGGTTGCATGCTTTAGAAGCAATCTGCATGCGTTAGCTTACTCAATTACAATTGTTTATTTTAATTATAACAATACTAGCATGGATTTTGGTGTCTTTCTTACATTTTGGTTTGGGCATTTGCTCAAGTAGAGGACAATATTTAGTGTTCTTGGCTCAAGCTTTTTACTATATTAGACACCTCTTCTCTCCTTCCATGCCAAACCTTCCATGAAAAACCTCTTATTGGGAAATGTAATTTTGGACCCATTTTGTTTTTCTTCTGGAATGTTTTAACAAAATAGAACTAAAAGGAAAAACTAAAAATGCAGAATACCGTTTTTTTTTTCCTTCCCAATCCTCAATAGAATTGTTTCCAGTAATTTCTCCCAATACTTTAAAGTGGGAAATCACTACTGGGTAGGGAAAACTTCTGGACACACAGGAAACTAATATGAAAAAGATCAGAGGGCCCAGATATAAGCCATACCAGCAAGAAATGGGGAGTCCTTCTGTGTGATGTCTCTTCAAGATACTGTTCACTTATAGGCAAACAGTATATCACATAGTGAGAGAGAGAGAGAGAGAGAGAGAGAGAGAGAGAGAGAGAGAGAGATACAGAGGTGTGGTCACTGCTCAGTCCCTCCCACAGTGTCAACAGAAATACTTGAAAAATGTTTGTGTAGTTATTCTTGAGTTTTAATATTGTAAATGCTTTTTTTCTTAGTTTAGTTTAGATTGGATACCAATCAATTTTTACTCAAAATAATACACTTCCTGTAACTTTCACACTTAAAAATGTTTTTAAAGGCCTACTCCTATTTCCCTCTGCTTAAATTAAAACTTTCTAAAATAGAGGCCTGAGAGATGACTCATTAGTTAAGACCATTGGCTGCTCTTGCCAAGGACCTGGGTTCAATTCCCAGCACCCACATGGCAGCTAACAGCTGTATGTGACTCCAGTTCCAGGGGAATCCAATGCCTTCTTCTGACCTCCATGAGCATTGCAACAAAGCAATACCAGTAGACTTACACACATGCAAGCAATATACTCATATATATAAAATACAAAAATAAAGTATTAAAAATAAAGTATTAAAAATGCTTGCTAAAATAAAGACACACATACACATAAGAAGTGATTTAAAAAGGCACTAAAAGTGCAGTGCCTCCATTACAAAAAAGAAAAATAAAAAGTTACTGCTAAACTATATTCAAAAGCTCTAGTCACTGTGCAGCAGTGAGCTCTGATCCAGTGCTGAGACAGTGTCAGAACTGTATGGTTAATTCTGCTTAGTCACATTCTCGCACTTGAATCTATGTGAGAGGACACCTGCCAAACAATCATTGTTTGCATAGTTGGATGCCCCTCGTAAAAGAGAGATAAAAGATAGTCTCTGAACTCAGATTTTTACTAGTTAGACATTTATTGATAATATCATTACAATTGTTTTTACAATCCAATATTATTTCAATGGTGAAGAGATAAATGCCAAACTCACCCCAGTCAGTACGTACAGTGAAACGTTGATAGTAAATTACAAAAAAGCTAGAACTATAATACTGATACAACATAGTGCTAAAACACAGTGGAGCAGCAGCATAAGTTAACATTTTATATCATCAAATATAGCTGAAAATGTAAAAGTAATGTGTGCATATAAGTGCAGATAGTAGAAAAAATCATTTTTAAATTAACTGTGTACCATTGTTTTGAAATCTATTTCTAAATGCATAGGTTTACTGTTTATATCAAGTGGTTCATACTTAAATATAATTTAATACAGTTAAATATAAATTCATGTTTATGTTCTTACAAAAATATATATAAAAATAGACTATTTGAAGTTGGATATTCATACTTTAGTAATTGGTGTATCAAAAAGATCAAAATAGTTTCATTTTTGTATGGCCACAAATTTGAGGTATTTACATGTTTCATAATTTCATCCACATACTGAATTAACTCTCAGTTTCCCACTCTACCCTCCAAAATTATCTTTTAAAAAAGCTACCACAATGAGATGTTATCTCACACCAAAGCATTTGTTTAATAAAGACATTTATCATTTTGAACCTAAAAGGATAGAAGAGAAAGTTTTCAGTACTAGAACTAGGTATATCTTATACATATGCCACAATTTCCATAAGACATACTTGCATGACTTCTCTAGATTTGGATTGGATATGTTTGTTACAGGACATAAAAATACTGTTACTAGTACAGTACTATTTATTTATGGATATATGGGAAATGGCTTATGCTTATACATTTGAGAATCTGGAAACCTTTGCAAAATATTTATATGAAATGTAATTGGCATCTTAAGTCACAGAGCTCTATACTGGCAAGTGAAAGCTTCCTTAAGTAATATCATGATCAAACACAATAAAGTGATGAGTGGAGAACCTCATTTTGCTCCTCACTTTGAAATTCTGCATTTCATCAATTTAGACTGCAGTTCCCCACCTAAGCTCACACACAAGGCAGAAAGGAGCACGTATGAAAATCACAAGGACTCCAGAGTCCAATGTGGCTTCACTACCTATCTCTCAGTGAATCTCTTTGAATTTTCTTGCAGAGAATCATTCCTGATATTTTCCTTCTGTTATAAAAATTTTTAAGTATAAGAAGGAATTTTATAAGCATTAGATCCACAAAGCCCAAACCACCATACATACATTTTCTCCTGGTAAAGAACAGAAGTATAATTCCTTCTTACAAGTGGAATGTAATTGCTTCTTCACCTTCTAAATAGTAACATACCTGTGAGAAGATTACACATAAACGGCATTACCCTTTCCCCATTTAGTTCAAGTTTCTATATTTCTGTTTATTATCACAATACAATACCTGGTCCTAGTCTAGGATCACATTTCAGGTAATCTTATAGCTCTGCTTTTCATTCTGAAATCAACTAATGCTCAAGTTCAGTCTTGACTGTGTAAAGCTGTGAAAAACAGGTGTCATTGCTCTTTTGCAAGCTGAGTTCTTAGGTGTGCATGGTCACAGTGGTGAGTGTGAGGTCATTCCAAAGTACATGTGAGGCACATTTGGCTCCCAGACCATCATCCAGGTGAATGGCTTGTCTGTGACTCTGAATTCAGAGAGTTTGCATCAACCCTCAACCTGCACACATTCTGCTGAGCAGGATTTCAGAACATATCTGATTTATTGGGCCTCTGACATGATATGGTGACTGAAGATTTGGGGCAGAATTTTCTCGTTGTAGTTTGCTTTGACGGCTGAAGTATTTCCCCACAATATCATTCTTTGATCTTTTCATCTTAATAAAGTGCTGCTCTTTGGATAACTTTGATTTCACCACCTGAAAACAAAGAACACACAATTAGGGATGGAAAATCATGGATATCCGAGCGCTGCATAAGTAACATTCAAACTTGAACGGCATGTCTGCCACAGAGGCTGCTTAAATGACATGAACATGATTTACAGAACCAGGAGCCAGGGTAACTTATGTTTCAAGAGGACCAAAGCTGAAATTAGAATTCTTGTCACCTTTTATATCTCAGGACAGCTGTTCCCAGTGCATCTAAGGAACTATCCTGATGATGACTCTCCCACACCATGTGTGTGTGTGTGTGTGTGTGTGTGTGTGTACACATATGTGCATGTGTGTGCATGCATGCCTGTTTGTATTCAAGCTAGATATACTAGCATGTAGTTTGTCAGCACTCTTCAATAGAGCAGATACCACTGGGAGTTTATATGCAATTGATTCAGACTTGGTAACTTGAGTCTGTCATGGCGTAAAATAGCAAATAACATTAATCTGAGAGAAAAGAAAAATATTTTTTCCAGTCCATATCCAAGAACTGACAGTGTTGCCAGCATATACCTTTAATCCCAGCACTGGGGAGGCAGAGGTAGGTGGATCTTTGTGAGTTCAAGGCCAGCCTGATCTACACAGTAAGTGCCAAGCCAGCCGGGGCTACAGGGAGATCCTGTCTCAAAAAGACAAAAATAAATAAATAAATAAATAAATAAATAAATAAATAAATAATAAGGACTATTATTTTTTAAAAAGGTGACAGTGTTGTAGTTAGTAGTTGCATTTCTCTGGACAATTACTAAATTGTGGATTCTGGAAAAATAGTCTATGCTTTGTTAAGCTAAAACATTACTTAATTGTATGTATATATGTACTTATGTCTTTATTTCAAACATCTCTTTTGTCTAAAAGTTTGTAATCTAAAGTTTGCTCTCCTCTCTGTCTCCACTTCAGCCACCTACTTCTCTCTATAAATACTACTATTTTTGTGTTTCTATTTACAGGCACTTTATAAATATTTCAATATATATTCACCCAAAAAGAATCCATATTTGTGGTCTATCTGTACATTTTTCAGAAAGTTGACAATATGGAAGTAGAGTCTTACAGGTTCCTGGAACTTTGCTCATATGAAGTTATGCAATGGTGATAGCAGGCCCAAGACCCATGCAAAATCAAACAGACAAACCCTCAGCATAGAACTGTGGAAATGGGCAGCAGGCCCCAATCTTAGCCTAAGAACGTTTGGGAAGCTGACTACTCCTGGGTGAGGAAGAGCTGATCTTCTTTTTTTATTGGATTTTTTTGTGTATTTGATACATTGCATCTTAGTAGCTTTTATACTGCCTTCCCCACCAGCATCTTCTTATAGCCCCCCCACCCCACCCCAACACACACACTTGATTTCATACGTTACGTTCTGTCATTTATGTTAAGGTCTGTAAGTGTCAAGTTAGTGTACCCTGACATCTTTTAGTGCAAGTTCATCCATGGGGTATAGTCAGCCTATCTAGAGTCACTCCCCATTCGTTAGACCCCATTGGATCAACTTGCACTGAGGGGACACTAACTTAACTCAATAGCCCTTAACATAAATGACAGAATGCATGAAATCCAGTGTGTGGGGTTGCTGAGGGGGAAGGAATATAAAGATGATTAAGATGTTGTATAGGAAACACAGAAAAAATATACAAAATTATAAAAATATACAAAAAAGAGAAAAAATTGTCTTGGTGAAATCCTAAAATTTTCACCTTTCATTATTGGGCTAATAGAACGCAGGCTGTTCCAAGTAGAGGTCTGAGGAAGTGAGATAGGAACTGACAGAGAAGGGGTAGGAGAGGGGTAGGGGTGATTAAGAAGTAGGAAAAGAAAGAGGAGAGAAAACATTGGCAATCTCTTTATAAATAAGCAACAAAATAAAAATTAACTTCCATTACATTATGTTAACACACTTGTAATACATTTTTTTCTGTCAATTCTTGGACACAGTAGAGCACTCATTGATGATAAATGAAACTATTCCGGCTCACATAGATTTTCCTTTATTCTTTTGGATGCAATGTAACCATTTAGGCACATGTCTTTTGATCTCATGTAAGAGAATAGAATGGTTAGCCAGGCGTGGTAGCACACGCCTTTAATCCTAGCACTTGGCAGAGGCAGGCAGATCTTTGTGAGTTCAAGGCCAGCCTGAGAGCCAATTCCAAGACAGCCGATGGGCTATCAGGAGAGACCCTTAGTCTCACAAACGACCAAAAAAAAAAAAAAAAAAAAAAAAAAGAGAATAGAATGAAAACAGTTTCCCCCAAACAAAACAACACAACAACATAAGGATTGTTTTCTTTTTCCTTCTTCTTTTTTTTTTGGGGGGGGGTCTTTTTGAGACAGGGTCTCCCTTTAGTCCCAGCTGGCCTGGAACTCACTATGTAGACCAGGCTGGCCTTGAACTCACAGAGATCTGCCTGCCTCTGCCTCCTGAGTGCTGGAATTAAAGGCGTGTGCCACCACACCTGGATTTTTTTTTTTTTTTTTGATACAGGGACTCACTGTGTAGCCCCAGTTACCCTGGAATTTCACTGTGTAAACCAGGTTGGTCTCAGACTCACAGAGATCCTCCTGCCTCTGCATTTTGAATGCTGGGAGTAAAGGTATGAAACCACTACACCTGAAAAAAATAGGGTATTTAAAAAAGCATATTTTGGAAATAAATCTTTCAGTTACATTGTTAGTAAACACAAACAATCTTCGAAGAGTTATTGGAACACAAATCTCAAATGCTAACAGTTGACTTTTGGTGGAAGGATTTCAGGTGGTTGTTCTTCTAGCTTTTGGTCTTGACTTTTTTTTTTCTTTTAACATAATCAATGCACATGGCTTTAAAATAATGAAAGAAATGGAAGCTATTAGCATTTTTGAAGGAAAAAAAATTAACAGTGATATGTTTGAAAACCAGTTACATTTTGCTAATTCTGAAGACATGAAGTGCTTTCCTGCAGCCATGGGGAGTCTGCTTTCTCTCAATCCCTTGGATCAAGGGAGTCTTAGGAAGGGTAGTGAAATCATCAGGTTGTGGTAAAGAATCCTTGGGGATTGTCATGTAGAGCTCAGTTTGAAATAAAACATGAACTAATATTCCAGATCCCAAGAGTGAAGTTTCTGACACGTCTTTCCTCTGTGGTCATACTGTTGCTCCAAATGTCACTCCAAATGTATTGTCATTCCAAATGTGATGGGCAGGAGAGAGGCACCCATGCTTCCATGAAGGTTTTCTACATTTTAGGGTGTCTGTAGTCACTCAAGATTAGTGAGCAACCTTCTAGAAGTTTATATAAGGAAAAGCTTAAGAATAAACATGACATCTAACCTTGAGATAATATTATTCCAGTGTTCTGAAACCAAAATAAGGCCAATTTTTAAATGATTTTTATCCTAAGTTCTGGCTTTTGCAATTTCCTGGTAGTTTGCATGCTAATTACATGCAATATAGAATATCTATCATAAAACAGGGCTATAGTGCTTTAAACATTATTTTATTATTTTATGTAAGTGTGTATGCCAATCTTAAACAAGACATAGTGTATTTGTTCAAGTAGATAGCTTTCATGAAGTAGTGTCAGTGTTTTTCCAGATCTCAATGGGATGCTGGATAATTTATTTCTGTTTCTGTTTTTGTTTTTTGTTTGTCTTGAGGTAGGGTCTCCTTGTAGCCCCAACTGGCCTAGAACCCTCTATATAAACCAGGCTAGCCTCAAGCTCACAGAGATCACCATGACCTGTTTTTCTTCTGTTTTTAGAGAGCTTAAGATGATGTTGGAGACAGGGAGATGGGGCGATGGGCTTACCCGCCAGTTTCTGAAGGCTAATGCTCATTGAGTGCAGATGCTCCTGTTAAGCTACTAGAAATGGACTCCTGCATGCCCATGTTGGTGGTCTGCCAACCATAATTCATTCATTTTATTTCACTTTTTAAAATTTATTCTTTATGTGTATGAATGTACTGTCTGCATGCAGTTCTGTGCACCCGTGTCATGCAATGCTGTGAAGGTCAGAAGAGGGTGTCGGATTTCCCTGGAACTGGAGTTAAAGATGGTTCTCAGCCGCCATGTGGGTGCTGGGGATCGAACCCGGGTCCTCTGCAAGAGCAGTTGGCACTCTTAACCGCTAGGCCATCTCTCCAGCCCCCAATTTTTTTTTAACATTTTGTGGGGAATATAAAAAATTGTGTTTCCAAATTCTTTTAAGTCATTATTGCTTAGATTCTGAATCCTGAACACAATTTTATAGAGAATTATTTATTTTGTTTCAGCTACACACAAACACACATATACACATACACATATATACACATATACACACATACACACATATGTAGAAATTCCTCCAATTTAGTACTGTGAATTAGAATTAATTTAATCCATTTAAAAAAAAGCAGTAGTAGTATGTGCTGTAAAATGTAAAAACTGAGCCGGTTGTGGTGGCACGCACCTTCAATCCCAACACTTGGGAGGCAAAGGCAGGTAGATCTCTGTGAGTTCAAGGCCAGCCTGGTCTACAGAGTGAGTTCCAGGCCAGCTGGGGCTACAGGAAGACCCTGTCTCAAAAATACCAAAAATTGTAAAAACTGTAAAGTGCTCCAACATTATAAAATACTTCATTAAAGAAAATCATCAAAGTGTTATGTAGAGGTGTATAATTGTTTATACTAAAAAGCCAAATGGCTCTACTGAAAAAATACTGCAATATTTGGGGCTGGAGAGATAGCTCAGTGGTTAAGAGCACCGACTGCTCTTGCAGAGGTCCCGGGTTCTATTCCCAGCACCCACATGGCAGCTAAGAACCTTCTTTAAGCCAGGTGTGGTGGTGCACACCTTTAATCCTAGCACTCAGGAGGCAAAAAAAAAAAAAGAGAATGTAAAATAAACAAAAAACATAGTATTCTAAACTTAATATTTTAAAATAAAAAAGCCTTTCCATAATCTATCAATAATTAAGAAAAATCTACTTTCTTTTTTTTTAAGAACAATGAGTGAATTTAGATGAATATTCATGTGAGTTTTCTTTTTTTTCCTTTATTTGTTGATTTTTTTATAAGGGATTCTACAATATAAGAGCACAGTTGGTTTCAGATCACATTGATGTTTCTCAGGTTGCCATACAATTAGGTAATCCACAGATGAGGGATACCATTCGTCATTTGTTTTTCTGGGACTATGTTACTTCACTCAGCATGATATCTTCTAGCTCCAACCATTTACCTGCAAAGTTCATGATGTCATCTTTTTTTTTTTTTTTTTGTCTTTTCGAGAAAGGGTCTCCCTGTAGCCCCAGCTGTCCTGGAACTCATTCTGTAGACCAGGCTGGCCTTGAACTCACAAAGATCCATCCGCCTGTCTCTGCCTCCCAAGTGCTAGGATTAAAGGCGTGCACCACCATGTCTGGCTTTTTTTTTTTTTTTATGTCATCTTTCTTTACTGCTGCATAGAACTCCATTGTGTAGATGTACCACATTTTCTCTATCTACTCATCAGTTGAGGGGCACTTGGGTTGGTTCCAGCTCCTTGCTATTGTGAAGAGAGCTGCAATAAACATGGCTGTGCATATATCTCTGCAAGACTCAAGATGAGTCTTGTGGTTGATATACCCAGGAGTGGTATGACTGGGTCAGGTGGCAAGTTCATTCCATCTTTTCCAAGGGTTCTCCACATTGCTTTCCATAGTGGTTGTAGCATTTTACATTCTCATCAGCAGTGGATGAGTGTTCCCCTTTCCTCACAACCTCTCTTGGTATCATTTGTTTTCTTGATCCTAGCCAGTCTTATTGGAGTAAGATGATATCTTAAAGTGGTTTTAATTTGCATTTCCTTAATTATTAGCAATGTTGAACACTTCTTAAGATGTTTCTCAGCCATCTCTAATTCCTCACTTGTGAAGTCTCTGTTCAGTTCTTTGCCCCATCTATTGAGTGGGTCATTTGTTTTCTTTCTCCTTTGTTTTTTGAGTAATTTATATATTCCGGAAATCAATGCTTTGTCAGATTATCTGTGGTGAAGGTTTCCTCCCACTGTGTGGGTTTTTTCTTCACTTCCTTGATTGTTTCTTTTGATGTACAGAAGCTTTTGAGTTTAATGAGGTCCCATTTGTCAATTGTCGACCTTAATTCTTGCACAGCTGCTATCTGATTTAGGAAGTCTTTTCCTACACCTATGTCTTGTAGTCTGCTGCCAACTTTTTCTTCTATCGCCTTCAGAGTCTGGGGTTTCATGTTGAGACTTTTGTATAGGGCGAGAGGTAGGGGTTTAATTTCATTCTTCTACAAGTGGTGATCCAGTTTTGCCAACACCACTTGCTGAAGATGTTGCCTTTCCTCCATTGCATCTAAAACATCCCATTGTAACACTCCTGGACAGCTAAGTTCAACAATAATCTATGTGAGACAGGTGAATAAGACGTTGGAAGTTTAAGGAAGCATAAACAACATATGAACAAATGTGTCAGGGCTTCCCAAGATAATTAAGGCATCATTCCAGTCATAGATGTTGCAATTTGGGAGCGGGACCTGACAAATTCTAAAGTACATGTTAAAGAATCAATGTAGGAAAGTAGTCATAATCATCTGAGGAAAAAAAATCATGATGAAGGGGATTCCAATGCCATCTGTTCTTTCATCAGTATGGCTTGGGTCTACCTTTGCAACTAACTCATGGTTCAGGAGGAACAGAGTGGCAGAGATGGTGGTTAATTCTTACCCTTCAATGGCATATTATCTGCAAAGTGGTGTGTGTGTGTGTGTGTGTGTGTGTGTGTGTGTGTGTGTCCTTGGGATGAATGCTAAGTAGATATTCAGCCATCGAGCCATACCAAAACAAGGATTCACAATCTTTTTTTGTTTTTTGTTTTTTTTTGAGACAGAGTCTCCCTGTAGTCCCAGCTGATCTGCTGGAATTCACTATGTAGATCAGACTAGACTTGACCTCTTACAGACATCTACCTGCCACTGGCTCCTGACTGCTGAAATTACAGGTGTGCCCTACCACACCCAGCACTAAAATTCACAATCTTTAAGTCCTAAGTAGAGCTGATTTTCTCTGAACCCCCCATTCAGAAAGACCACTCGTCTATCCAATCTTCCTTCTGTTCCTCACAGATTCATGCCATCCAGGGGAAGCTTGCCCCAATGTCTTCACCATCCAATATCTAGGGAATGATTCTAATCCTGTTATCCAAGAATAGGAGGAAAAGCAAAGATTGAACAGCAGTGTATTTTTGTGGAGGGTTCCACATTTATGCTAAGGGATGTGGTTATTTGGAGCCTGTATACTGGGGTGGGCATTCTAGACAGGCTATATTAGTTATCAGGGCTGAGAAGAACCTAAATTATGGTTCTACTTGACTACAGATATATCTTATCATGTCTCATCTCTGAAAGGTCACATTACTAGAAAGATGGCTCAGTAGTTAAGAGCACTGGCTGCTCCTGAAGAGCACCCAGGTTCAATTCTTAGCACTGCATGGCATCTAATAAGCACCCAAAACTCCAGGTCCAGGGATCTGATACCCTGTTCTGACCTGTGCAGAGATTGCATGCATCAATGCAGGGAAAACATTCACACACATTGAATAAAAATAAACAAATACATTTTTTTAAAAGGTATTAAGTTCCTTAGGCTGTAAACCAGTTATAAGTAAATGTTAAAAACATTGTTCCTCCAAATGGTCCACCTCACTGGAACTCTAAATCTGTAGAGAACTACAGAGATATTCAACCCCGAGGACATGTGCCTAGCAGGGCAGTGGGCGGGAGTGGCTATGGCTGGTGTTTCGGGCAGCTGCAGTGTGTGTGCTCTCAGGGACAAGAATCCACAGTGGTAGTCTATGATAGCATAGCTCTGAACTCACAGCTGTGGCTTATCCCAGTCATGAGTTCTCTCCCTCCTGGGGAAGGCCTGTTGTACTTGCAAGAGTTAGTGTTCCATCATAAGCAGGTGGGGCAGAGTCAGGATGTGTGGGGTAACATGCTGCACTGGAAATACCTGCAGATCTCACTTCACCATGATCAGACTCAGAGGTCTGAATGCAGAGTGTTTGGCATAGAATCTGGCACTTATCACATGATCAATGAATGTTTATTAAACTGGCAAGTATATTCTACTTTGGCTTATCATATTTTTTCCTAGATGAAGACTGCGAGTTTCTTTTTGGAGGCAAATTTAAATGCTATGCTTTCTAGGACTTGACAAAATTTGGATGAAAGGGGCCTGTGAGATGGTTCAGCAGGTAAAGGTGCTTGCCAGCAACTCTGATGACCTGAGTTCAATCCCTATGCCCCACAGGGTAGAGGAGAAAAGTGACTCCTGAGCATTGTTATTTGACTCCCATATACATAGCATGGCATTCATGGGACCATACACACACCCACACACACACACACACACACACACACACACACACATATGTACACAAAATAAGCAATGTTATAAACCCACTGAATTATATACATTTAAAAATTTAGGCTATAGGTTGAATATATGTGATATTTGATAATGAGATGGAAAGAATAACAGTGTTCATTCAGATTGAAATCCATTTCATAAATTCCTATTGTTCCCCAAAATGTTTAGGGAGAAATAGGGAATACTAACTAGAACCCAGTGCAGTATAAATCCAGTGACTATAAGTGGCGACAGCCTAATGTTTTTAACTGCATAGGAACAGCATCAAGAATGTAGTTTTTAAATGGAGTCATGTACAATATTGCAAATGTCTAAAATGAACAAGGAAGAGTTTTTGCTTTTATTATGTATGCTTATTTTTAAATTCTTAGAGTGAACAAGAATTCATGAAGTCCTTTTGCAATGAAAAAACAGAGAAACAAAATGAGGGTGTATATCATAAAATAAATATTAATGACTTTTTCCTTTCTAATGCTTATATTTCAGTCTTCAGAGTTCTCTGTGTTAGGAAACACATGGAGTAATTCAGATATGGTCCCTACCTTCAAGGGGACTATATAAAGACACATGTCTAAAATACTTGAAGTAAGAACAAGAATGAAGTAACTTCAAAGACATTGTCTGAGACCAGCTCTGCAAGGTCAGGACTGTGTTGTCTCCATGTAATGAATAGCTCCTTAGTACATTAAGGAGACTCTGTGCTAATTTATGGTAGGCATGATAATCTGTTTACATGGCCATTATTTCTTTGAACTTATTTGTAAAAAATTAGTATTCAGCTGACAAACTGCTAGCTCTTTCTGAATGTCAAAATATTACTTTATTTTACTTATTTTTAGGGGCTCTAAAGAAGAGAAAAAAAATAATTAGCTACATTTTTAAAGCTTGGAAATGTTATGCTGGTAAAGGATGTTTGATACCTGTATAGTAAAAAGCAAATCGCTTCTTTCCTTTGATTTTGTGTGGAAATGGTCCAATTTGGGATCTTCCCAAAAATCAGAGGACCATTTGTGGTTGCTAAAATTCAACTGATGTGTCAACTGGAATACAGCTTTGAAACAGAGCAGCTAGAAAGATACAAATGTTATGTTGCCTTTGAGGCATAACAATGATAATAAACAGTAAAAACGAGCTATTAGAAAACATCAAGGACATATATGGCAGAGTTCAGGGACTCAGGTGGGGTGGGGGCATGGAAAGGGAAGTTTGATTGAGAAATGATGTATGACTTATGGAAAAAATTTAATGACAATAAAAAAAGGTCAGGGAAAGATTTAGGCTTTGAAATGGGGTCAAAATGGTCCAGATGATTTGGCAGAGAGATCGCCTCAACCAGAGACAAATACTAAGAGTTTGACACATCCAAATACTGCTCTAAGTTTGGGTACAGAGAAGGTGACAAATGAAAAGTAAGCGTAGTTCCCTAGCCAGGAAGGAATCACTACATCTAGCTAATAATACCAGTTAATACATGTATGATTTGGCAAATATTTACATTATTTACTTAGGAATTTTAAATAACAAATCATTTGCCACTTTAATCCAAACCAACTCGTTCTTTTACCTTTGTTGTTTGCTTATTTTCTATTTATAAGTTTACAATTCTGAATTATATTTAAAGTTAAAGAGAGGTAGGGATGGACAATTGATCTTCATGCAGTGTGATAAAATATTGGAGCAGATATTATTTTGGTAATAAGGTCCTATTATTTATCATAAGTCTTGTAATAAAAATGTATTACAGCAATAATCAAATTTAAATTACAGTACATACAGTTTTGGACTTTTCCAGTAAAAATTGCAATGTTTCAATAACTATTTATATGTTAATCTATTAACAACAGCACTTAGGATAATTTAAGAGCTGACACGGGGCACATTGGGGCTATGGGCAAATGAAATCACACGGCTTCACCACTCAGTGTAGGAAGAATTGAGATTATTTTGTGTTTTGCAGCCCAGAAGTAACTTTTACTTTCCATAGATGTTTTTTTCTCTTAATATATTAAGAGATCTCTCAGTTTACAATTTCAGATCATTCCACATTTCTATGTAAACAAACATTTAGGTACATGGATATTTTAGAGTGTATAGAAATGCCACTTTAACTTATTTTGACTGATGACTTTGGTTAAGACTTTCCAGACAAATAGAAAATTATTTGCATTATACCATAAAACTAACACTGCAGCTTTAACCATTAAGCATGTGTAACTTCAACACTCAAAATCAATTTTACATAAAGGTTCATCAGAATGAATGTATTACCATGGCAATTAATAGTCACATCTGAAATAACTTTGAATTTTCCAAAAGCCAGGACAAAAAGGGCAAGCTTGCTGAACTGGAAATATGTCAGGCAGATTACAAGCAAATACCTTTCCTAAAATGGGTCTTGACCTGAATAACCTCCAAGGAACTTTTGATGTGGTTCCAGGTTCTGAGAGCAAAATAGGAAACAATTTCCATGGTGCAAGTGTTCCAGAATGGCCCTGCACTGGATTAGAGGGATGCTCTGACTGCAAGCCTGGTTACGATCATGAGTGCAGGCTGAGCAGCAGTGAGGGATCATTTTTCTAAGCCTAGAAAACATGTGATTGGAAGAAGACAATATGCTAATGTCATTTTAAGATAAATGTATACTGCTGAAGTATTTTTTATGTGATAGAGTCGCACATTAGCAATCAGTCAAAGGTCTAGTCACAAAATTCTGACTAGTTGAGAAAGGAGCTTAAGAATTCACAGAAAAATAAAAATAAAGTAACAAAAAATAGCTAGAAGCCAGTCTTTATAAATTATAATTCCATTTCCAGGTGTATCATGCAATTTTGGCAGATAATAGGGAATACTTTTGTTTCACCCACTCCCCAAATATTTAATTATGGCCACATTAAGATATCTTGACTCAAGGGAATCCAAGTTTTTTTAAATTTTTTATTTATTTTTTATTATGTGTATGAATGTACTGTCTGCTTGTAGGTCTGTGCACCCGTGTCGTGCAATGTCGCGGAGGTCAGAAGAGGGGGTCGGAGTCCCGTGGAACTGGAGTTAAAGACGGTTTTCAGCCGCCATGTGGGTGCTGGGGATCGAACCCGGGTCTTCTGCAAGAACAGTCGGCGCTCTTAACCGCTAGGCCATCTCTCTAGCCCCAGGAGTCCAAGTTTTAAATGGGTCAAAAGTGCTGAGGATTAGGGTAAAATATTACAATTTTCTGAGGAGTGATTTTTGTTCAATTTGAGGTTTCCAGATTATCAATGAACATGTTGTCTCTATCTTCCTCTCTATGTCCTTTAGAACCCTTTTTCTGATAGCTGAGCCTCTTTAAGTCCCACCCAGAAGTGCTCAACTTTGGCTCTGAGAACAAACTGCTCTGGAGTGGGAGATTGAATATAAGGGGCTACAGATGATCACCTTGCCTTCTCATGCAGCTTACCAGTGAATGACTCCCTCTATTTAACTCAAATATCCCCCAAATGGCTGAACATTTATGCCACTGAAGTTATTGTATTTTTTGGAATGAGTTTTATTAGTCGGATTGATCACAAGCTGAGTTCTACCCTTGCTCTAATTACACACATCCCTTGGGTTCAAATCTTTTCAAGCTGGCTTTGGTGTATTCTTTCATTCATCTCTCATGAATTTAAATTTTATGATTAAGAATTAAAGTATTGAGTTAGGCATCCCAACTGGTGTCTATAATTCCAGCACCTGAGAGGCTGGTGCAGAAAGAGCACCGTAATTTTGAGTTCAGCCTCAGAGACTTTCAGAAAAAAACCAACAAAACAAAACAAAGAAGACGTGACAGTGTCACTTAGAGATCACTTGTGTGACCAGTGTTTTCAACTAGTAGCTTCCCTGCAGGGATTTGCTCTGACAGCACTGATCTTTTCAAGGTAAGTCACTTCTTTTTCATCAGAAGGCTTTTGGAGCCTCCTGTCGATTGCTACATTCTGGGAAGTCCAGAAATATGTTTAGGAGAACATTCTGGTGCCAGTTTTACCTGTGCTTTCTCTTTCCAGTCTCAAGACTAATTTGTTCTTTACTTTAACCATGTTTTCAAGTTCCATATCTACAGTTCAGTTTTGAGATACTGTAAACATGGGTGGAGATTCTTAACCCCAGGGATTTGGACAGAAGGACTTAGTGGTCTACCAGTTTTGGCACCAATTAATTTCTGGCTGTGAACCACTCTTATATCAATGGGCTCCAGTTGGCGCCCCTCTCTCTGGCAACTGAATTTGTAGCTTCCTTTGCCTGCTAAGACATTTTTCATATGGTGAGTTTTTGGGGGTGAGGTAAATAGCTTTATGTCTTTAGAGTCTTTTGTCATAGGAATTCAAGTGGTAGAGAAGATAAATACTTGCTAACCTGTCACATTTGTCCTGTATTCCATGAATGGTTTTAGATATATCTTCTATGCCAGTTTTTCCAAAGTGTGCATATTGGTATGTGAATAGTTGTTCTTAAAGGAAAGTGGAACACAGAAGATAAGTTTTTGAAAAAAATAGGGCTTGCTTTGATGTCACTCTTTCTTCCACATCTATCTCAGTGCCATCCACAGAGCTATCCACAGTGCTGTGCTGGGGCAGCACGTAGGGAGGGTCTCAGCATCTGTAGGTCACGGGAGCCAAGGGATGAATTTGCCATTTGCCATGGGAAATAGTGGTTACTGATTGTGATAGCTATACTTTGGATTTGATTTATTGCCTTTATGTACAGTAAGGAAGTACTTAGGATGCAGCTGACTATTGGGCACATGCCTTGAAATCTAGCACTTAGGAGGCAGAGGCAGGTAGAGTCCTGTGAATTTGGGGTGTCAGCCTGACCTACATCATGTCTTCCATCCAGCAAAGGCTATATGGTGAGATCCTGTCTAAAAAAAGAAACAAGGATGCTTTAGATCTCCCACTTAACAGATATGAAGGACTTTTTAAAGAAACAACATTTGGGGGGTCTTTCTAGGCTGGAGACATCGCTCAGTGGCTGTACTTACAAAGGATCCAGTTTGGTTCCCAGTAACCACATAGAAAAGAGTTTGAGAAAAACTGGACCAAACTAAAGGTAGACTTCAATTAATTACTTATTAATTAATTTGGAGATATCACCTTGCTGTCTTCTTGCTATGTTGTTCAAGTTGATTTCACATTCCTAGACTCAGGGATCTTCCTTCCTCAGTCTCTGGAGTTCTGGAACAACAGACATGTACCACCTCGCCCAGCTGAAGTTTAACTGTATTTCTAGTAATGGTTTTGTGATTATTTAACACACCAATATTATTTAAGAATACATAAAGTTGAGATGTAGTATTTCCCAAATGCAGATACCGTCTTCACCATGCCAGAACATAAAACAGTATGGGGCATGCTACTCTAGAGTATAGTCTTAGTTGGATTTTTAGGGGTGATAGTGAACTTCTAGTCTTAAGGGTCTATTGCACACAGCATGATGTATTGAAGGAGTGGCATAATTTTCTTAGCTATACTGACCTTCTAGGTTCCAGTACTGCAAAGTATGGGATGCAGAGGTGCTTCACAGAGGAATAATATTTATTCAATATAAAGTAATGGACACACTTTGTTTATCCTGCATTTATTTTTCCTTCCTAAGAGAAAGACTCTAATTGCTATCACCAACTATTCAATGTAAAATACTCCTTTTAAGATAGAATTTTATACCAAATCATTTTACAAGGGACTGGAGTCTCTCATGGCTGATGAATCAGTCCTCATCAGGTACTGATCTCTAATCAGCTCATAGAAAATGTTAGAATTTACTTGCTGGTAACAAAATGAATAATGGTCCTTTTATACAGAAGGAATGCTCTGGAACCAAAGGGGGAGGAGAAAGGTGATATGGCAGTCACTGAATGTTTCCATGAATTCTCTTCAGCACAACATCATTGAAATATTTTTCTTCCCTTAAAATATTTTTATTTTATTTTTATTTTATGTGTATAAGTGTGCTGGATAGCTTTAGTGTCAACTCGACACACCTGGGTTGAGGGAGCCTCAAGTGGGGAATTGGCTCCATTGGCTTGGCCTGTGGCCACATCTGTGGAGTATTGTCTTGATTGTCAGGCAATGTGGGAGGGCCCAGCCCACAATGAGGTGCCACCCTGGGCAGGTTGTTGTGTACCGTATAAGAAGGCAGGCTGGGCATGAGTCACGGGAGCAAGCCAGTGAACAGCATTCCTCCATGGCCTGTGCTTCAGCTCCTGCCTCCAGGTTCCTGCCCTGAGTTCCTGCCTTGGGCTCCCTAAGTGATGAACTGTGACCCAGGAGATGTAAGTGGGAGATGTAAGCTGAATAAACCCTTTCCTCCCCAAGTTGGTGTTGGTCAGAGTGTTTTGTCACAGCAATGGAAGACAGACTAGGACAATAAGTATATTGCCTGCATGTGTGTGTGTCATGCAATGCCCATGGAAGTCAGAAGGTGGCATCCGAGTCCCCTGGACCTTGAGTTACAGATTGTTAACTACCATGTGGGTGCTAGGAATCAAATTCTGGTCCTCTGCAAGAGCAGCTCCTGCTTTTAACCACTGAACCATCTCTCCAGACCCAAAATACATTCTTTTTTTTTTTTAATTTTTTTTTTTCTGTATGTGTATCAATGTACTGTCTGCATGCAGGTCTGTGCACCCGTGTCTTGCAATGCCGCGGAGGTCAGAAGAGGGTCTCAGATTCCCCTGGAGCTGGAGT
Source organism: Rhizomys pruinosus (assembly GCA_009823505.1). NCBI lineage: Eukaryota > Metazoa > Chordata > Mammalia > Rodentia > Spalacidae > Rhizomys > Rhizomys pruinosus. The sequence goes on from VZQC01006553.1 coordinate 4,265,617, forward strand.
TCTCCTGGAATTGGAGTTTTTAAATGACAGTGTCTCACTATATTGCCATGACTGGCTTTGAAGTCACAGGGATCAACTTGCCTCTGCCTCCTGAGTACTGCCATTAAAGGTGCATTCCACCGCATCTAGCCCATTGAAAGATTTTAAGTGACAACATCAAATTTGATGTATAAGGATATTTTCCTGGTGAAGCATGAAGTATTTTAGTAGTTGAAACTGGTGGCTGCAATATGGTGGATGTAGTCTAGCACAAATAAATGAAAAGAAGAGACCTTGACCAGATCCTTTCCCACAAGTTAGCTCATTAGACATATACACATCTCTAATTTTATTAGATTTTTCCCTTAAAGTTACCTATTCTTTTTTAGTGTATATTTTTAATTGAATTTTGTGCACTCATACAAAACATTTTAATTACCTTTATAACCCCTCCCCAAATTCAGTACCCCCCCATTTCAAATATTCTGTCATGTATGTTAAAGTTTGTGTACCCAGATGGCTCTCAGTGCAAATTCATCCACTGGGGTCTAAGCAGTCTATCTAGAGACTCTCCCTTAAAGAAGATCAACTGTCCCTCACCCAGCCATAATCATCTGCCAGTAGTTCTTTTCATTTGACAAAAGGCCTTGTGAAACCCCTTTCTCATTTGGTATACCTTTACCATTGATACTTCTCTCCTTCCAGCCATCAGTAGTTATAAACTTATTTATTTATTTATTTATTTATTTATTATTTTCTATGTGTATGAATGTACTGTATGCATGTAGATCCGTGCACCTGTGGTCCTGCAATGCCGCAGAGGTCAGAAGTGGGTGTCGGACTCCCCTGGAACTGGAGTTCTCCTGGAATTGGAGTTACAGACAGTTCTCAGCTGCCATGTGGGTGCTGGGGATCGAACCCAGGTCCTCTGCAAGAGCGGTCAGCTCTCTTAACCGCTAGGCTATCTTTCCAACCCTGTACTACACTCTTAACGCGGTCAAATAGGACTTTCTTACTGCCCAAAACAAATATTCTGAAGTCTTTTAATCTAAACTGATATATTTATCACAGTTGACAGTGTTGGTCCTGTCTTGATCTCTTGAGAACTTTTTACACTGGCTTCCCATGGCTTCATACCTGCTACAGTTTTGCCTCTAACAATTCATGCTCTAAATTCTCCTGATCCTCTTTCTCCAAGATTCTCAAGATCTAATTTTCTGGTTTCAACTATTGCCTATTTACAGATGACTCCCAATCCTACCTCTAGTCTCAACCTGTTCCTTGAGCGTCATGCCTATGTATCCAACTGCCCGTTTAGAACACCACCTGGATGTCCTACAGGCATCTAAACACAACTTGTTGAAAACTGAACTCCTCGTCATCTTCTCCCTGAGCGCTAACTTTTCAGTTTTTCTTTGTCTCAGTTGCTGTTTCAGCTCTCTAATCAGTCACGAAAGTTAGGAATCCTCTTTGATTCTTCCCACTCCCTCATTCCACAGATAAAACCTGAAGATTATGTTCTTTAAATATAGCTTGTGGGGCTAGGGAGACAGCGTTCAGCATTTAAAAGTACTGGCTGCTCTCGAGAGGACTAGGATTCAGTCCCAAGCACCTACATGGTAGCTAACACCTGTAGGTATCTCCAGTTCCAGGGGATCCTATCGACTCTTCTTGCCTCTGGGGGCATTGCATACATTTGGTGTACTTATAATGGCAAGCAAAACACTCATACACAAAAAATAAAAATAAATTTAAAGGAGCTAGAGAGATGGATCAGTGATTAAGAGCTGGCTGCTCTTGCAGAAGACCTGGGTTTGAATCCCAGCACCCACATTGTGGCTAACAACCTCGGCAACTCCGGTTCCAGGAAATCCGATGCTCTCTTCTGGCCTCCTGGGACACTGTGTGACACAGGAACACTTCAATATATGTAGGCTTATAACACTCATAAACATAAAATACAATTTTAAAAAAGTTATAAAGTGAATTAAAAAATTTAAAATGATCTAATTTGGGATATTCAAGAACATAACTTGGAATGATTAATACTATAATTATAAAAATACAATTGTATTTGTCCATTTATGTCTTATGCTCACTGTCTCTTTGTAGTGGGCCTTTAAAATCTCCCATCTGACTTCTGAAACTATTAACCTACTTTCCTTGATTGGTCCTCCTCACATCCTTTCTTTTCAGTTTTGAGTTTTAAAGTTTTTACAAAAATCTGAGCACATCACTCTCCCTTGTAACAGTTTCAGTGGATCCCCATGACCAATAAGTAAAGTCTAAGCTTTCAACCTGATTGGGCCCCCGTCTGATGATCTGCCATATTCAGAACTGGTCATAGATTCCAGGTTATTTCTGGGCTTCCCATTGTCCCAAAGGGTTGGAATGGCCCTGCTTCTGCCGCCATTCTGATCTTGTCAGTAGGACCTGCTTGTCCTTCACAATCAACCTGAGAAGTTTTAAAGAAGTTCGCTTAGTCCTCACACTGGGTCAGGTACCCCCTCTTGATGTGATCTTCCCAGCTCTTTTTATAGCTCTAACATGCCACCCTGTGTACTGTGTCATGATATGGGTTTTATTTTTGTTTTTGTTCTTTTTAGATTTTACTTTGAATTATGTGTACATCTGTGTGTGTCTGAGGTAGGTTTGTGTAAGTTAGTGCATTACCTGCAGATGCTAGAAAAGGTTGTGAGCTGCCTGATGGGGACACTGGGAACTGAACTTGTGTCCTGTAGAAGAGCAAATGAATGCTCTTAAGCACTGGCCCATCTCTGTAGCCCCATAGTGTGGGTTTTTATAACTCACACTTTAATAATAGTATGTTGACATCAGAGAATGAATGTGTCTTATTTATTTTTGCCTTACACTGTTTAGCTCAAGACTCACTAAACAAATGCTGAATGATTAAATCAAAGAATAAACAAGACTGAGGGAATTGGAACAGAATATAGGAGAATGGCTTGGAAGAATGCTTATATGTAAACAGGACTTGGTAACTGGCTGGTTTGTCTTGTTAAGTGGCTGAAGATGGATAAGCAAAAGATGTGATTTTAATTTTGAAGTGGCAGCACAATAGAGGATATTAGGGTGCATTAGCAGGGAATAAATGTTGAAGGGGATTTTAATTCCCTTTTGGGGGCATACAGCTTTTGAGATGATTTTTTTGAGTCTTGTAATGTGTTCTAGCTGATTTCATAGCACTAGTAAAACTCTTAGAGTACTTTAAAACATCTGTTGAACAGATTGTCATAGTAATTTATTTAAAAATTCATGCTAATACTTAAATTTTGTGATTTTTCTGTATCAGCTAACTATATTCAGTTAATTTGTTCTTTTTTTCCCCAAAAGTCATTACTTAAGATTTTTAGAAAGATAAAAAAAGCTGGAGAGATGGCTTAGTGACCAAAGTGGTTGAGAGCATTAGCTGCTTTTGCTGAGGACCAGGGTTTGATTCTCCAGTTCCAGGGAAATCCAAAGCCCTCTTCTGACCTTTGTGGTCTGTACAACATGGGTGTACATACACATGCAGGCAATACACTCATATACATAAAATAAAAATAATAAAGTATTTTTAAGTAAAAACAAAGAAGGATTTAAAGAGGTTTTATTTTTGCTGTTGTTGTTGCTGATATTTGTTCATGCTTGAGACAGGGTCTCACTATGTAGTTCTAGCTGGCCTGGAACTTGCTATGTAGACCAGGCTGGCCTTGAACACATAGAGATCCACTTGCTTCTGCTTCCTAAATGCTGGGATTAAAGGTGTAGGTCACTATGCCAGGCTAAGAGGTTTTATTTTTTCTCTTTTTTGAATAAACTTGTTGTTTTTTATGGTGGGAATCGAACCCAGGGCTTCATGGCCAAAGGTCCTATCTCCCACCCACAGATTTTTTTCGTTTGTCTTTATTATTTCTTAAGTTTAGACAGTACACTTTTAAAGTGTGAATCATAAAGAGGAAAACATTATTTCTAGACCCATAATGTTTTTAAATTAAGATTAAATTATAGCTGGGCGTGGTGGTTGTTATCTTTAATCCCAACATTTCAGAGGCAGAAGCAGGTAGATCTCTGTGAGATCAAGGCAAGCCTAGAATGGTCCACCATGTCAGTGAGTTCCAAGCCAAGTAGAGCTATAATGAGTCTCAAATCCCTCCCCCTCCAAAGATTAAATGATAAAGCATATAAGATTAAATTAAGAATAATAAAAAAATCATCTCTGATAGAGAATTGAAAATCCCATCTTTCCAGATGCTTTTTGTTGCCTGAGTTAAAAGCTATAGTCACATTTGCCATAAATTAAAAATATTATGTAAATTCTGTACAACTGACTAGACTGATAACCACACAGTAATTGTGGATTTGTCTTTTCTGCAGCTACATTTGGCCTGATAATATTACTGAATGGTTTCCTGGGTTTTTCATGTTCAGAACAGATATCTGCCACATAATAAAGGCACCATCCAAAACCTCTGTTGGGCAAGAGCTACCTGGATCCTGTTTGTTGTCCTGCAGGAACACTGGCAAAACAAAATTCCATCCTCACCCATAAAAAGAAACACCTGCTTTTCTAATCAGCTGAGATTTTTTTAGTCAAAAGTGATGCACACCATTTGGAAAATAGTTTATATATTCATCCTAACAACCTATTATCTTTTTGTGCCTTCGCAGATAAAAAGAAAATACTCAAGACCTTTAATCTTACCTTTGGAAACCAAAGCTCATGGAAATGGGTTTGTTATGTCTGCAGTAGAATTCTGACTACAGAGCAAAGAAATGTCAAGGTCTTAATGTAATGATTATACCCATTCCTCTCAGGTATCCTTGCCTGGACTGTGGGACGAATTTAATTGAATACCGGGAGTTCGTGCACCAAAATTCCTAAGATCCTAATACTACCATTTTTTATTTTTACTATTATTTTATGGTAAACAGGTTTTTTGGAGGGAGGCAGTAGTCTCATAAAATGAGAACAAAGCAAAAATAATGATCAACTGAGTTTTTACATGAGCTTTTGTTTTTTCTTGGCTTTTTAGATTTATATTCTTCCTCAAATCATCCATTATAAGGATTTTATTTTATTTTTTTCACTGTAATCAGCTAACACTGACTTAAGATGAGGCTGTAGAAGGATTATAAAATGTCAGTGAGGGAGATATCCCGAGTTACAAGTGTTTTTAACAGTCCATAATGAATGAGCTTGCCCATGGAATGAGTTTAGAGAGTATATGAAGAGGGATGAATTGTGAAAGATGACCTCATCAACTCCATATCGTAATGGCAAAGGCAAATGCTCATACAAGTGGATTTCAGCTCAATCACAAGAACTTTATTGTAGATTGCACTACTCAGCACTACTCAGGAATAACAAAGTCAACAAAAAGCAATTTTTGTGTGATCACTACAGAAAGAAATCATAAACTTCCTAAGTGAAATATTTTACCAGCCATGCTTAGAATGATCTTTTTCAAATTAAGGAAAGCTTTTACTAGTAAAAATTACAAACCAATATTCTACTGCTTGAGGTTCAAAGAACCTTTTTTGTGGTTTTCAAATTCCAGGGCTATTAGTGTAAACCAGCTGACACTGTGACAGGAGATAGATGTAATACAATCATGTGGGAAGGACATCTTCTGTTTTTAATTAGAACCATACTGGAAATTGTTGGAGGACATTTCCTTTTTAGCCTTTCAGAGCACTGATGCTAGAAAAGAAAAGCACACATACTTCCTCCAATGTATTAACTGAAGACATATTATGTAAACGTAAACATTTTCTTAAAAGAGATACGAAAATTGTATGCTGTTTTTCAGAATCTCCATTTTCTGTGGGCTTGGTGACCACTGGTTTGCTTTTGTGATCCACCATGATTCTGGGGTGATTAAAATGCAAATTCATTGCTTTTTACTTTTCCAAACTATGTATGCTTGTACTTCTAGGTATTGAGTTGTTCCAAATAGGACAAGTATTCTATGGGTGGTACATTTTCTTGTGGAAGCAATTATTAGACACATAGCACGCTATAACTTAAGATCTGTTCTGTACAAACGTGAATAGCATTTACACTGCTAGTTTGAAACCTAAATGTCACATTCTCCACTGTGGCTACTGGCTGTCACTTCTCTGAGGTATAGTGCCACTGGTCCTGTACAAGGATAATGTGAATCCATCAGTAATGCACAGAGAACTAGTGCTGTTTTAATAACATTTGGGGTAATTTGTAAAAATCTGGGGACCAAGATGGAATGTAAATCAGCTAAAGGCTAATACCAGATTCACAAATAAACTGTAGCTACCATTTCACTAGCCAACTAGTTAAGGAGTGCATTCTGGCTTGCAAAGGGAAGAATGGACAAGTAGAGTAAAAAAAAAAAATCAAGATTATATAGGAAGGGAAACGCAGGCATATTCCATCTGCATGTCTGATTAATCTCCTGAGTTTCTTACACAGCAGTTGTGGAGGGACTTCATATTCTATGTGCCAGGCAGCTATTTCCTCTGAACTGAAGCAATCCCTTTTAGATGAAGGAGGAAGGCTCATGAAACTCAGATAGTGAAGGAAACTTTCAAGACTCAAGAAACTCAGAAAGTTCTATAACTTCCACAAGACTCCTCCCCAAGGTGATGGAAACAGTGAACAATTAAGGGGGAGAGAAGACCCTGCGGTAGAGCTGCCTGCAAGTTGAGCAGGGAGCTTCAGAAATGCAGCGTCTGTGAGTTGTCGCCCATGTGGGGTGGGCTTTACAGTGATGTAAATGCCATTGAGTCACCCACGCTCTTATAAGTAACCTTTCAGTAATGATCCTATAAGCAATTATAATAAACTCATCGGCTCACCAATCTAGATTTGGGTAGAATTATTTCTTTGGTCTGTCACTGGTGTCCTATCTACAATAAGCAGGTGTTTTTTTAGATCACTCCAGGAAGAGACACAATGCCAAGTAATGGCTGGAAAACCTATGAAAGACCTGTAACAATGCAGGCAATATCCAGTTTTTTGAAGCCTTGTTTAAAGAGCTTTATCTAAAGAGTTGTGAGGTAAAACCGAAGGAAGAAAGATCACGTCTATATGATTGTTCTAAGTATTCTGTGGTTTTCTTAGACTTGGGGGAACGTACTTCATCCTTGCTTTATAGCATGCGAAGAGACATTTAAAGACCAAAGTGGAGAGCTGGAGACTTGCCATGTTTGGGGACCACCAGAACTGGTCTGAGGAGACACTGAGGTGTCTGAGAGAGTGAGGGCGGGAGAGAAGGCTTCATGGTAGTTAACTGTACTTTGAGCAGCAGGAGACCAAGGGCATAGAAGTACTTTTGTAGATAAAATGTGAGGGATGAAGTGTAGCAAGCCCATCTGAATATTTCCCAAGAGCATGCCTTCAAGGCAACTGACCTCCAGCTAAGTGATGGACAGTTGGCTACCGTGAGACAGGAAGGATTCTCACTACAAGAGTGCATTGCCTTATAGAGAAAGCTGTAGCCCAAAGGTCCCAGTGTACAGGGGTATCTTTTTTTATTTCACAAAAACACTCTTAAAAGGAAAGAAGTAGCACACTATATCCAGAAAGTACACTGCTGGAAAAGTGTTGAAGCCGAAGCCACTCAAAACCTCTCAGCCCTTAGCTGACCCTTCTACTTTGATGCTGAAAGACCCAAAAGAGAGTAAAGCAAAATGGAAAGTCACAAAGAAAGCTTGAGATGGGAATCATGGGTATGACACTGGACTAGACAATTTGGGTGAAGTGATACTTGTCTTGTGCACGAGATGATTAGTAACATTTTTAATGTCATGGGATCTACCCAAGACTTCCTTTGAGTTGAAGGGAGAAAATAATACATAGAGGAGTTTGAAAGGACAAAATGAAAATAATAAATAATTTGTTCTCTGTCTTCACTTTATCAGCTAAGTCTACTTAATCACCAATTACAAACACACTCATTATTGCCTTTGATGGACAAAAACAACTTACTCAAAACATGGGCTCTCTGTTTATGCACCAATAAAACTATTTTTTGAAAGATTTTAATATCACTTTATTTTTTACATTTTCATTGATCTTTTGTGTATTTCATACAACATTTCTCAGTCCAATTTAGACACATTTCCTTTTCCATATCCCCCAGCCCACCCCAGTTCATGCATTCTGCCACACATGTCTTGTGTCTTTTTCTCAGTCTTTTTAAAGTTTTTCTCTGCAGAGGTTTATTTGGGTAGAAGTTTACTGTTTCTTGACCCAGTCCTTTTGTCGTTATTCCCTCCCATTTGTATTGCTCCAAAATATGTCTTTATATCTGTCACATATATACCAAAATTATGACCTTTGAAAAGAAGCTGTATGTTAAATCCAAAGTATGTTTAGGAGTTCACATTTTTCCCTTTAATTTTATATTACTCTAATATATGAATACATACCCTCCATCCATGTACCACAATTTCAAAGTCTGAAAATAACTGGTAAGTTAATTCTGTTAAGGGATTCACATTATAACAGCACAGTTGCTTTCATATAAAAAGAAATATAACATTAACGTTGCTCAGCTTGACTTTCAACTAGGGGTTTGGTGCTAGCATCCACAAATGAGGCACACCATGCATTGTTTGTCTTTCTGGGACTGTGTTACTTCACTTAACATAATGGCTTCTAGTTCCATCCATTTACCTGCAAATTTCATGATGTCATCTTTCTTTACTGCTGGATAGAACTCCATCATGTAGATATACTACATTTTCCTTATCTACTCATCAGTTGAGGGACACTTGGGTTGCTTCCAGTTCTTCATTATTGTGAAGAGAGCTGAAATAAACATGGATGTGCATGTATCTCTGCAATATGATGAATCTTCTGGGACTATACCCAGAAGTGGTATGACTGGGTCAAGTGGTAGGTCATTCTGAGCCTTTTAAGAGTTCTCCACACTTCTTTCCATAAGGATTGCATGAGTTTGCAGTCCTACCAGCAGTGGATGAGTGTTCCCCCTTCCCCATAACCTTTCCAGTATTTGGTATCATTTGTTTTCTTGATTGTAGCCAGTCTTATTGGGGTAAGATGAAATTTAAAAGTGGTTTTAATTTGCATTTCCTTAATTACTAGTAATGTTGAACACATTTTTTTTTTGTATTTTTGAGACAGGGTCTCCCTTTAGTCCCAGCTGGCCTGGAGCTTGCTCTGTAGACCAGGCTGGCCTTGAACTCACAGAGATCTGCCTGCCTCTGCCTCTTGAGTGCTGGGATTAAAGGCATGCACCACCATGCCTGGCTGAACACTTTATGTTTCTCAGCTATTTTTACATCTTTGTGAGTCTCTGTTCAGCTGTTTACTCCATCTTTTGATTGGGTCATTTGTTTTCTTGCTCTTTTGTTTTTTGAGTAATTTATACAATCTGGATGTTAAACCTCTGTCAGATGTGTCACTGGTGAAGGTTTCTTCTCACTCTGTGGGTTTTGTCTTCACTTCTTTGTTTCTTTTGCTGTACAGAAGGTTTTGAGTTTAATGAGGTCCCACTTGTTGATTATTGATCTTATTTCCTGCACAGCTGCTGTATGATTTAGAAAGTCTTTTCCTACCCCTATGTTTTGTAGGATACTGACAATGTTTCCTTCTATCATTTTTAGAGCTTCAGGTTTCATGTTGAGGTCTTTCATCCATTTGGGATTGATTTTTGTACAGGGTGAAAGGTAGGGGTTTAATTTTATTCTTCCACAAGTGGTGATCCAGTTTTGCCAGCACCATTTGCTGAAGATACTGTCTTTCCTCCACTGAGTCTTCTTGGCCCCTTTGTTAAATATGAGGTGGTTGAAACTGCATATGCTCAAGTTTGGATTTTCAATTTTGTTCCATTGAGCTTTAGGTCTCTTTTTATGCCAGTACTAGACTGTTTTTATGACTATAATAACCCTGTAATATAGTTTGAAGTCTGGTATGGTACCCCCCCATTGCTTTTTGTAGTAAAGCTATAAAACAGATTGGACTTGCAAGTTAAAGTTTGGCCACTATGTATCGGTACAATTCCACAGGAAGGAAGTTGTGAAGTCTGTTGGAGCAGGTATCTTCAGATGCCCTCATCCCTGATTCATTGATCCCTGAGCCTAGATTTCTAGAGTCTGAATGTTAATACTTCACTTCATAAAGATGATGAACATTTAACCAGCTTTTGACATCATTTCTTTTGTACAAAATAAGACTGACTGCATGATTAAAGATACCAGATTTAAAAAAAAATCATAACCCAAAGTTACAAAATTTAGAAGACTTCAGCCAGGTATGGTGGCACACATCTTTAATCCCAGTACTTGGGAGGCAGAGGCAGGTGGGTGTCTGTGAGATGGAGGTTGCCCTGGTCTGCATACAGAGTTTCAGGCCAGCTGGGGCTACAGGGAAACCCTGTCTCAAGAAAGCAAACAAATAAACAGACAAACACAAGCAGAGAGCAAGCATAAATACCTCATGGAAATGACATCCGCAGTTGCCCTGTAGAAACTCTTTACACCGCCCCATCGTGATAGTGAAGGTGTCTACTGCTTCATAGCCGTATGCTTTGGCAGCATCCAGAATACTCACATTTTCTTTCCATAAGTTTTGTACTTCACTCTGTATTGCAAAGCAAAAGACACGGGACTTTTATTAACTGAGGATTATTTTATGATTCAATCATTCAAGTGGATATCATGTAAATGGCATTTTCCTTTACCAAGACTGGTTGAATTGTGAGATGCCTTTCATGTTAGTTTTTAAAGTGAAGATAGGCTCTAATTTTTGATTCAGAATGTCAGCATAATCACTTATATATGAATATATATATGTGAAACAATATATAAATATTTATAGAGACAGAGAGTTGTGAAATTTTCACCTAATAAAAATTAATTGGCACCTAATTTTTGTTTAGCTTTCTGCTGAGGGATGTGATTAAATGGGTAAAGAATGTGTGGTCATTGATCATAAGACACAGGATCTAATAGGAGAAAAGGTATGTCAATAGCTGAAAAGCCTTTGTTAATAAGCAAGATTCTACACTGACAGGAGTGCACTGTCAGGGGCAGAGGGGCACTTCCAGAAACGATTCCAGTAGACTTTTGATCAAAGTTTGCTAGTTGGATAATGAGGAGGAGTTCGCTTGGGGGAGCGGCGGAATGGAGAGAGGGGTCCAGCTGCTGCTTCTCTGGATCACCCTCCTTCCACCTTCCTGTTCCATGAGTCCCAGGCAGTGACTGAACATGGGGTTCTAGTTCAGGTTCACTCTGTCAGAGGAGGGACAATACCACTAATTACTCTTGCTCCAACACTTTTTCATGGCTTAGCTAAGCTTCTTAAAACTGATCTGCAATCTGAGACTCTTCCTACACAATCCAGCCTTCCCACTCTCCTTTGACATCAGAACAGACACATTATGCATCAGACACAATCTTTAACAAAATTGGTCACTCAAAAGATATTTAATGCGAAACTGAATGCCACTGATTGGGCACTTAGGTGAGCAGTGCTTCCTGCCTGCTCCGGCGTATTTCCCTGTATCCTTTCTACACATTCTCCTAGTACTTCCCCTTAGCCCCCTCTTCCTATCATGGTGTCAGTTTCTTGGGGAACCCAAGCTGACACAGGGAAGGAATTGTCTTCCTTTTTCCCTTCTCTAAAACATAAATATGAAATTTTCATTTTTAATGTTAAAGGCAAACAATTACTTGTATTTTTAATCTAACTGGAAGGCAAAGGAAGTAGCCCACTCCCATAGATTATTTTCTGTCATCTGCACTGTGCTTGCCTGCTTATTTTTGTATGCATTCACAGAAGAGTGTCTTCTTTAAGAGAAAGCTAATGAATAGAGAAAGCCCAGGAAGAAGCACTCCCCAAAGAGATGACACTTGTTAATACTTGAAGGGGTTTTTAGAAGTTACCAGGGTGAGTAGGGAGAATATGCCCTAAGAAGAGGGAACATTAATCTAAAGCTCTGGGGGTATTTGGGAACATGGCTTGATGCTTCATTCTGTGTGTGTGTGTATGTATGTGTGTGTGCGTGTGTGTGTGTGTATGTGTGTGTGTGTAAAAGACTGTACATGTGTACATGTCTAGGGGAAGTTGCAAGACAGTCTTAAATGGCCATGCGAATATATGCTAGGAGTTCAGATATATGCCTGTCTTTGCTCAGTATAATCCCTTTCTCCTTTCTGTTTTCTCTCCTTCCCTCCCTTCATCTTCTCTCCATTTGAAAAGACTGATGAGCTCCACCACATCTCTGGGGCTAGGCAGAATCTTTAACACAGAGTCTCAAGCATAGCAAGTGAAGAAGATACAATGTTTGCCAGGATGGATGAATGTGAGCTAACAGCCTAATTACAAACAGGGTCATAGGTATGCTCGTTATTGTGAAGAGGACCACAATCTAAGAAATAGTGTAATGCTACAAGAATCTCAAGAAAGAATCACAATCCTGACTGGAAGCCTTCAAGTAACACTGCCAGAGTTCGAGCTCATAACTCATAGTAAAAACTATCTAGATCCCCTCCCTAGGATCACGCACCCTTCTGTCCCCCAGGGATTTTAATGTCCCAGCTCGCTTTAAATGACTACAAACCAGTTCATCCTAAGATTTTGAATTTGGAATTGACTTCCATAACAGTTCTCTTGTATTATAGAATATTGGGCATCCAGGAAGTTCAGGTTTCAAGAAAGAAGGGGGTCCTGTTCTCTGTGCTGGGAAAACCCAGAAGAGCTCAACATAGAGACAAAAATAATCTTAACCTCCTTAAATGGCCAGTGTGCACCTCAACTGTGACCCTGCCTTTGCTCCTAAACCCAGGCCACTCGCCTTGCTTGAAAGAGAGCAGCTGGTTCTGACCCACAGATTTCTTCCTTTTCTGTTCTAATTGTTCTACTCAGTATTGAGACAAAGATGCTATCTTTAAGGACTGGCTTAGGGGACCCTACTATCTTTCATTTATAAATATGAAACTAGAGGGAAAACTATGATATCACTTCTAAGATATATTGTATATGTATGTGTACATATACATATATTAAGATATCATCTTCAAAAATACCACTGTTTCCCAAAGGATTCATTGATTCTGACAGTTTCATTTGTGGTTTTGTGATTAATCTGAGACAGGGAAAGACCCTTGATATAACCTATAAAAGTGTATGAAATGCTGGTGGGGCAAGAAATACAATAGACGATCTCTCTCATATACTTCTGTTACTGCTTCACATCACTGGGACTCCTTTCCATCTTTCTTGAATTCAATGCATTATTTACAGCACTTTTGTGGGCTATTGTCTCCTGGTCTACAGGGACAGTTAGAATGGATTTGAAATCATAATTCATATGTATTTTTTTATTTTTATGAAGGTTGATGAATTTTGTGGAATGTCTTTTGGATTCTTTTTCATCAGGGGTTTATAAATTCATGTAGCCTCAAAGCAATAGCTCACCTGTGTTAAGAAATGCACTCCATCCACAGGCAGATGAAATCCAACCCCCAAACTTTTGATGATCACTAGGATATCGAGCAAATTTTCCCTGCATGAAATGACCAGAATTCTAGTCACAAACTTCAGTTGCATTTCTACATGTTTATTAATTACATTAACCAGTACTATAGGATTCTTTTAGAATGTGATCATTTGTATATAGAACTAAGTTCCCATTTTATAGGTTTGTCATATATTAAATTTTATTATAGACAGAGTATCAATGTGTCAATGGACATTATTATTTGTTTTATTTAATATCTTATTGATTCTTTGAGAATTTCATACAATGTATTTCAATTTTATTTATTTTTTATGTGTACGAATGTACTGTCTGCATGTAGGTTGATGCACCCATGTCGCACAATGCCACAGAGTTCAGAAGAGGGTGTTGGATTCCCCTGGAACTGGACTTAAAGACGGTTCTCAGCCGCCATGTGGGTGCTGGTGATCAAACCCGGGTCCTCTAGAAGAGCAGTTGGCACTCTTAACCGCCAAGCCATCTCTCCAGCCCCACAATTTATTTAAAAAATATATTAATCACTTTATTTCACTTAAAGATTCACTTGTATAGCAATGAATATATGCTACACATTATTTTCAATATAGTTGTATGGTTGGTTTGAAAAAGGTTTCACAATGTACTCCAGGATAGCTTTGAATGTATTATCTTCTTGTATTAGCCTCCAAAATGCTACAATTACAGGTATGTGCTACCACATTTGGTTAGTAGATGTTTTGATATGTAGTTAAGTTTAAATAAGGATGCTAAAGATCCATGATTGAACATACAAGTATTTCAAAATACAAAATTAGTCTTTAAGTTTTAAACTTTAAAATTATAAAGCTGTCTTTCACATAAGCACTGAATAAAGCTTAGTTATATCTATCTATCTATCTATCTATCTATCTATCTATCTATCATCTATCTATAGCTATATAAAGTACTTTTAAAGAAAAGAGTAAGATATTTATGACAATTGTTGTTACAGCAAAGTTACCTCTTTAAAACCTTGTGAATGATTTGCAGGTGATTGGAATTAAGCCACTGAACACCACCAACAACCAATACAGTCTGGCTAGTATTCTCTAAGGGACGTGATCTGCAATCCAGAAAGAAAAACAACACGTGTTACTTTAGAACAGATGGTAAACATTTTAGCTGCGTTCCTTCACATTTCAATGAACCATGTCTGGCTTCCTGATCACAAGGCCTCCTTGTCATTTGCAGCTCATTTTCAGCCACATTAGTGAGTATCTAAGCTTTTCAGCACCTTTGATATACAGTGAGCAATTATGACTGCACACTGTGGCATTTTGCCATCCAGAATAGTTCTATTGTACCTTTGCAAGAGATGTTCAAGTGCATTCTCAAATGTTGGTCTCAATGAAGGACTCATCCAGAACTGGGGATAGTAGGAGTAACTGATCAGCGTCTTCCCACCGTTGACATTGGAGTACAGTTTAGTGCCATGCACCTTCTGCCACTCCTGAAGCGTTTCGTTCAGCCTTTCAATCAGATAATACATCATCCCTCTGTTGGTTGAGTCTCCAATGAAAAGAATCTATAAATTAAAGAAGACATATTGGTTTCCAAATCAGATGTTTACATAGCACATAGCATAATCTAAAATAATTTATTAGGACTAGAGAGATGGAGCAGTAGTTAAGAGCACTGACTTCTCTTGTAGAAGACCTGGGTTTGGTTCCAAGCACACCCATGGTGGCTAACAACCATTCATAACTCCAGTTCCAAAGGATCCGATACCCTCTTCTGATTTCCATGGGCATTGCACTGCACAGGTACAATTACATACATGCAGGCAATACACTTATGCACATAAAATAAAAATAATAAAAAATATTTTTCAAGTAATTTGTTAAATGCTCATATGTTTACTTGTCTAACAGGACAACCCTTCAAACGGAAATACCATTCATCATATTCTCCTCCAAACATATTCCTTCCTCTCTTTTATATTGTTAGTAATGAGCTCATCTGATTAATTAATGTTTGAAATTTTCATTTCATGTGGGTTTTAATTTCTCTGTCTTCTTTATATTCATTAATTTCTTATCTAATCAGGTTACAAGTCTCACTGACTTAAAATATTATAGGAAAATTTTTAGAACACTTAGGATTTTTAAACATCTGTTTTATAGATGTGCAAGCTGAGATCCACAGAGGCAGCTCCAGAGAGGTCATGCTATTATTTGAAAAAAGAGCCACAGACCTGGGATCTGATTTTCTGAGCAGTGCTTCACACCCTAGTTTGCATTAACCCAGTGTATTTGCTCTCCCGTTAGTCTGTCTCACCATCAGCACAGCCCTGCCTCCGGCTCACAGTACCTCAAAGCTGTGCCATTGCAATGTACCAAGTAAGCTTTCCTTCTCACATTGTCTGCACTCCAATTCATTCAGCATATGGTATTGGAGGGATCAGTTTTCAAGTGCTTAGTGGTGGGCATCTTATTTGTATGCTCAAAATTTTATTGGTTCTCCATTTCCTGTAGAATCAAGTATGAACTGTTTAGGTTCAACTAACATTTACTGGATTTTTATTGCATAGCAGTCTATGATTGGTGATTTCCACACATGAGGAATGGGAGACTCGGGAAGACTGGGGTCATAAATCTAGTAAATGGTGAACACAAAACTCAGACCCAAGTCCTTTGACTTCAAGTGCAGGGTCAATGACCTACCTTCTCAATACATCTACTAATAGTGTGACAGACTTCAGCTTTCTCACTGAACATGATTTGTAGTCAACAACATCTGTTTTTCCCCTTGTGTTAATCCATCTGGCTAAGTGTTCCTCCCTGTACAATCCCACCTGTCAACCACCAGAACCGATATAAATGGCACTCTTACTAAAGGTCTATTCCAGTGCCCCTAGTCAGAGTTACCTTCTCTGTCTTCAGTGATTCCATTAAATTTTAAATTATAAGCTTTGACAAAGTGTACATGAAATTATGGTTGCTTGTATCTATGAAATTATGGTTGCTTGCATCTGTCTTTTTCCTCCTATCTTATCAAAAACTACTCGAGATCGGGGTCAACCTCTGATTCTATTTCCCTCAGAGTAGCATGCATCCACTTTAAAAGTTCTGAGTGAATTGAAAGTAAAAGGGATTTTTTTTCAGTAGACAATTCCTTTGAAAGCTTTTGGATAATGTTTAATTCACTCTTCAGTTTTTCCTCCTTCCTTTGAATGTGGCTTTCCACGAACCATGCACATATTTCCCCTGATTTTTAAGCATTGCTATCATTTCTATTTATCCATTCACAATGAATTTAGTGAGAATCTGCAAAGGTTTACTCTTTCCACAGTTATGTGTTTTGAAATACCTCTGTGGAAAAAAATCCAGAAAACTGCTGCAATTTGCCTTCAGATCAAACACTGTTACCATAAACAGGGTCAAGCTAAACATAATAATAACACATCAGGCCCCTGACTCATGGTCTCAGTGAAAGTCCATTTGGGGTAATAAGACTCTAGTTATTTGTTGTTAGATATTACCTCCGGTTTGCTGCTCTAGGTTTCTGATTTTATTTATTTGTCGTCCTGGAGGTTAAACCATGGGCATCTCTCAATAGACAAGCACTCTGTCACTGAACTGTCTTCGGGATTTTCTTTACTTTCTATTTATAGAGAGGGTCTTTCTGAGGTGCCCAGGTTAGTCTTGAACTTACTCTGTAACCTCGGCAGGCCTTGAACTTATGAACCTCCTGCTTCAGCCTCACAAATCATCTGGGATTACAGGCTTGTAGCACTGAATTTAGGAGATTTCTTTTTATTTAACTTTTTTAATCATTTTTTTTAATTATGTATAGTTGGGTATGTCTGTGTGTGGGTATGTGCATGTGGGTGTGGCTGCCAAGAGAGGTCAGAGGCATTGGATCACCTGTATCTGGAGTTATAGGCAGTTGTGATCTGCCTATCATGGGTACTGGGACCTGAACTCAGGTTCTCTGCAAGAGCTGTGTTTGCTCTTAACCAATGAGCCATCATTCCGGCCCTGAAACTTCTTTCTTTTATTTAAAATTTTTTACTTGTTATTTTTATTTGATGTGTATGAGTGCATTGTCTGCATGGATACAGGTGCAGCCATGTCATGCAGTGCCCAGTGAGATCAGAAGAGGGTGTTGGATCCCTGGACCTGGATTTAGGGATAGTTGTTAGCCATCATGGGGGTTCTGGGAATCGAACTAGGGTCCTCTGCAAGAGCAGCAGTGCTCTTAACCTCTGAGCCATGGATCCTAATCTCTTATAAAGACTCTGGCCATACTGGATTTCGTAGGCCGCTCAGATGAATTCATTTTACCATATTTATATCTTCAAGGGATTTATGTCTAAATATCAGCACTTGCTGAGTTACTAGGGATTAGAAATTCAGCATATGAATTTGGTGGAGATGTAACAATTCAGCCCATCAGATTAACTACAGAACTGTTGAGACCAAGCTTTGTAGCTGTCATTGTTTTGAGACAGGGTCTCTCTATAGTGCACAGACTGGCCTCAAACTCATGTTCCCCCTGCTTAACCTTTCTGAGTACAGCACTGGTAAATGCACTACAAGTTTTCTCATAGCTTCTTTTCATTTCTGTAGCAAGGTGTGGTCCCTCCCAGGCAGCTAGCTTTGCACAAGGTCCCAAGCATTGGATATCTCTATTGTGGACTATTGAGAGATGTGGAGATTTAGGTAAATAAAGCAACTGCATATACTGAGGGAACAACACCAAAATGTCTAGCTTTCCAGTCTTTTCCATGTGGTTATTTCTGCAGCCAGCAAAGCACATCCGAGGCAAGGGAGCCCTGTTTCCGAATTCCTAGATACTGCTCTTTACTAACAAGAGAATATTTTAAATAAACTGTGTTTCCTTTCTAACAGTTCATTTATTTATGTGTAAAATGGAGGGAATAACAACACCAGTGGACAGAAGAGAGATGTCAAGTTTTTTACTAGCAATCAGAGAGGGCACTGGCACTAAATCATGGGAAAGGTGGGCAGGATTTTTTTTCTGTTTCATGTGCCCCTTGTGAGCCACTTGGAATTCGTTAGTGCACAGAAGAAAAATGTGGCAGGAAGTGTCTAAGGCCCAGAAGTCTATCTCCTTCTCTGTCAAGCCAGCAGGCCCTGAAGGCTTCTATAGAAACCAAAATTCTGGCTGGAAGGCTGGGGAAATGACCTTACCCTTAGCGAAGCAGCACTCTCCAACAGGGCACCGGGGTCCCATAGAGACCGGAGGCTATCGAGAGCCACACAGACTGGCAGGAAGGGTCTGCCCTACTGTTAGCAGCTCTGCATAGTACTTTAATCCAAATGAATCCAGATAGCTATCAAGATACAGATCAGGGCAGACCGTTTTCCAGGAGATTATTTTATCACAACACAGTTTCCACTTATGAAAGGTGGAAAAAATAAACAAACAAATCTAACTAAAATAAACAAGTCGTGATCTTAAGATTTTCTTGTAACTATTTTGTCAATCAATGAAAATGTTTTTTTCAGTCAGTGTGGGACATCAGTCTTGGTTTCAGGCATACATTGCTCACATGCAGGCTGGCACGCACTTGGTGCCATAAGCGTACTTGTTTGCATGTCCTTTCTGGGCACACCCTATGAGTTGGGATGGGGCATGATGGTGTGGAGGTCTAGGATTGGCCACTGGGAGATGATGTCACAGATGTAAGGGTTGCCCGTCCCAAACCTATATAAGTTGCCTGTAACGTAGAATAAAGAGATTCTCACAGATTTGCACCATCTGATGTTGTCCCTGGGCTGTTACTGCACATGTGATTGGCTGTGGGGCTATCATCCCATAGCTAGCTCTTCAGCTCGTTAGGTTGTGGGAGCCAGAAGCCCCACAACTGCACGTTTGGCTGTGGAACTATTAGTTCCACAGCTGTGTGTTTGGCCGAGGGACTATCACACCCGCAGCTGCGTGTTTTGTCACAGGGCCATCAGCCCCACACACGCCCAAAGTTAGCAGTCCTAAACAAGAGAACATACCTGAGTTTAAAGCATCCGCTCCTTCAAGTGCAACAAACACAATTAAATAATACCATGAATTATATAGGGTGGCTCTATTTCAGTCACATGATTCATATTCAGTCTTTATATCCTTTAGATTATTCATATTTGTTGAAAAGGAAATAATTTGTTAAAAAGGAAATAATTTGTTTTAAAGGACAATTTCTACTTTAAAAACTTATATTACCATAACCAATATCTGTGAATAGCTATTGAGTTGATGAATGGCTTCCTTCTCCCATGAAAACTACTGTCTCCCACTAGCATGCAAAATATTGGTTGGCATAAGTGACCAAAGAGAAAAAAATTGATTATTAAATACAAATGCCCAGTAAACACTCATAACAATAACCAACTTTGGTGATAAAACTTTAAAATAACTAGGCCCCTACTCTCAAAGAGATTTAAAAAACCCAATGATCTTATGAATTCTGGTAAAGAAATCATTTTATGTACTGCAAAATGCCAGGAAAGTGGACTTTTCCAGTTAGTTAGCTTCCTTATTTTGTCTTTTTTCTTTCGTTTTACTATAAGTCTATAGAGACTCAAACATTTTTGATTGGCACAAAAGTAGGACCTTGTTGGACAAATTGGATCTTCCTTGTTTTGTTTGTAAATTAGAATTATTTCATAAGGATTTCTACTTATAAAAATAGTTAAAGGTGTTTGTCAAAACATATGATAAAAGCAGAATAAGTTGGGGGCTGGAGAGATAGCCTAGTGGTTGAGAGCACCGACTGCTCTTGCAGAGGACCCGGGTTTGATCCCCAGCACCCACATGGTGGCTAAGAACCGTCGGTAACTCCAATTCCAAGAGAACTCCAGTTCCAGGGGAATCCGAGACCCTTTTCTGACCTCCGAGGCATTGCATGACACGGTGCACAGACCTACATGCAGACAGTACACTCATACACATACAAAAATAAATACATTTAAAAAAATTTTTTAAAAAGCAGAATAATTTGGAAGCAGCATGGTCAAGAATAAATGACTGATTATATACAGGCACAACTCATAATTCTTTTTCTTTCTTCCTCTTTCTTTCTTTCCTTCTTTCTTCTTTTTCTTTCTTCCTGTGGTAGTATTTATTCTAAACACATACTAAACACATACTAAACACATACTAAACACAAACTAAATATACACTAAACACATACTAAACATATAGTAAACAAGTCTTCTCCCACTGATCTGTATCTCCAGCCCTTTTACATTTTTTATTTTGCACAAAAGTATCAATACATTGCCAGGCTGGTCTGGAACTCACTCTGTAGCTCAGGTAGGCCTTGAACTTGTGATCCTTCTGCCTTAGCCCTCCAAGTAGCTAGCAATATAGCCTCACATCACCAGGCCTGGCTTCATCTTTAATAATGATTTAGAAACATCAATGTAATAAGATAGGAAAGTTATCTTACTAATTTTTTTAAATAAAAAGTGAATTACAATCATAAGTAATGACTGCATTTTTGTAAACATAAAGTATGTGTATACATAGAAAAAGTTCTAGAAACATCATGATTATTTTGAAAGAGCAATTGTTATAAGAGTGTTCTTTTGCTGACTTGCTTATTTGTTTATGTGTTTGTTTATTTATATTTTTGAGATAGGTCTCCCTGTAAACTCAGCTATCCTGAACTCCCTCTATAGATCAGGCTGGCCTCAAACTTACAGAAATCCATGTGCCTCTAGCTCCTGACCGCTGGGATTAAAGGCATGCATTGCCATGCTCTCTTGAAACAGAGTCTTACGGTTCTCTGACTGGGCTCAAACAGGCTACATGAACTCACTATGTAGCTATGGATGAACTTGAACCCCTGATTCTCCTTTGTCCACCTCCTGAACTCTGGAATTAGATGCGTGGATCACCATGCTCAGTTTATATGGCGCTGGGGATCAACCCTGAGCTCTCCTGCATGCGAGGCAGGCACTCGCCGATGGTGCTGCATCTCCAGCCCTCATTCGCATTTTCTAAAACGAACATGTGTTGGCTTTTATGTTAAGAAACCAAAAGTGACAGAAACAGCAATGCCAAATTTATTTCGTTTTAAATATTTTGAGAATTCATCTAAAATTTATGATTAACCAACTCAACAAGCTCCATTTCTATTTATGGAAAGCAGTATTTTAAGAAGTGGATTAAACACTGGTCCAATAGGCCTATCACACAAATAATGTTAATCACATTTTGGGTTCCTTTTGCAACATGCCACATCACATCTTTTTGTGTATTTAAGGATTTATTTTTATTTTTTATTTATGCTGGTGTGTGTGTGTGTGAAGAGAGAAAGAGAGAGAGAGAGAGAGAGAGAGAGAGAGAGAGAGAGAGAGAGAGTTGTGCGCAGTTGGCCATAGGATTCCCTGGAGTTCCAGTTACAGCCATCTAGTATAGGTGTCAGGAACTGAACTTGGGTCTGCTGGAAGAGCCCTTAACTGCTGAACCATCTCCAGTACCAGAACATCGCATTTTCTATGCACCATCAAGGTGGTATGAGCCTGTCTCTATTGAGATGGAGTGTGGGAAGTCTAACTTCTGTGCTATGACAGGCTAGGTCTTTGCTCATCAGCTAGATACAAATATGCATTTCAAGAGTTTTTTATTTGCTCTGTTTGCAGTGTGGGCATTGCAAAGGACATAGTTTCCAGGATTTTTTCCACTGTTTCACATCATCATGGACCATGGGAACTTGCAGGGACATGGGAGGAGTTGGAAGGGGACTGAGAGGCATGAAAATAATGCAAAGATTATACTTATGTATGATAGTCACAAAAGTTAAAAAAAAAACACAGAAAGCCATGCATGCCTTGATATTCTTTACTTTCATGGCCAGTGCCTCAGCAGCACAGTCCTGAATTAGCTAGGGCAGGTTAAGCAGTGTGACAAAAGGAGAACAAGGATGGCTCAAATAAAGTTGGAGTTTACGTCTCTCTTAGGAAGAATGGTTTTAAGTGGAGGTATAGGAGCAAGGACATTGATATGCCATGACAAAAAGGAAAACAGTCTGGGTTTTCTCTGATCCAACCTGGGACGCTGTGCACATCACTATTGATGTGAATGCACTGCTTAGAAATAAGTCACATGACCACGTCAACAGAGTCTGAGAAATAATGTGCAGTTGGGTGTCAGGAAGAGGGAGAATTGAACTGATGAGCACTTAGCTCTTTCTGTTCTCCCACATGCCAAGTCTTCCTAGGGGAACACTAGACCTGGAAACTGAGATAACTCCAGCTGTAAAGTGAAGTATATTAAAAGCTAAACTTATGTACTACATGACACACAAGGAGACTTCATTGTCAGAGAAGTTGGTTCCTGGTCAGATTATAGCAAATATCATTTGTTGGTGAAGACAAAACCAAGACTTTGGGAAATTCTGATTTAAGGGTGCAATAAAGTGATTTCCATTCCATTTATTTCTTCAGGAAGGGAAAGAACAATGACAGTTTTAAAAGCTTGGTTTATTATCTTTCCGTTATGTACATGAGTGTCGTGCCTGCATCTAAGTGCACCTGTGTCCTGGAATGTCTATAGAGGCCAGAAGAGGATGTCAGATCCCCTGGACGTAGTTACAGAACATTGTTAGCTTCCATGTGGGTACAGGAAGCAGAACCCAGGTCCTCTAGAAAAATACCCAGTGCTCTTAACTACTGAGCCATCTCTCCAGGCCCAACAATAAAAACTTACTGTTGATTTAATTTTTATTTTATGTGTTTTAGTGTATTGCCTGCATGTCTGTGAGTACACCTGTGTCGGGGATGCCTGTGGAGCCAGGAGAGGGTGGAAGATCTCCAGGAGCTGGCGTTACAGACGGTGCCCCGCAGCAGTTCAGTGCATCCTGTGCTCTTGACTGCTGAGCCATCTCTCTCAACCAGACAATGACAATTCTTAGACATGTATTTTTGTTTGTTTTTTGAAATACGTAGTCTTGGTTGACTTGGAACTTGCTGTGTAGACCAGGCTGATCTGGAACTCATAGAGATTCACATCTTTGCTTTCTGAATGGGATTAAGGTGTGTCTCACCATGTGTAGCATCGTGTAAATATGGTAATCCATAACCTTTGTTCAGAGTCAGTAAATGTAACAAAAACATGATTAGCAAATTAAGTTTTTATTGTGTATATACAAATGCATATACACATAGTGTATGATATGAACGTGTTACTGTGTGTGCACATGTGTAGAATGCATATATGTACATGTGGAGGACGGAGGTGAACACTGGGAAACTTCCTCTGTTGCTCTCTCTCCACCTTTTAAATTCTTTTTGAGAGAAGGTTTCTCCCTGAGTGTGGAACTCGCTGATTCTTCAGGACTGGTTGGCCAACAAGCCCCAGGGATTGCTCCTGTCTCCATCCGCCTAGCTCTGGATTATGCATGTGCCCTGCCCTGCCCTGCCCTGCTCTTATGAGGGCACTGGGGATCAGAACTCAAGTCCTTTAGCAACTGAGCCATCTCCTCAATCCCTAAATAAAATTACTTTATTTATTATTTTCATTTATTCTTTGTGTATGAATATATTGCCTGTATGTGTGTAAGTGCACCTGTGCTGTGCAATGCCTGCTGAGGTTACCGACGGTTGTTACTGCCATGTGGTTGCTGGGAAGTGACCAAAAGAGGAAAAGAAAGTTGTGTTTTTTAAAATCATCTTCCTCCTTCTGCTCTTTCCTCTACCATCGGTCAGATCTCAAATTCGGACAGTAACAGAGTGATTGCTTTGACTCCAGTAAAGTGTATGCAGATGCTCACACAGGGCTCAGCCAAGCTAACAAGAACCCGCTCTCATGGCCAATGGGGAAAGGAAGATAGGAGCTATTTGTCTATTTTGTCAAGGTAATGGTTGCTTCCTGGAGAGCACTCACATTCGAGTAAATAAACAATAAACAGGAGGAGAGCAGTTCTGTTTTTCCCATGTAATTCAGAGCCCAGAATAGCCCATGTATGTCCACAGTTCTGTGGGGATTCTGAGGAGCTGTGGGGTTGAGACCCAGGGCTTTCCTTCAGTAAATATCCATCTGTCAGTGAAGAGAGGGCTGGCTCAGCTGTTATATACAGCTGAGACTGATAAGACAGCTAAGGAGAGTTAGGTCACAATGAAAATCTAGCTGAACAAAGCATTTATCTATGAATTATGATATGGTGATAATGAATGTTTTCCAATCATGCATATTAATTAAATTGGCTATAGATGAATAGCCAACTTTCTGTTTGGGGTAAGAACAAATGTGAGATTAATCCACTCACTCTCAATCACATATTTTGGCAAGAAAAGGAAAGCAACTATGTAACAGCAGATAAACTCATTCCTTTAGAATGGTATGTCTCTATTGTCATTCCATCCTGCTGTTGCTGAGGAGAGGACCATAGATAAGTCATCCTTCCTGTTGATAATTATGGGGACATTCATGTCTTTTTACCCAGCCCGATTATTGAAACAGACAAGTGATGGTGAATTATGCAATCCTCATGGAATCTATGCATTACTCAAGGCATAGTATAAATTAGCCACAGACCAAATTGTAAACACCTAATGTACAAGAACTATGTAATGTGAGAACATCACTTTAAAATGTAAATTACCTTTCCTGTGTTAACAGCTCAGTTTAAGTACTTGCCATAAATATTGCCTTTTTATTTTTCCCCTATCTTTGTTCTACCCTTTTTTCAGGTATTTTCTTAGTGCTTAAAATTGGGAACTGTTTTCAATTAACAAAATAAGGGTTGGGCTGTGGGGATAGCACAGCAGTTAAAGGCTGAGGCTAAGAACCGCAAAAAACAAAATAAGGGTTTATTTAATTTAGTTGGCTCCTACATTTTTTTTCAGTTCTAAATTTGTTTGTCCTATTTCTAAACTATTTCCTTTGCATTTTACATGGTGACTACAAAGTCATGCGGATCCATATTTATCAAGATTTCATTCCAATCTTATTAAGAGGTGAGTATCTATTTGAAGAAACACATAAAATTAAAATTTATACCCTAGTTTTGAATTGATTTTTTTTTATTCAGTACAACCATTAATATACCACAAAGTAACTATATATCTATATCATCTCTCTATCATCTATTTATGTCTACAAATGAGATAGCTCCTATTTGGGCAAAATTAGTTTGGCGCTACAATTTGAAAGGCGTCCCATGTTCAAATGCTGTCCATACACAAGTTTGCTGCAGAAATCAATTTTACAGATGATCTGAGGAGAAATCTCTTCTTTCTTTCTACCTGGGAGATTATTCTGCCCTTCCTCTAGTTAATATTACTGAAATAAAAAATGATGACTTGGGCAAAGAAACTGTAACTTTAGCCAGGCATGGTGGCACACACCTTTAATCCCAGCACTTGGGAGGCAGAGGCAGGTGTATCTCTGTGAGTTCAAGGCCCTCCTGGTCTACAAAGTGAGCTCCAGGGCAGCTGGGACTAAAGGGAGACCCTGTCTCAAAAAGACAAAAAAAGAAAAAGAAAAAGAAATTGTAACCTTGCTCAAATGCCATTAAGTATAGTGAGTTTCTACAAATTTGAGCTGCTTTTCAAATCTCAACTGATTTGTGTCTTCTTCTTTCCCTGCAGGTAGGGTAGTATTTCCAAGTAAAAAGTTGGCATTTGTCAGTGTAAAGCAGTAGGCAATGGGTGGCAATTTTCATTACAACATAGGGAAATTTAACTGAGTCAAATGAGTACTTGGAGAGTCTGGAAAAAAAAAAAACAGAATGATATTTGATGTTCTGTTCTAATAATTCTCAATGGCCTGGTAAAAATCTGTTGCCCTTCCATTGGAATCTTTGGAAAAAGATAAGTTTAACATGTTTCCCAAAGCTGAAGCTTGCCAGAATTAGGATTCAGAACTCTACTTTTTTTTATAGCAGAGTATGTTTGAAATACTTATTCAAGGTAATACTGAAAACTGTGAGTTCTTACTGTTAAAAATCTGAGTTTGTCACATGATCTAAAGTGTGCATGTAAACCCAAAATGAGCACTTTGAGTTCATCTGCTGTCCCTTCCCGCTTGGTTCTAGCCTCTTGCTCAGTACGGAGTGCTCATCATTTGTTCTGTCAGCAAGAGGGAATCGAGAACTCTAGGTCTGGGTGATAGATTCTCACTGTCGATGCTCTCGGGGGTAAATGAACGTGCATATTCTTTTTCAAGATCAAAGTATTTCTATATGAGATAATAACTACCTAGATGACATTTAATTATAAACACTTTTCTCACCATAAGCCTCCTCTCTGGTACCATCGCCACACCCTCTGTGTCTGGACCTGGTACCTACCTGCCTTTGAGCCATTGCAGCTAGGGTTTAGGGCATTGAATAGTGTTTCTCTCTCTCTCTCTCTCTCTCTCTCTCTCTCTCTCTCTCTCTCTCTCTCTCTCTCTCTTTCCTGTCACTTAAAATTCAGCACATTGGGAGATCACGTTGTACCTCCCCGAGCAGATTCTTAGCTTTGAAATATTAAATTATGAGTGAACAGTGTGACATGGAGAAAGTAACAGCAAGCATTTAGAGCTCTATAAAGTGATTATCTGGACTCTGCCCTGTGATAACACTTTAGAGATAACACTGCAGTGCTTCTCACGTGGGCAGCAGAGTTAAGATAAGGGTGAGGAATAAAACTCACTCTATTAAGCGGATCGGAATTTAGATTTCCTGATTGCCAGTCTGAGGTGCTTCCTATTTCATTCCACCTTGCTGTCCTTCTACAATGTGTAGTAAATCTTGAGTAACATGGCTAAAGTAAGTCATGTGTTTCCTTTCTTGAATATCTGACATATTAAGAAGAGAGGTAAAATGTAGACATTTAATGGATTTAAAAAATAAAACATTTATATTACTTATTTTTGTGTATAACGTGAGTATGGGTTTTGTGTGTGTGCACATACACTCGTGGGTGCATATGTACACGTGTATGAATGGAGAGGCCAGAGGTTGGTGCTGGGCTGCTTCCTCTATCGCATCTCCACTTTACTGGGTATTTACTCATACCTGTTTGTTACTTCCAAAAATTCTGCTTTTATGTAAGCAGGCTTATATGTATGCATTAGGTTTTACATTCATGAGATTATTTGATGCATAGTCTATACTTGCTTTGGCTCTCAGTGTTACATGTTGGAATTTCATTAAACAGCCTCTGTCTCTCTGGTACCTTCTTCCTTCTATCAGGCACTTCCCATACCACTCATTTCCCCACTTCTCTGCTAAATTGGATAATGCTTCTCTGTGATGCATAAGCTAATCATTCTGGTAAGTAAGTCAGACTCTGTAGGTGCAATATCGATGTGTGGGCAAATGGACTTTTGGAGTGTGCAGATCTGCAGGACGAGAGGCAAGGGACCATGCTACAGTAATTCCTCTCTGCAACCCTGCCGGCTTGGTGGCTTCTGTTCAAGTCTTCATCTGTGTATGAGCCTTGGTTTTCATATTTTATAATAACATTTCTTTCTTGATAACAAGAAAAAAAATTGTGTCCTCTTCTTAACATTGTCATGTAAGTTGCTAGTAGCTACCTTTGTAATCAGTAGAGACGATGCTATGAAGTGTTTATGACCCATACAAATTCACATGTTAACACAAAAATACCCAATGTGATGGTGTCAGGTAGAACACTAGAGAGGTAGTAAGTTTAGATGAGATGATCAAGATAGAGTTCCTATATGATGGTATTGTTATTTGTATAAAAAGAAGGGACTCCTTGCCTCTAAAGTGGGATGCCTGCAAGAAGACAGGCGATAAGGCCTTGCTGTCGAAGACCTGATGTAAACATGGGAAAGATGTATTGAGACCACACTTGCAAGTGTACAGATGGTCTCTGGAATACCAGAGAGTGTTACCAAAGGCCACTAAACCAATAAAGCAAATATAGGTCTCCTTGAGTCAAGCAAGACTCCTCTGTCAGCACCAACTACACCTCATCTGCCTGGAAATACTGTGCAGCAGTAGCAGCCATATGCCTGTATATCCCAAATTGAATCGGCTATTAGCTCTCTCCTTGGAGGAATAACCCATGGCTGATGCCACAAGCTTACATCCTCTAATGGTTAGGAGATATTATAAGCCACAGTAAGACCCTGTCATATTTAACAGAAAAAATGTAATTCATGGATTAACATACCATCCAAACATCTGTGTCTATACCAAAGTAACCTACCATAACAATTAGTATTGTTTAAATACCTATATATCTAATTGCTTGTGCTTCATTAGTAGGATCGAAAGGTTATTCCTGGACAAACTGTCAGCCCATGAAAGGAAACAGCCAGAATTGACCAGAGTCCAAGACAACAGCCCCAGAGAAAGTAGACTGTTTTGCTTCTCATCCACCTGTGCCCCTTTTCTAAGCTTAGGGAACAATCTGCAGAAGAGGGGGCATGGTAGAATGTAAGGGCTGAGATTGGGGTGAATGGTGAAACTACAGCAATATAGTCTGGACACTCATTTGATCAACTTGATTGAACATACAAGCCCCCCCTGCTGGACAGTGGGACCCATGGGCTGTGTGGGTTTGGGCACAACTGCTTGCAAATTGGTTTCACATGAAGATGCTTGTACTCATAAATTATCACTTATTGTTAAAAAATGAAAAAAAACTGAGAGAAAGATGCAGGGAAATCATGGCAGAATGCATGATCTGGGATGGGGTGGGGTGGGGGGAAGGGAAAGGGAAATATGCCTGAACTGAATTGGAAAATGCTGTATGAAATACAAAAAGCATCAATAAAAAAATGAAAATTAAAAAAAGAAGACCCTCTCACCAAAAGATAAATAAATAAATAAATAAATAAATACAAACAACAAAAAAAGAAGGGACACAGCATTTTTTTTCCTGATATGTGTGGACACAATAAGACAACAACCACCAGAAACTGGAAATGACGCCTCTGCCCAGAACTGAGAAATAGCTGTCTCTCATTTCAACCTCCCAGTCTGTGGTATTTTGCTACAGCATCTTTAGCTAAGGCAGACAGAAAAGAAGGCCTTTCAATGTCTGCAGAGTTGATTAATCCACTGTGGAGGGTTAGATTGTATTTACTTATCATTTTACAGATGAAGAACATGAGCCTGAGAAACAATACATGTCTATTTCAAAGTCCCGAAATTCAGTGATGAACTTGCATCTACTGCTTTTCAGGTCAATCGACTGTGACATCTTCTTGGAATTGTCATGAATGTTCGAAATTCTGAGGTTAGGATGGAATGTGGAATCCAGAGCTGCCTGGCTGGTGTGAGGAGAGCTATTGTCACTTCTCCAGAGCTTCAGTTTTAGGATGCAGAGGTTGCATGGTTCAAGTTGATAGTGAAAGATGCCAGAGACACAGCTCTCATGTGCAGGGAACTCCTCACTCTCTTTAGACTTTAATTTTCTTAAATAGAGAACACACACAATATCTACCTCATAGAGTCATGGTTAAGAATGATTAAGATATTAACCTGGGCATGGTGGAACACACCTTTAATCCTGGCCCTTGGGTGGCAGAGGCAGGTGGATCTTTTTGAGTTCAAGACCAACCTCGTCTACATAGCAAATTCAGGACAGCTGGAGCTACAGGGAAACCTGGTCTCAAAAAGACCAACACCAACAACAAAAGGAATGATTAGGATTTTAATTTATTTATTGACTCAACAAATATTTATTTTATTGGTGCTGGTATTAAAACTAGGGTCCTTGAACATTCTCAGCACACTACCATTGAACTCTATACAAAGTCCTACTAATATTTACTATTATTAATTATTATGATTATCACACATCACAAATTGTGCTCAGAAATGAGGTTATGGCAGTGAATCTAACACATCCCTTATCTTGATGAATCTCACAACTGGTGATGTTTTAAGATATGAGAAAGTCAGGTACTCTTCCTCATACATAAAAGTCTCCATTAATATTGCTGTCAGCAACATAAGTTTCTAAATACTTGTTCTCTTGCCTACTCTTTTAAACAGTAAGCACTATTTCTTCTTATCATTAGAAATATTCTCCATCATGTTCTTCTTTTTAAGAACATATCTATCTTCCTGCCCCAGACTTCCTCTGTTGATATTCTTAAGATAGTAACTAATAGAAAATTTGGCATATGTTCTATAAGATGCTTTTTAAAAATCAGCTTTTGAAATCAGCCTGCCCATGTATAAGAGCTTATACACAGTATATATGAAAAAGTCCATCTGTTAAATAGTATGTTGAGAATCTGGTTAAGATTACTTACTTGATGTCAACCAGCATCTCTGTCTATGTGCCAATTTCCCATGTCTGAGAGTTCTGCTGGGCTCTACCTAGCCAGAGCATGCCTAGCAAGAAGATACTGCATGTCCAAGAAATCAGCTTAGAAGCCTCTCGCTAAAGGGAAAGTCAGTCTGGTGCGGTCCACGTGAGACCTGCCCAGGAATGCGAAAGAAGATCAGCAAGGTTAGAGCATGAGCACAACACCAGCACTGGGTAAGCTCTAGAAGCGAGTTCTGCATGCAGAAGCATTGGGCTTCTTGGACTGAGCTACAGATGTCTATTCCAGCAGGGGTGTCTGCTAGAGCTGCAGTTGACCAGGACAGCTGCTCAGAGATGTTAACTGCCAGTTGATGTGGAGAGCTCCTACCAAATTTGTGCTCTGAAAACAGCAAGAACTGGCTCAGAATAGGGCACAATTTAATATCCATCTGCCAGATAGGCTGGTTTGGAGAAAAATGAACATTTTGTCCAAGAATTATTAATGAGTGGGGCATGGTGGCACACAACTTTAATCCCAGTACTTGGGAGGCAGAGGCAGGTGGATCTCCATGAGATCAAGCCCAATTTGTTCTACATATTGAATTCCAGGCCAGGTGGGGATATAGCGAGACTTTGTCTCAAAAAAAAAAATTAAAGATCTTCTATGATAATGTCCACACATAATTCAAAAAGCTAAGTTGCATTGGGTTAGTTTTCCTCTGAAGAGCAAGAGAGGAGAAACAGTTCTAGCAGATACAACTGTCTGGTTTTCAGTGCCACCGGTGGCAAAGATTGAAGGCTTCCCTGGTGGATGCAGAACCTACCTTCCTTCCTTGAAGGCACTGCTGGAGTTTGGGCTTGGATAGGACACCATGTTGGCAGTTGTGTGGTTGCCAGGTTATTTCTGTCCAGTCACAGGTCCTGTTGTCTGAACAACTAAGGCAAGGCACAATCCACTGGCCTGGAATACATGGCAAAATTTCCTTTAGTTTGGTTTCTACTGGTGATGTTACAGTTTGCAAATAATTTTAGATCTCAGCATGTGACACAAAACCACAGATATTACAGTGGGAAGATGATTCTTATCTACTAAACCCAGTGGAGCAATCCACGGCCTCCCACCAACCAAAGAGAAGAGCAACAAGCACTTCTGTTTTAAAATAACAGTTCATGCTACAGTCAGGTATGACATCTGTCCATGAAGCCACATATGTACAAAGAAAACCTAGGTGATTGGTTACTTCCGAGTCCTTACTTATTTTTGACCAATACTTCAGATACTTCAATAGGACTCAAAGTCAGTTGGGAGTCCCCAAGTTGTCAGCTGGCCTCAAACATTTATTGAATTAACACATGATTAGTTTGCAAATTGAATAATAAGAGCCCAGCAGAACTCTCAGACATGGGAAAATGGCACATAGACAGAGATGCTGGTTGACATCAAGTAAGTAATCTTAACCAGATTCTCAACATACTATTTATCAGATGGACTTTTTCTTATTTTTCTTTTCTCTCAAGAGCTTTCAGCTACAAGAGAGATACTTTGGATATATATAATATATATACATATATATTTCAAAATAACATTATTTTGAAGACTGGTTATTACCCCTTAATTTGATAGATGAGATGGCACTTTGGGTGTGGGTTTTACTGCTCTTTCTAGCTGTGTCCTGTTGGTTTCTTCACAGGATGAGATGTGACGTGTTCTCAAACACTGATAGGATATGGTGGGGTAATATATTTAAAGCATAGTTGCAATAGCCTATTTACCTTTTCTACTGGCAGAGTTCTGTTGCTTTGGGACTTAGAAAAATTTTAAATGTTTAGTTATTTATTTGTGCAAGTGTGTGAGTAGAGCCTGCATCCATGCCACAGTGAGCATGTGGAGGTCAAAGGATACTACTGGGAGTTGCTTCTTTCCTTCCAGCTTGCTGAGGAAGGGTCTCTTGTTTGTGGTTCTGCTGTCATGTGTCATATACTTGCTGGCTAGCTGGCCAGCAAGTTCTAGGGCAACTGTCCTATCTCCACCTCCCCTCTTGCTGTAAGGGTTGAGGGATTACAGATGCTTGCCAGGCTTTTCACGTGGGCTCTGGGATTGAACTCCAGACGCCAAGGTTGTGCAGATATCACTTTTATCCATCGAGCCATCTAACTGACAAGTCTCAGTAAAAAAAAAGAAGTCCCTTCTACCTGTTCTGAGTCTGATTTGTGGTTGTGCTTGAAACAAGTCTATAGACTGATATGAATTGCTGTGGGAAGATTTTTTACCTTCAGGATATGAATATAGTACACTTTACATTCATGACAGGATGTCAGAATTGTGTGCATGAGTGTTGGTGTTTGTCAAAATAGTTACAAATAATAATCTATCAAGTGGAATATAATGTATGACTTTTTCTAATTTGGAACATGAAGGAAAAAGAATAACATCATATTAAAGGAAAGACGTTGGGGGAAAGAAGGAATAGGAGATATGGAGTCCTTTGAGCATATGTCTGAGAGTGGTGGGGTGGGTCGTCTGGTGGGGCTACTTCTACTTTTCCAAGTCATTTCCACACTGATTTCCATAGTGGCTGCAGTAGTTTACACTCTCACCAGCAGTGAGTAAGTGTTCCCATTCCCTTACATCCTGAGTGCTGAGGGAGAGAGGGGGGTATAGAGAGGGAGAGAGAGAGGGAGAGGGAGAGGGAGAAGAAGAGGAAGAGGGAGAGGGAGAGGGAGAGGGAGAGGGAGAGGGAGAGGGAGAGGGAGAGGGAGAGGGAGAGGGAGAGAATCAATTTTCCTGAAGGATTCAGTACCTGAGCAGCTACCCACTCTGCAGTAGATGACACTAGACTCAAGCACATACTAGGGCCGCTAAGTGAACTCAGTGGGTTTAAAAAACAAAATAAACCCAGGAAATTGGGTAAGAATAGTGGTGGGGGGAAATAATTGGAAAGCAGTGAATGGGCGTTAGACTTGGTCACAAGACATATATGCATTACAAACCTCTAACACAATAAATATAAATCTAAAAAGGAAAAGGATGAGGAAATTATGAATTATAAGAAAGGAGAGAAAGATATAACAAAGTAACATTAAGGGCTACAGTGTCAACTGAAGCAGGAACACAGAACTAAAATTCTTTTTATTGTTTTTACTTTTTATTTTTTTGTCTTTTTGAGACAGGGTTTCCCTGTAGCCCCAGCTGTCCTGGAACTCACTCTGTAGAACAGGCTGGCCTTGAACTCACAAAGATCTGCCTGCCTCTGCCTCCCGAGTGTTAGGATTAAAGGTGTGTGCCACCATGCCCTTTTTTTTTTTTTTTTAGAACTAAAATTTCAAGGAAGGCAGATGTATTTGTTCCCTTTGTTGTACATTTTTTTCTTCCAAAAATTCTCAATTCAGAATACTTGCAAACCACATACAAGCACACATCAAAAGGTTATCCACCATGATCAAGTCAGACTTAGTCCAGAGATGCAGGGATGGTTCAACATACATAAATCAATAAATGTCATAAATCATATAAATGGACTCAAAGACAAAAACCACACGGTCATCTCAATCAATGCAGAAGAGGCCTTTGATAAAATTCAACATGACTTTATTCCTAGAGGGAACTGGAATGGAGGGAACATTCCTCGACATAATTAGTTATATACAACAAACCCATTCTAAATGGAGAAAAATTAGAAGCATTCCCCTTAAAGTTGGGAACCTGGCACGGCTACCCACTATCTCCACTCCTTTTCTTAATGAAAATTTTTTAAAATTTTATTTATTTATTTTCTATGTGTATGAATATACTGTCTGCATGCAGGTTTGTGCACCCGTGTCATGCAATGCTGTGGAGGCAGAAGAGGGTGTTGGATTTCCCTGGAACTGGAGTTCTCCTGGAACTGGAGTTACAGACGGTTCTCAGCCACCATGTGGGTGCTAGGGATTGAACCCGGGTCCTCTGCAAGAGCAGTCGGTGCTCTTAACCGCTAGGCCATCTCTCCAGCCCCTCCACTCCTTTTCAATATAGTCCTTGAAACTCTTGCCAGAGCAGCAAGAAAGAAGGAAATTAAAGGAGTACTAATTGGAAAAGAGGAGGTCAAATTACCCCTTTTTGCAGATGACATGATAGTATACCTAAGGGACATGAAAAATTCTACCAGAAAACTCCTAGAAATGATGAACAGCTTCAGTAAAGTGGTAGGTTACAAAATTAATCTACAAAAATTAGTAGCTTTTTATATGCCAATAACAAGCAATTGAAGGAGTCCATGGAAACCCTTCCATTAACAATAGCCTCAAAAAAAATAAATTATCTTGGAACAAACCTGACCAAAGGCATTAAAGATCTCTAAAATGAAAATTTTAAATCTTTGAAGGAGATTGAGGAAGACGCCACAAAATGGAAGTACCTTCCATGCTCATGGATTGGAAGAATTAATATATTAAAAATGACCATCCTACCCACAGTAATATATAGATTCAATACCAATCAAAATTTCCATGACTTTCTTCACAGAATTAGAAAAAAATATCCTAAAACTCATATGGAAAAACAAAAAACCCCAGGATAGCCAAAGCAACCTTGAGCAAAAAAAGTAATGCAGGGGGATTACTATCAGCTTTCAAACTATATTACAGAGGTATAGTCATCAAAACAGCATGGCACAAAAATAGACCCATAGATCAATGGAACAAAATAAAAAGACCTAAACTTGAATGCATGCAATTTAAGCCAAAGGGGCCAAGAACACTCAATGGGGTAAAGGTAGCATATTCAGCAAATGGTGCTGACAAAATTGGATCACTACTTGTAGAAGAATAAAACTAAACCTTTATCTTTCACCTTGTACAAAAGTCAACTCTAAATTGATCAAAGACCTCAATGTGAAACCTGAAACTCTGAAGATGTTAGAAGAAATGTTGGCAGGAACCTACAGGATATAGGCATAGTAAAAGACTCTAAATCAGACAGCAGTTGAGCAGGAAATAAGGTCAAGAATCAACAAGTTGGGCCTCTGGATTTTAAATGTAATAAAAATTGTAGAAAATGGTCTTGGGGCTGGAGAGATGGCTCAGCAGTTAAGAGTGCCGACTGCTCTTGCAGAGGACCTGGGTTTGATTCCCAGCACCCACATGGTGGCTAAGAACTGTCCTAGGCTGGGTGTGGTGGTGCAAGCCTTTAATCTAAGCACTCAGCAGGCAGAGGCAGGCGGATCTCTGTGAGTTCAAGGCCAGCCCAGTCTATAGAATGAGTTCCAGGACAGCTGGGGTATATTAGTCACTTTTCTGTTGCTGTGATAAACCACCATGAGTAAGATAATTTATAAAAGGAAGAGTTTATTTGAGCTTACTATTGACGGTTCCAGGGAAACAGAGTCCATTGTGTCAGGAGGCATGGTGGCTGGGCTGGAGCAGCAAGCCTAGGGTCACATCTCACAATGAGCACAGGAAGTCAAGAGAGAATGACTGGAGACCGCAAGGCTTGTTAAACTCACTAAGCCTGCCCCCAATAATGTACTTCCTATAGCGTGGCCACACCTTCTAAGACCTCCAAGAACATTGCCACCAACTGGAGACAAATGTCTGAATACTTAAAGCCTATGGGGGACACTCATTCAAACCACCACATTCCACTTCCTGGCCCCCATAGGCTCCTGACCATATAAAATGCAAAATGCATTTAGTCCAACCTTAAAAGTCCCCATAGTCTTTACCAGTTTCAATGCCATTCAAAAGTCTACAGTCCAAAGTCTCTTCTGAGACTCAGGCCAATCTCCTAACTGTAAGCTCCTATAAAATCAAAAGGCANAAGAAAGAAAGAAAGAAAGAAAGAAAGAAAGAAAGAAAGAAAGAAAGAAAAGAAAATGGCCTTATACAATGTCTACCCACTGGTAGTTTCTACACAGTTTCAGGAATGGAGACTGAACCTATATTTCTCTAACACTCTTTCAATGTATTTTAACTTCAGAAATCAATCATGGATCTATCTTGATGAGGTGCTAGGTATTGCTGACATTAAAATATCATAGTAACATAAAAATAGCTAATATTTTTACATGCTCGTGATATTTATTTATTATATTAACTTATTTGGGCCTCAGAACAGATTACTGACTCTCCCTGAAGTCCCAGATGACCTGGAACTCACTATGTAGATCAGGCTGGCCTCAGACTCACAGAGATCTGTCTGTCTCTGACTGTGTGAAACATGCTGTCTTATCATCTCCTTGAGTTGAATTCAGGAATCAGAGGTAATTTGTTGATTCTCCTCTCAAGAAGCAGTAGAATAGGGATTTAAGCTGGGAAATCTGTTCCTGAGCCCCCACTTTTAATTATAATGTTAAAACTAAAAATACTGAATTTCATAGTTTAAAATGTACACGTGGATGATAATAGCAGCATATTTATAGGTAATGCAAAATTGAGTAGAAATGTCTGAGATAGTGAAAGAATCTGTGCTGTGTAGACACAAACACTCCTGCCTTCGCTTCCTCCCAATAGCCCATGTATCTCAATGTTGACTGCAAGTCAGTCACCCAGACGCGTCTTAAATCTCCATGTCTAGGGTGTGCCCTATACTAGCATATCACCAGGTATGGGACTCTGGTATCTTCCTTTAAAAAAAATTATTATTTTTTGGGGGGGTGGTCTTTTCGAGACAGGGTCTCCCTGTGGCCCCGGCTGTCCTGGAACTCACTCTGTAGACCAGGCTGGCCTTGAACTCACAAAGATCCACCTGCCTCTGCCTCCCAAGTGCTAGAATTAAAGGCATGCGCCACCACACCTGGCTTATTTATATTTTTTATGTGTATGAGGTTTTTCTGCAAGTGTGTAAGAATGTCACTCTCTTCTGGCCTTCACAGGGCATGTTGTTATATGCCATGTGGGTGCCAGAAACTGAACCTGGGTCCTCTGCAAGAGGAGCTATTGCTCATAACTGCTGAGCCATCTTTTCAGCTCTAGGCATCTTTCTTTTCAAAACATGATGTTCAGATGTTTCCAAAAGTGAAGCCAAGGGTGCAGCTCACTGTTTCCACTGGACAAATTACTTAATATTTTCAGGATTAAGTTTACTTCTTTATAAGGAAATTATGTATAGTACCTGCCATAGTGCCTGATGCTGAGCTGCTGATAAATATATTTTACTCCTGTGTTCTGAGACAGAGAGTTTTCTGAACATTTCAATGGATATGAACAGGAATTTATGGAGAGATAAGATTCAGAAGTATTGTGCTGAGATGGCCCAGCAGTTAAGAGCACTGGCTGCCCTTGAAGAGGACCAGAGTTTGATTCTCTGCACCCACATAATGGCTAACAACCATCTGTAATTCTAGTTCCCAGGGATCTGGTGCCATCTTCTGGCCCCTGCAGGCATAACACACACACGGTAAACTTACATATATGCAGGCAAACACTAGTACACATAAGATAGCAATTAAAAAAGTAAAAGATTCAGAATTATTGAAAGCATGTTGTTTTATGAATAGTGAAGAAATGAACCAGGAAGTGTGACACAGAGCTAACTGGGTTCCCTGTAGGTTGCACACATAGGGGAAAGGGAGTCTGTTAGGAGGAGGAGTTCACAAAGTATGTGGATGGAGGGAGTGGTGCTATTACTAAAAACAGAAGATGGAGGGGAGAGACAGGGTTTTGAATGGCAACATCGAAGGATTCAGCTTGCTTGGGGTGTGAAGGGAACCCAGAGCTGATGATTTTCACCTTGTTTCATAGATGAGGTAAAGTGAGGGCTGTTACCATGTTAAGTCAAGCTAACACAAAAGCATCTAACTGGGTTCCCTGTAGGCTGCACACATAGGGGAAAAGAGAGTCTGTTAGGAGGAGGAGTTCACAAAGTATGTGGATGGAGGGAGTGGTGCTATTCTAAAAACAGAAAATGGAGGGGAGAGACAGTTTCTTTGAAGGAATTCCATTATCTGGTAATTTTAATGAAGTTTTCTTTATTTTTTATTTTTTTAATTCTATTTATTTATTTATTTATTTATTTTTGAAGTTTTCTTTATTTTTAAAAAGTTAAATTTAATTGTATATGCTTGCTGGCAAAGACTAAAGTTCCAGGATTTCCATTTTAGGATGGTACTATGCAGGCAGAGTTTTCATCAGATCCCTGTATACCTAACAGTATCTAGGATATTCTCCAGCCCCAAAATTGCTGATAGCTGACTTTCCACAAACTAAGGTCATCCTTGTCCACTTGATGGAAGGATGAAGAAAAAGTGGTCAGTTGTATGCAGGACTCAAATATGGTGCAGTTAGATTTGGGGCATAAAATCTCATGTCATATATATATATATATATATATATATATATATATATATATATATGACTTTCCCTATGCTTGTATCAGTTAGCAATGCCTTTTATTTACTGTGAGTTGAAGTAGTCATCTGTACAACATCTGTAAGGCTGGGGTTCTTGACATTTTAAATAATACCAGCTCTCAGCTATAATTGTCAAAAAAGGAGGGACATAAATTCTGTTATATATTTAAACACTGAATGAATCAAAGCTGTGACTTCTGAAATAAAATATGACATATGTTTTAAGGAATAACATTCTGAATGAAACTGTCTTTTAGAAGTTCTTTTCTTTAAACTTACAACTCTGTGTTGAATGTAAGATAGATTTCAGCAACTTACATGATTCACATTGAATGATACCAGGGAGAAAAAAGTTCTATGCTTTCATCTAGGGCCATAGTAAGATATAAGATCATGTAAGTATTACACTAATTCCTGGTTCTATAATGTCATAAAATAAAGTTTTTATTAGGAACAAAACCTATAAAATAAAATAATATTTTATCATTCTGAAAGTGATTTCTATCATTTGGGAAATTAACAATTGCTTAAGAAATGAAAAGTAATTCTTTTAAAATAAAATATTTTATTTTACAGGTTTTTTGAGAGTTTTGTCATATTTTCTTGCTGAAATCTTATAATGAAATCTTTTAATTGTTTATGGATTACAGTCTGAGGTGTCTTCCTCTAAGTTCCCATTTAATGTCACTGTATACATTTCTCCTTTCTCCAAATTAGAATAATTACTTTTCATTTCTTAAGCAATTGCTAAATTATTTCCCAAATGATAGTAATCACTTTCAGAATAATAAAATAAATTCACCCAAAAGTATTTAAATTAGTGTAATTGAAAAAGAGTCTGACATTATTATATTGCAAGGTGAAAAAAAACCTGGATCCGGTTTTACCAATTATAGTACACTATTAAAATAAGATGTTTGGACCAGTGTGTGCTTGGCCATACAAGCCAAACACACATCTATTAAATACATTTCCTTCCAGCATTGCTTCCACAACTTCTCCTCTCAACAGGAGGGAACCCTGCTCCGATGAAAGAAATTATCTCTGGAATCACATAGAAACTTCTGGAAAACTGCTGTCTTGATCTTCCTCAGTAATTTTGAGTCTGTAAGCTTTTTGGAGCCCCAGGTGTGTGTGTGTGTGTGTGTGTGTGTGTGTGTGTGTGTATTGTGTGTTATTGTATGTATATTGTGTGTCTGTATGCACTGTGTATTGTTTGCATGTATATTGTGTGTTTGTGTGCATTGTGTGTATTGTTTGCATATGTATTGTGTATGTATGTATTGTGTATATATTGTATATGAGTATGTACATTGTGTTTTGTGTGTATTGTATGTTTGTTGTGTGTTTGTGTATATTGTGTGCATTATGTGTATTGTGTGTTATTTGTATGTTGTGTGTCTGCTGTACAACATTGTGTGTATTGTCTGTGTGTTGAATGTGTGTGATGTGTTTGAACATATCCATCCTCCTGATTGTGTCACAGACTTGTGTGGAAGATGATTTAGATTTTGGTTCTAGTTCAGTAACCACTTTCTTTCATTGTATATTAGACACTGGGAGGGACTGCACACCAAGGGCCTGGGGCACACTGCCTCTGGAGGGATCCCTATGTCTTGAATTTACTGTTGAAGAACTTTTGATAGGTGGGGTAGGACAAGTAGAATTAAGTTGTTCTATGATTGTGATAATTGTCATCTAATTAAAAAAGAATTGAACAGATTCATAGGTGTCTCCTTTGAAGGTTAAGAGTCTGTGTCTCCTTGAGCACGGAATCACAAATCATAGCACCCGACCCTATGTAACAGGCGAGTCCCTTCCAGAAACTTGACTAGAGTTTATTATTTGGAACACATGTTCAAGAACAGGGACATGCCCAGTATGGTTAATTCTGCATGCCAAATTGCAATTTGCCCATTTGGGAACCACATTTCCTGTTCCAGCAGCAGTCTGAAGTGTAGGCAAGGGCAACACAGCTGTGACTATTTTCTCACGCCTTTCAGATGAGGGGAGGTCTGGGCGCAGGACACGTAGTAGAGAAGATGCTCCCTGCACCCCAGTCACTGGACACATCCTCAGCCCCAGCCTTGGCTCATCCTCACTGCCTCTGCTGGAAGATGACTCTCCAGAGAAGGAGGAAAGGAGAGTTTGGAAACTGGCAGAAGAGGAGGGCACATTTAGGCCTTTTGGTGCAGCTCAGGTAGGATTGAATGCCACAGTTGAAATCTGATGTTCTTATTTCCGTGTGTATTAATGCTCAAAATTGGAGGACATCAGTGGCCTTTTTCAGTCATTTTTACAAGTAATTTTTACAATGAAAATGAATCCCTTAGCCCTAAATTCATATCCATTCTACTCCTTTGGATCTTTACAGGCTTGCTGTAAGGACCCCACGTGGTAGAAGGAGAGAACTGACTCTCATGGATTGTCCTCTGACCTCCATATACACCTTGGCACATACACACCAATATAAATAAAAATGGAATGAAAAATTCAAGGCTAACAAAGCTTGGAGCCAGCATCTTTGGAGGATTGACTAAACAACCAGTCATATACTTAAATGTGATAATTGTGATAGAAGAAATCAGAGCATTAGGAAATACATACTGAAAGAGTTAGAGGTGGAAAGCACCCCACTCCAAGAAGTGACCTTTGACCTGAGATCTCTAAATGGATGTGGATTAAGGAGGAGGAGAAAAGAATTTGATTACTCAAAATATTTCACATATTAAAACAATGCATTTAGCTGGGGGTTGAGGCACATGCCCTTAATCTCAGCACTTGGGAGGCAGAGACAGGTGGATCTCTGTGAGACTGAGGCTGGCTTCATCTGTGTAGTGAGTGCCAGGCCAACTGGGGCTACAAGAAGACCTTGTCTCAACTCCCTTACCTCCCCAAATGCATTTACATTTATCATATGCCTTGAAGGTTATACTAGCAAACCCAATAATGCTCTTATTTAAAACAAGGATAGATTAAGTAAGCATATACACAATTATTAAAGGATTTATTTGGAGAAAGGATAGCTAATGGAGTAGTCACCTTTTGTGTATCCAGATGGACAATGCTTGAGTTCAGGCTGAGAAATGGCTTCAATGTAGTCAACAGAAATGGGCTGCAGCCCACAGGCTTCCTCTGGGTGAATTAATAAGTCACAATCCTGTGTTAAAATAAAAGAAATTAGTTGTCAGTATAATTAAAAGAACCCAAGGCAAAAACCCTGAACAGTAAAGTTCCTTGTGACAAGGCAGAACCCTGGCCAGTTCTGGCCAGCCCACCTAGTCTACTTCATGAGTTCCAGGCCAAAGGGTGGACAGCACTTGGGGAACGACACCTGAGGCTGTCCTTTGGCCTCCACATGCATGTGCCCACTCATCCATGCACATCTGTACCCACACACACACGTGCAACTGCACACACTCAAATATTAATATACACACAATTAAATATGCATACACAAAGATTTCTCTGGGACAAATACCCTTCCAAATGAATGAAATACAGAGTGAGTGGATATTAGAAGAGGGAGAGGTCCCATCCACATGGTTGGGTCCATTACATGGACATTTTTTGGAATTAGAGAATGATGGGACATTGTGCTATGAGCCACACTTGGGAATTTTAGGTCTACCCATGTCATATTGTTTGTGACAGTAAGTGGCATGACCTAACTTTTTTTTTCTAACTTTCTTATTACAAAATGATGAAGGGTGGATCGAGGAAGGAACTGCATCACATGACCTCAAACTCTGCAAGACTGGCTTAGGTGTCTACAGAATATCCCTCCTTCCTCCCTCCTTCCTCCCTCCTTTCCTTCCTTTTCCTTCCTTTCTTTTCCTCCCTCCTTCCATCCCTTCCTTCTTTCCTTCCTTCCTTCCTTCCTTCCTTCCTTCCTTCCTTCCTTCCTTCCTTCCTTCCTTCCTTCCTTCCTTCCTTCTTAACACCTTTTTGCAGCAGCTAGCAATGTGCCCAGTGTTTAAAGCAAATGTATTTCCCAGCATTTCTTGTAGATAAAGTGGTTGTGGGGCAGTGTTCTAGCCAAAGAAATGTAAATGAATATCAACTATGGATTTCTGGAACAGATGTATATCCCCAGTGAAACATTTTGTCATTCTGTGTCTTTTTCACATGACCTGCAAATGTAAGCCTAAAGAATGAGCAGCAGTTTTGTGACCCTGAGTCAACTCAGAGCATGATAGAGGAAATACAATGGACAGATGCCATAGTTGGGGTTAAAATCTATTTGGATTTTGATTTCCCTTAACTTCCTCTCTGGAAAACATTGATAACAGGCTTTCCTTTTATTTCTCACAGCAATGAGTGGCCTTTGTTGTGAGCGGCATTTCTGGAAGCTCATGGTTCTGCGATGCAGAATTTGTTCTTTTAAAAATATTTTTTTTAGCTGGGTATGGTGGCGCACGCCTTTAATCCTAGCACATATTTATTTTATTTTGGGGCTGTGGTGGCATGTGGACACCCACATGCCATACTGTACTTGTGGAGGTCAGAAGCCAACTCAGGGGACTTGGTTCTCTCATTCTTGGTCCTTGGGATCAAACTCAGGTTGTCTGTTTTGACAGTAAGCACCTTTCCTTACTGAGCCATCTCAGTGACCCCCAGCATTTGTTCTTCATTCTCTTTTTTCTTGGTCCCCACCTTTCAGGATAGGGTTGTTGTAGCTGAAATAATTATCATGTGTTATGAGAGATAGGCAAGATCTGAGATAATTTAGTTCTGACTTCCTGGATCTTCTCAGACTGTTGCTGGGTATTTTGTGGTATATGAGGAAAAGAGCTTCTGCTTAAGTCAGTATTAGTCAGGTTCAGTGTTACTCAAAAGCAGCCAAACTTGAGCTTACAATGTATCATCCCTAAGCCCTGTACCCACAATCTCCCTGAGAGCTCACAGAAGCCCCTGTCTCAGCCAGACCTCAGTTTTCAAGTCACTTTTCTTTCCATTTCTCCTGCATCCAGCCAATCAGCTCATCTTCCTTTAGTCTTTGTTCTTTTGACTTAGTTCTTTTCTCCTGATTTCTATGCATATTATCTGGATATGTGTATTTGCATTAATTTGCTCTGGGAATTATTTTGACCTCTAAATGGACCTCTCTTGCCAATTGTCCTAATTAGCTTTCTCTTGTAATAAAACACTCCAACAAAAAACAACTTGGGAAGGAAGGGGTCTCTTTCGTCCTTTGCTTCTAAATAACAGTCCATGGTTGAGGGAAGTTAGGACAGGAACTTAGTTGCAGGAACTGAAGCAGAGACCATGGAGGAACACCACTTACTGGCTTGCTTCCCTGGCCTGTGCTCAGCCTGCAGCCTAATACCGCCTACCCAGGGGTGGCACCTCCCACAGTGGGCTAGGCCTTCCCAGATCAGCAATCAAGAAAATGCCTCACAGATACAGCTACAGGAAAATCCTATGCAGGTAATGTCTCAATTGAGGTTCCCTCTTCTCAGGTATGTCAAGTTGACAATTGAAGCTGCCCAGCACACCCTTTCTGTAATCTGCCCAGACATCTGTTTTCGATGTTGTTGCTAATCATCTTTCCCAGATGCAAATCTTATTAACTGTCTTTTCTGCTCGAAACAATTCTCCACACTCTTGCATTCTGCATAAAATTTGGCTGCTGCCTTCCTTTTTGCTCGGCTCCATCCATTCCTAGCAATGTCCATCCCCATACTCCATATGACATGAATAATTCCTTCATCCCATGATACTTTCTCTGTTGTTCCTGTTTCTTTACGTACACAGCTGTCTGTTTCAGCTATCATCTGTTTAACTCCCACTCATCTTTTACTCCCTGTCTTCTGTCTCCTTTCTCTTCTGGAGGAAGCTGATGCTTCAAGTGTTGGCTGTGTATAGCTTTGCTCTCTTGTTATAGTCCTATTGACATTTCTTCTTTATCACTTAATCACTTGCTGTAAGAACAGGGAGCCTAAGTTCCTC
The DNA here is from genome assembly GCA_009823505.1 of Rhizomys pruinosus. Lineage (NCBI taxonomy): Eukaryota > Metazoa > Chordata > Mammalia > Rodentia > Spalacidae > Rhizomys > Rhizomys pruinosus. Next base: position 4,310,563 of record VZQC01006553.1, read on the forward strand.
ATTTGTAGCTTCTGTTTTTATAGCATAGTGCTGGGAACATAAGGTTATAGTTTTAACCTGTGGAAGCCTGAAAAGAGCAACTTGAAGAGATGCACAGAGAGAGACACAAGAGGGCTGACCGTGTGCCCCTGCATTCTTCAGAGAGACACAGCAGAGGTCTGACTGTGTGCCCCTGCATTTTTCAGAGAAATAACCATGTTATCACCTCTCACTTCTTAAATTTTACTTATTGCATGTCTATAAATGCAACCATGTCATGCAATGCCAGCAGAGGCCAGAAAAAGATGTCATATCCCCTAGAACTGGAGTTACTAATGGTCATTAGCCACTGTGTGTGTGCTGAGAGTCAAAGCCAAGCCCTCTGCCAAGAGCAGTCAGTGTTCTTAAGCTTAGAGCCATCTCTCTCGCTCTTCATTATCTCTCACTCTTGAGAAGAAAAGGCACCAAGCAAGTTAACTGGAAATGTTCTATTCTTGAAGACGTTTTTGGAGTACTCTCATTTATTTAGGGCATGTCCTAAAAGATAACCAGAAATTTATGGAATGTAATGAAAATTAAATGACAGCAAATAATAAACTTAGTAGAGTATACCCAAACATTGTATTAGCAAATATTGCTTCAATCAAAGAAAATTTACCTTTCTTAAAAAATTAATTAAGTCTCTTCTGAGAAACTTTCTAGGTGCTGTGCATGATACAATATTTTATGATGAGCATCATAAAATAAAAAGCCATAAAGTATTTGTTTTTTGAGATTTTCCATGATTTTTCACAAGAGGAATTTAATTTCATTTAGGGTTCTCCTATGAAAATCAATCTATAATTTTGATTTTGAAACCTTTATTTGCTTTAGGTAAGAAGACTGATTTCTTAAACATAGGCTGAAAAATATGATCATGTATCTTAAGCTTTACGTAGCTCACACTGAAGATGCTTATTAGGGACAACTACATCATATATAAGCATAGCTTTGTATGGGGGGATGACTTACACAGCATGGACATAATATGGACTAAAGATTTTACCTAACTGTGCAGTACCTTCAGGACCTCCCCTTGCCCTCCACTCAAGATAGTATAAGAGAGAGTGTGAATGTGCATATGCATGCTTTATATATCAAAGTTCTGAAAGCAGAGAACAAACAATGAAAGAAATCTTTTTTTTAATTTATTGTTTTACATAAATATTTTTGTACAAGATTATGTTACAAATTGAATCTAGACCCCTGTCCCCCTCCCAACCTCCCCACCCCACCAGATTCACCCTTTCAGTCAGTTCTTTGATGTGGTCTTTTCTGTTGTTCTTGGTGGTGGTATTGTTCTTTCCAATATGCATCAGTCCCAACAAGAAATGTTTACAACTAGGTCACTAGCGCTAGCATCCACAGATGAGGGATACCATTCATCGTTTGTTTTTCTGGGACTGTGTTACTTCACTTAACATAATATTTTCCAGTTCCATCCATTTACCTGCAAAGCTCATGATGTCATCTTTCTTTACCATTGCATAGAGCTCCATTGTGTAGATGTACCACATTTTCTGGGTTGGTTCCAGCTCCTTGCTATTGTGAAGAGAGCTGCAGTAAACATGAACGTGCATGTATCTCTGCAGTAAGATGAGTCTTGTGGGTACATGCCCAGGAGTGGTATGGCTGGGTCAGGTGGCAAGTTCGTTCCAAGTCTTCCAAGGGTTCTCCACACTGCTTTCTATAGTGGCTGTACCAGTTTACATTCCCACCAGCAGTGGATGCGTGTTCCTTTTTCCCCACAACCTCTCTAGCTCTTGATCCTAGCCCGTCTTATTGGAGTAAGATGATATCTTAAAGTAGTTTTGATTTGCATTTCCTTACTTATTAATGATATTGACCACTTCTTAAGATGTTTCTCAGCCATCTCTAATTCCTCAGAAAGAAATCTTTTGTTGTTGTTATTGTCTGTGATATTCTAGGCCTAGGGATCAAAGGACAAGATTCTCTGATAAGGGTGGGTTGAGACTTCTACTTCCTCATTTTGGGTCGAGACTTCTACTTCCTCATATCTGTTGAAGATACTGTTTCAATAAAAGAAGGAAGAAAGCATTGCTGGGGAGCACAGTTCCAAGAGACATCAGGAGTTCAGGTTTGCTCTTGGCCTTATGAATGCCAAGAGTGAGGCTGTCTCTTTAATAGGCATCATCATAATGTGGCTTGGAAACACTGCATTTGTGAGATACTTAAATATGACCATTCATGTATTTAGGATATGTAGGGTTTTAAACAACTTTCCATTTTTATATTGTTATAAAAATTCCATATTCACGAGTAATGAGAAGAGACATTAACAAATCATACTTAATTTGTCAAATGAGCATTGAGATACTCGTCTGTATAAATATGTTGCTTTCTGAATATTGGGATAAATATAAGTTGCTAATTGGAGTTCTAACTAGGAAGAAACCTAGTAAACAACTAAAGCATAATGATAATGATAATTGAAACAGCCATACATTTTTGAGTATTTACTTTATAATGAGCCTCATAGTAAGTAAGTTACACATATCGTTTTATTTTATTCTCATAATAGCTCATGTAAAAGGTGCTGGTTAGGGTGGGGAGAAAAAAAAAGGTGGGATTTAATTTCAGAACTAGGCTATTTCATCTTAATATGTTGATGATGTCCCTAGAGACAGAGAAAGCTCCAGCCTTTGTCATCAGAGTCCAAGCTTTCTGGGAAAGGTCCAATAATTTTCCTCCTTATCTCTACCTTCACCCCAACCTCAGCTGGAAGCTGGTTGATTAAAGTCAATTTGCACCACTTGCTTAGATACAGCCATACTCAGCCTGGGTTTGGTGTACATTGACCTATGATGTGAGCCCAGGGCATCAATTTTGTAATTATTTAGAATGATATTCCATGACATCTTTCAGCCTAATTAAGAAAAAAGTCATAAGCTGAAGATGCTAAAACCTGTGATATATGTGGCATGCATATATGCATATTTTGGAGTGATGCAAATCAGAGAGAATAACAACAACAAAAAGACTGGGTCAAAGAACTGACTGAAATGGTGAACTTCTGCTCGAAACAGTAAACTTCTCCATCAAAAATTTTAAAAGAGACTGAGAGAAAGATGAAAAACATGTTTGGCAGGATGCATGAGCTCTGTTGGGGTGGGGAGGGGCAAGGAAGGGGGCATGGGTATAGATTTAATTGAAAATTTTGTATGAAATGAACAAAGGTTCAATAAAAATTGGCTTTGAAAAAAACCAGAATGATCCTGGACATGTAATAAACATGTAAAACATGGCTCCCAGTTAAAGATAATGTCAACATATGAGGTCAATGGAAAGAGAGACATACTGGGTGAAGAAAAGCTCCAGCACGAGGACCATAAGGACAAAGACAATAAGAACATAAGAGTAACCAGGGCTTATAGCAAACCCTGCACGATACAGAACTGACCTGCCAGATAAGTTGTGCCTATTGACACAATAGTGCCACAAACGTTATAGGAGTAACCAGCTACTTTTGGGTTGGTTTGAGTCTTGTTTTGCAGAAGGGAAGTCACACCTGGTATTGTAAACATGGTAAAAAAAAAAATGGTCAAAAAGCTCATGACTTGGGAGGTCATAGCCCCCAAGGGGAAACTTCCTACTATTACTGTCTTTCTAAATGCACACATTTTCAGACTGCTTTCTAATATACATGCTTATATACATTAGAAGGTGCTCTCAACCTTGGGCAGAGAGAATTCTCTTTGCAGTATACAGCAGTTTAATGCAGAGATTTAGAACTGTTCAAAGTGCTAAGAATAAGTGACGATTGAGGGCTCAGCCTTAATTGGGACATCCATATGAACCTCTCCCCTAAAGGTTCAGGGAACATCATGGAAGTGGCAGGGGGCCTGTTCTAGTTTGTCTTCCATTGCTGTGACAAAACACTCTGACCAACACCAACTTGGGGAGGAAAGGGTTTATTCAGCCTACATCTCCTGAGACACAGTTCATCACTTAGGGAGCCCAAGACAGGAACTCAGGGCAGGAACCTGGAGGCAGGAGCTGAAGCACAGGCCATAGAGGAATGCTGTTCACTGGCTTGCTCCCCTGGCTCATGCCCAGGCTGCCTTCTTATACTGTACACAACAACCTGCCCAGGGTGGCACCACTCATTGTGGGCTGGGTCCTCCCACACTGCTCAACAATCAGACAATACTCCACAGATGTGGCCACAGGTCAATCCAATGGAGCCAATTCCCCAGTGAGGCTCCCTCAACCCAGGTGTGTCAAATTGACACTAAAGCTATCCAACACAGGGCCAGAGAGAATGTAAGAGCCCGAGAATCAAGAGGGTGGGGAGGAGCATTAGGAAACACTGTCTTCTGGACATGACATAGCTATTGCACTTGTGAACTCACTGTAGCTGTGGTTACTGCACAAAATCAAGCCAACAAGATCAGTCAACATTCCAGGAGGCAGCATTAACTGGAGACAGTGAATTACAAGAAAAACAAACTAAAATTTAAAAAGGAGAGGACATCAAGGGGAGAGGGAGGATGAGTTGGGGGAACCTGGTGATGGGGTAGAGAGGGAGAGTTGGGGTGGGTATGATTAAGAAACATTGTTTACATGCATATAATTGTCAAAGAATAAATAGAAGATATTATACTAAAAAGCAGGTAAAATAAAGACTTTTTTTAAAAAGACGAACATGGCTTAAACAGCCAGCTCAGGATTCTTTAGAGCCCACATATGAAAGGCACTGGAACAGCACTAAGTAGAACTGAAGCTTTCACATTTTCAATCCTTTCCACAGAGCAAGCATTGTCCAGTTAATTCCTGCATGATCTATCTATCTCTGTGATTTCAAATTTATAATTTTCTCTTTTGAGAAATTTCCATCTGGGTTCCTTGAACAGACTTGCATCTTGTTGCAAAGGATGAATTATTCTCTGTCTTCACATTGTCTCTAAATTTAACAACTGCTTTCCTAGTATTACAGTTACTTGGCCATAAAACACTGAGTAGTTATTGTATAATTCATAGTATTAGAAAAACAGTGAAGATTTATAGAAAGATTAGCTGAATTATATATTAGCAAGAAATAATTGCAGCATAACCTATCTGAAGTCATCCTTTGCACACTACATTAATTCTAAAACTGAATGGCTTTTAAAGAAAAAATAAATGCATATAAATTCAAGTTAAAAGGGATTTATATCTCTTTTAACTTGAATTCATAATTTAAGCAACAATTATGCTAAGGCTTTACTATATGAACAGGTTTGATAATATATACAATGATAAATTTATAAGAAAATTTACCATAGCATTACTTATACTAGCAGAAAACTTGAAATAGATCAAGTGTTCATTAAGAGAACTGGATAAATAATATAGCGTGTTTATATACTGAGATGTTATAATTCCTTGGAGAGATGGATACAGAGTGAAGAAATGGAGAGATACGTAAGACAGGTTATGAAAAAGAGCAAAGTGAATTGCAAAATTTGGTACATATCATGCTCTCATTTAAGTAAAATTAATTGTTAGATATTACATATGCTTCACTACTCACAGATAAATTTGTTTTGATGCAGAGGAAATTCATATTAAGAGGTTACTCGGTAGATAAAGAATAACAGAAGATGGAAAGGCAAAATAGACTTTTGCTTTATATGCTTTAAACTTGTACTATTAGAATGAGTTATATTTTAAAATTGTATACCAAAGAATCATTTAGATGGGAAAGCAACAGAATAGAAAATCATTTAGCACTGATAGTTCCCCGCTGACAGGGACATTTACTTCCCTGAGCTACCATAACAAAGCAGCCTGCCTGGGCAGTATAGAAAATAGATAATCACCATTTCATAGTTCTGGGGACCCAGAGCCTTGAAACTGAGTTATTGTCAGGTTCAATCCCTCTGAGCATTATCAGCCTACATGGTCATTTAATATTGTCTGTATTTACAGGGTGCACAGTCTATCAGAATCCTGACAAGGGAGGTGAGCAAGTCGCCTAGGCAGGAAGCTGAGCATCTGACCCATTCTGAACCTAGTGAAAATGGCTACATTGAGTTGAGAGTCAACAGAGGAGGTGGAGAGCAGCCATGTTAATATGAATTGTGATTTTCATACTTGCCTCAATCTAATGACACAACATTCACAGTTAAGTTTTTCCAATTTTTAACTCAAAATTCTTTTTTTTTTTTTTTTTGACAGAATCTCCCAAGTCCCAGCCCACCTTCAATTTACTATGTAGGCCAGGCTGGCCTGGATGTCATAGAGATCTGCCTGCTTCTGCCTCCTGAGAGCTGGGAATAAAGGCGTGCACTACCATGCCTAGTGTTGTTTGAATTTCTTAAAAAAGATAAACTTCTAGGTTCAATTCTCTTTTATAAAACTTTTAAAATTGTTAAGTAGTTGTCTTTTCAAAGAATAATACATAACTAAACATTTTCACTGAAGAATTTAGCCAGTCATTTGTTCAATTAAAATAAAAAGACATCCTCCTATCATTAGTATATCTTGAATTTTAAAGAAAATGCATAGCAAGCTAAGTTACTTGCTCTATTCTGTGCAGAAGGGATCCCTTAAAATGATAACCTTTAAAATTGACAACCTCCAATGGTTGGTATTAATGCTGTTTTAGTGAGAGATTATCAGTTTTAAATTCCATTTCTTTAAAAAAATAAAAGAACTTGAGGAACTTAACAGGAGAGTCCATATGGTTCTACAGTGTGTTGCAGCCTTTCTAACAGAACATTCTAATCCATACAGCAATGAGCAGTCATAGAGTATGAGACCACTGTGTTCCATCCCTAAGCAAACATCTGAGGGAAAGTGGCCAACCATTGTATTATGAAAGTATCTTGAGTTGGTTCACAAAGAACTCAGGAGGAAGGGAAACTGAAACAAATTCCAAGCAGATGAGTTCATTATTTTCCATTAAATACATTAATATGACATCAATATTTGGAATACTTCTTCATATTTCTCATGCGTTCCACATCTCTGAACTAATATGAAATTTTATTGTCAACCTAAATAGCCCTCAAGTCAGCTGAGGTGTGGCCAGTTGACTGAATGATGAAGTCACCTCTGAAAGGCATCCTCTAGGCTCAGTTTAGAAACACACACAGTCTCTGGCTTTCCAGAACTTAGACTGGAAAATCTAGGAGCATGGGATTTGTGAAATGACTAATGTTTCCCACTTCCAGGGAGCTAGAAACCCCCAAGGAAAGCAGCCTTTATTGTGGTTGATCAGCACTGTTGGTTTTGTTTCCAGATGGAGTCCAGAAGGCTAAATGTAAAGGCGAAGGAAAAGAAAAACTGAATTTATATGTTTAGATATCTGAAAATGCTCAGCTCTTTTTGATTCATGAACAAAGCAGCCCAGAGTTGGAACTGAATGTACTGCTTTGGGCTGTCCTCTACTCTGAAGGATCTGGATCCATTTGGGAAAAGACAAAACAATAACAACAACACAACAGCACCAAGCAAAGGTTATTTCTTATTCCAAAGAGCAAACCAGGTTTTTGTAGATTAAAGCTGAAACACCAGTGATTGGAAATAGCCTGTAGGCTATAGAGATGTTTTTAAAGAACTGTAAGCCATGTGGGCTTACCAATAATGGTGATGATAAAACATAATGAATTGTCATATTATAAATAATAACAATCAGGCTTGTCAATGAGGTATTGATGGGTTATACTGAAAATATTTACCATTATATGTATTTCAGCTTGGACATTTTCACTAGTAAATTTTCCACTGACTAAGAAGGCAAATCACATTGTAGTCCTTAAAGATATGACTTTGGTAGAGAATATTCTGCATGGTGGCACTAACAGAGTTGAATATTTAATAAAACATCCCATTGTTACACTAGCTTTGGGTCATTTCGATATTTTCCATTTCAATTAATCAGGGGAACAGCCACACAAACACATGTATTCCAACACAACTCTACATATTAACATGCAAACTTGTGCTTCTAAAATCATCTTGGGATACATGGGTCTTGACTCTTCAAGGGAGCATGAACCTTTATAAGCAAAATTAACTCCGCTTCAAGTCACAGTGCAGTGCTTATTTCTTCAGGAGTTGTAGGATGCTAGGATGCCTAACAGAGTGATGGAGGCTCAGGAAGAAGAGCACTTGGGAGCTCTCCTGTTAACAGGCATCCTGCACTACTGAGTTTGTCACAGAATGAACATTGACTGTGAGCATAAGGAAGCCTTCCATTCCATTTTTGGAACACCTCAGGAACTCAAGTATCAAAACAGCATAACTATTAGATGAAAGCATATACTAGAATCCATTGAATGTTTACTATGAATAAATGGATAGAAATCATTGGGAGATGGTAAGAGAAGACACTAGGTTGTGCCACCTTCGATTAGAGCATATTGTCAAACGCTGGGTCTGGATAATCATGTAGAGAAATCTTTCCAAAAAGACAGAAGTTCAAGTACTTCAGCTAAAGAGCATTAACCACTGAGCTGACCAGAGAACTTCCTCCACATTAGAACAAGGAGTCTTTATGAATACGCTCCTTGAATTAAACAGTGGGGAGAATAGACTATTGTTTCTTTGTCCTGTAGTAGAAATAGGAAAATAGGTTGGTTACTAAAAAACCTTGCACATTCTTGTAGCCTTTGTGATCCATATGTTGTTTGTAAACAAGGATGTCACATTCCTGTAGCCTTCGGGTTTGCATGTTATCTATAAACCATGTTGTCTGTAAACCAGGATTTTGAATTCCTGTAGCCTTTTTGGATTGGCATGTTATCTGTAAACCACTTACTTGCTATCTGCTCTTTTGTCACATGGGTATAAAAGGCCCCCCAAAACTCTGTTGAGGGCTGACTCCATTATGGAATGATCCGTGGGTCATTTGTTCACTAGTGTGAATCAACTCCCTCTCCTTCCCTCGCCTTGGCTTTGATCTCATGATATTCCAGCAATAGACCTTCACTTGCCTGAAGAGTTTTCCTTGAGGTCAGTCTCCATGTTAACTTTGGAGTAGCCCTTCTTTTTGTCTGTAGGTCATTAGATTCATGGTTGGGGAACCAGAATCAGTAAATCTCCTGGAAATTTTGGACTTGGAACAGGGCCTAGCCTGTAGCAATTTCTATTTGTTATTGTTATTGTGTTATTAATGTTGCTGTCATTTTCGTTACTGCTATTTTCTTTGAGGCTGGTTTTCTAGTTAATACTTAAATGGCTAGAAGTTTATCATTTAAAAAACATACAAGAAGCCAGGCATGGTGGTGCATGCCTTTAATCCTAGCACTCTGGAGGCAGAGGCAGGCAGATCTTTATGAGTTCAAGGCCAGCCTGGTCTACAGAGTGAGTTCCAGGACAGCTGGGACTACAGGGAGACCCTGTCTCAAAAAGACAAAAAAAAAATAATAATAAAATAAAAAAATAAAAAACATACAAGAAATCTCTTTAAATAAATCTCATTTGTGGCTGGGCATGGTGGCACATGCCTTTAATCCCATCAACAACAAAAGCAACAACCACAAACAACAAAAAACCTCAATCGTGTCTCTGAGTAGATTTGAAGAATTTCTATTTTTTACAGTAAATCTTTGAATTAATATTAAGTTAAATTTCATTGAAAAGATTAGTGACAAGTAGCATTCTACCATGTAATTTTTTTTGTCTTTTTTGTTTCCCTGTAGCTCCAGCTAGCCTGGAACTCACTCTGTAGACCAGGCTGGCCTTGAACTCACAGAGATACACCTGCCTCTGCCTCTGGATTACTGGGATTAAAAACTTGCACCACCACTCCTGGCCTCTGGTAATAATTTTATTCAAGGGATTGGAAGTTACTTCTACTACGTGTCATGGAATGACATGAAGACAAATCATAGTTAATGGACTTATTAAACACACGGATCAAAGGGCAGGGAGATGGATCTGTGGGTAAAGGTACTTGCCATGTAAACCTGAGGACTTGAGCTTCAACCATATAAACCACATAAGAAACTGGATGTGGTAGTGTACATCTATAATCCTAGTATTGTTAGCAAATGGCAAACAGTGACAGAAGAATCTCTTAGAAGGTCGTGGACTAGGTAGCCTGGCTCACACACAGGCAAAAAACAAACCAAAGTAAACAAAGTGATACAAGAAAGACCCTTCCTCCAAACAAGTGTAAGGAGAGGGCCAACTCTCAAAAGGTGTTCTCTGACCTCCAGATGTGCACCATGATACTTGTGCACCTGCACTTATATGCATCATTCATACACATACACACATGTCATACACTTACACACACATACACACACACACAAACACACAAACACATACATACATACAAACAAAATGTACTCAAGCCAGTTTTTAGATCACTAACCAAAGTTATATTAAAATTTTCCCACCCAGGGCTTAGGGGCCATTGTGGAAGAGGGGGTAAAAAGATTGTAAAAGCCAGGGGAGGAGGTGCATGACCTATGGAGGTAGAGTTCTGCAGTCTCCTTTGACTCTGCTCACATGAACTTACAGCAATAGTATCAGCATGTACAAGACCCATGCAAATTCAACCAGACAAATCTCAGCATAGAAATGAGGAAATGGTGAGCAGGCCCCAATCTCAGTTGGAGAACTATTGGGAAGTTGATCACTGCTGGGTGAGGAAGAGCTGATCCTTAAGGGAGTGACTCTAGATAGTATAACTAGACCCCAGTGGATGAACTTGCACTGAGAGATATCTGGGGACACTAACTTGATTTGATAGGCCTTAACAGAAAGGAGAGAATGCATGAAATCCAGTGGGGATGGGGGGCTGTTTGAATTAGGGGTGAGAAGGTGATGTGAGAATAAGAAAGTAGGAATCAAATTAAAAAACATAAACCACAGCTGGGGGCTAGAGAGATGGCTCAACAGTTAAGAGCACTGGCTGCTCTTACAGAGGATGGTGGCTAACAATCACCTGGAACTCAATCCAGGGTATCCAACACCTTTTTCTGATCTTTGTGGGCATTGTGTGACAACAGTGCATGTACATATATGCAGGCAACACACACACCTAAAAATAAAAAATAATTTTTTTTGTCTTTTTGAAACAGGGTCTCTCTGAAGCCCCAGCTGGCTTGGAACTCACTATGTAGTCCAGCTTGGCCTTGAACTCCTTAAGATCTGTCTGCTTCTGCCTCCCAGTGCTAGGGTTAAAGGTGTGTGCCACCACACAGGGCTAAACTTTTTTTAAAAAAATGGGCAGGTGGATTTCTGTGAGATTAATGGCCAGCCTGGCCTACATAGTGATTTCTAGCCCAGGTGGTACTATAGGAGGAGACCCTGTCCAAAAGAAAGAAAGAAAATATATATACATATATTCCCAAATCATAGCTACTGGGTAATCTACATATTTGGAATAATGCACCAAGGTAAAATATGTGGTTTCCTTGGCCTGTGAGTCCAATTTTATTTATATTTAAATATATTTGTTCTTAAGCAGTTCATGAAAATAAAGTACTATTGTTGATAGACTAAATGTAGTTTTCAAGATGTAGTAGTAAACACTTGCTAACTATTGATAGTCTCTTGTTTGGTCTACTAAATTATTGAGCATAAGACTGACATATAGAAGGTGTTTAATACCTGCTTATTGCATCTATGCATAGATAGAAATGTGGAATGCAACTGATATCTGGAGCTGAACCCAGAGCATGCAGCCCAGATACTGTGCTTAACTGTGATGTGCCATCACTATTGGAGCTCATCAGTCATAGCCATAGCACATGACATCTGAGCACGGCCAGTCACCAGCTTCCTACCATTTACCCTAGTTAGAGATGTGCTACCAAGTGGAATGTGTTATACAGAAAAGTCCTAAACATCCTAGTGAAACTTTAATAGTAATGCTAGTGTGTTAATACTGAAAAGTTCTAAACTTCTCCTAGTGAAACTTTAATAGTAATGCTTTAGTACTAAATAATGTTTTGAAGGTTTCTCACTGACCAGCGTGAGGATCACCCACAGTTAAGATCAAAGGATGTTTAAAGCAACTACGTTCTGTCTAGGAGGAAATGCCAGTGTTTTTAGAACGAAATATCCAAACTATAAGGGCATTATGAGATTAAAAAATCATATTTGCCTTTAGTTCAAACATATTCTAACAATTATAAAACTAAACACCTGTGAAACATATTTATATCTACAACAGGGCAGAGCTTTCCAGGCACAGTTTTATCTTTTTACACATGTTAATCAGACTTTTCAAAACTATTCTAGGAGCCATCTAAAAGTCATGCTTGTGCAGTATTTCACAGAAAACACGTAATTTGCAGTAGAAAAACCCAGCAGACACTGTATTATTGAGTAAGCAGGAGAAACACAATAGTGTCTATAGCATTCTTTGTTTCTCTCTCTCTCTCTCTCTCTCTCTCTCTCTCTCTCTCTCTCTCTCTCTCTCTCTTGTCTTTTCGAGACAGGGTCTCCCTGTAGCCCCAGCTGGCCTAGAACTCCCTCTGTAGACTAGGCTGGCCTTGAACTCATAAAGATCCGCCTGCCTCTGCCTCCAGAGTGCTAGGATTAAAGGTGTGTGCCATCACGTCTGGCTTCTTTGTTTCTCTTTTGAGAATCACAGTCCCACTGCATTCTTTCATGTAACTCCAGCTGTTGGAACTCTTGGTCCTCAGTCTTCTGAGTGCTGAGTTGCTAGCATGCACCATCATGCCTGTTATGGCAGCACTTGTGTCTCGACTGTGTCACTTCATTAGCAGAAATCATCACATAAATCTGAAAGGAGATGCTTGCTACAAAATAACTGACCTCCATTTTGCATAATGTCAAGGTCTTGGAAGACAAAGAAACTGGAAGAGTCACCAATCAGAGAATGAGAGATGTGACAACTGCAAACAACACTGGACCCTTGGATGTCCTTGCAACCAAAAAAGAAGACTTGAGAAAACTTGCAAAATTCAAATAAGGTGCTTGGTTAAGTGAAAGTGCTGCCCTGATACCGACTTTTCAAAACTAATAAAGCACCAGGTTGACATCTGAAGGGAAGCTGGAAACCTTCTGTCAGTACAAAATCAATCTCTGAAAGATTAATCTAGCACAGTTTGATAGTTATGTCTGAGAGTTTTCTAGAAGGCAAAGTATATTCACAGAAGAATGTTCTAACCTATTTCAAAAGGCTTTTATTCATTTATTTATTTTATTTATTATGTATTTTGGGCTTTCTGAGACAGGGTCTCCCTTGAGCCCTAGCTGGCGTGGAACTCACTATATAGACCATGCTGCTAAAGAGGTTTTAAAATTTTTTAATTAGATTTAGTATTGTTATGTGTGTGGGTGTATAAGTCAGAGAGCAACTTCGTGAAATAGGCTCTCTCCTTCTACCTTTATGCAGATTTCAGGGTTAGAACTCAGGTCATCAGGTTTGTGTGGCACGAAAGCATTTGTACTTATGGAGCAACTTATCAGCCCTGTTGAAGTTTCACATAGCAAAGAAATGGCTTTACATAGTTACATTCAACTAGCAGTCAAAGGCTTCCAAGAGTGTAAATTGTGATCTATAGCCTTATATATATATATAGATATATAATAATATATATATATATATTTTTATTGTATGTTTTTGTGTTTTTAAGGAATTGTGGGAACTGGGCTAGAGAGATGGCTCAGGGGCTAAAACCATTGCTGTTCTTCTAGAGCACCGGAGTTCAGTCTCCTATACCTACATTGGATAGCTTACAAACATCTGTAGCTCTAGCTCCAGGGAATCTGATGCTCTCTTCTGAATTCCTTAGGCACTGTATTCACATGAGCACATACCCCCACACAGAAACGAGCATATATGTACCTATAATTACAACTAAGATAAATATGACAAAACCCATTGATATATGCCAAGGTGGATGGGGGGAAGTTTCACAGGGTCCCGCCTCAAGATAAGAGCCATAGGCAATAGAAGGATGTTGGGGGTGGAGTGGAGAGAGAGAGAGAGAGAGAGAGAGAGAGAGAGAGAGAGAGAGAGAATAAATTTTCCCTAGGGACTAGCTCACTGAGAGGGAATCCCAAGTGGGCATACCTAAATACTGCTACACATGAACTAGGAAATGGACTCGGTGCATTACATCTATATGTATATTTCTAAATATATGTCTGTATATGTAACAATAATAATCAAGGAAGAGGAGGAGAAATTGTGAGGGTGTGTGTGGGTGTGGGTGTGGACATGGGAGGAGTTGGGAAGAGACTAGGAGGGGTAGAAATAATGCAGATATATTACTCCTGTGTGAAACTCTCAAAAAAATAAAAATTCAATTAATTTTAATCTGAAAAAAAATAATTGTAAGAGGAGAGTCCACTGATTAAGGAAAATCTGAAATCCCTGCTGTTTTAGAGACTAGCACTTTGCAAGATATCCCTTCCTGGAAGGTTGCCAAGAAGGGAAACCCCACTTATAGGGACCCAGGGTTCCACAGAGCCCCTGGGAGGCCCTTCATGTACAAGTCTGCACAGAATCCTTCCAGCTCTTTGTGTCCTGCTCACCATATGAGGAAATAAAGCCTTGGAGAGGGTGGAAGACGCTTTCCTAAAGTCAAATAGCTCCGAAACCAGAACAATTAGAATTTGAGCTGTGAGTTCATCTGACTTCAAACCCATGCTCCACAGACTGAAGAAATAAAACAAAATAAGGCAAAACACACTGTCCTAAAAAACAAAGGTTGTGTTCGTGAAACATTTGCAGACCAATTAAAACTTCATCAGGGAAGGGTCTTTTCATGGTTGCAGATGGCATCTCTAAACACAGTCAGCTGCGCTTGACATGCTTACAGTCGGTCAACAGCAAGAGCAGACAGAGTATACATAATTCAAGCCAGATTCACCCCTCTTGTGGAAAATTAAGCCTTGAAGCACCTTTCCAACTCACTCTGGGCCACTCATGCAATTTTTAGTTTGAAAAGGGGCACATTAGGAAATTAGCTATTAAATGAAGATCTAAAATTAATTTCCAAGGTAGACAGTGAATTTTATTTTTACAGATTATTGCCTGTCATGAAGGAAAATATGTTTTAATATAACTTTCAAAACCATCAGTGTTCATCTGTCATATGTTTTCAGTTCTCAAACAAAGTTGATAGTTTATGACATTTACCCATTTGTTTTTCCCAATTGGCTCCCTGGACAGATATTTGTTTAACATCTACATGAGCCAGCCACAGCCCCTGCCCTCACGGAGTTCGAGTGGGGAAAACAGATATGTAAACACACCATTGCTGCAGAAATCACTGAATGCAATAATGAAGATTGTTCCAGACAGTGTTGGCATGAACAAGCACAAATGACTCTGCTTTATAAAGGAGATGCCTCAGTTTGAACTTAACATATATTTGGCTTCACAAGACAATCAGGGAAGATGGCATTCCAAGCAGCAGAAAAAAATTATATAGGCAAAGATAGAGGGACCCAGAGCAGTTGGATCCACAGGTTCTCTCCTGTCCAGACATCTTCAGAGGCCTCTCAGCACCCTCAGCACCTGAGATGAACTAAAGCCTGATTTGCAAATTGCCATTTCTTTCTTCCTGCCTGTGACGATTAGCTTGTGATTTTGTCCTTAGTCATAAAACACACGGGACAATCTGGAGCAGATTGGAAATGGATTTTGTTGAGTTGTGCTTAGGGGCTGCATAAAGCACATGTTGTCAGTTACAAAACTCTGAAGTAGTCTGTTCCAAACCTAACCCAGCCATATCAGCCCGGCTTTGATAATGTCAGTTATTCAGCATGCCCAGGGAGAAGCTGGCAGGCTCCTATGGAAAGTATCCTATTGTCCTTGGCATGCCATGAAAACGGAAAGATAGCTTATTCTAATGGAAGAACTTAGGAGGCCAGGACCCAGTTAAAAGAAGGTGTCCTGGAGAAATTTCAAGGTATAAGATTGTCACTTGGCCTCTCTTAAGTTCCCCATGGGGTTTAAATTAGCTCACTATTTCCTGAACTTGAACGCCGCAGCTGTGATTTGATCATTACTGTTAAGCAGTTGTCACAACTCACTGTGTGGGATGAGATGACTCTTTCATTTAAAGCCAAGTCTGGCTAGCATGTCTGTATAGATCACATATCTGTAAGTCTCCACAGCTTTGCTCTCAAAAAAGCAGATACTGTGAGTCTTCCCCAGGTTGCTCTCTCCTCCGCTGGCTGATGCCACGGACCTCCCCTGTCACGTGTTCTACAGACCTGCCTCCTGTGGCTGTTTCTCCATAACCCATAGCCACATGGGTTTTCAAGCTCCAGAGTGCACCACTTCTCTGCATTGTCAACAACTGTTCTGGTATCCTGCTGTCACCCATCAGATATGTTTGCCTGGCCTGGCAGAACTGAGTTACACCTCTTGAAAGTCAGAGGCCTGATTTTGTTCTAGAGAGCTGTACAGCTGATCTTTGCCCATTATCTGATACTATGGCTCCCTAGAGCTTTATCCTTCAAAGGGCACATGTGTCTGAAGATCCCACCAAACTAATTTTGACAGTTTCAAACCAAAGTGAACCTAGCTTGAGATGCTAGTGATTCCCACTGAGTTCTCTCCTTCACACCAGGTATTCCTTTTAATTAGAGCTGTGATCAACAGTGAAGGCTGATCGTTTGGGGCTAAAAAAAAAAACATCAACTAGAGAAATAAATTGCTCAATAGGTGGGTGATTATTTTTATCAACACTATAATATTTTATTGTTTTAAAATGTCTTTTTGAAATTTATTGAAATAAAAAGTGATGAAGGGGAATTCATAGAAAGGCCAACTGTTCTCCCTCATGTTCTTCATGAAATCCGGGATTGACAGACTTATTAAGTAAGAGTAAAATCAAAAGGAATGGTGTAGATCATTTACACCGACATTTAGAAAAAAATTAATATATTTGTGGTGGTTTGAATAAGAATATCCCCATAGACTCCAAGTATTTGGACGATTTGTCTCCAGGTTGAGGTGGGGTTTTGGAAGGCTTTAGGAGGTGTAGTCTTGCTGGAGGAAATGTGTCATGGGGGGTGGGGCTTTGAGAGTTCTTTAGTCTTGTGGAATTCCCAGTCACCCTGCTTCCTGTGCCTGCTTGGACATGTGAACACTCCCAGTCTGCTTTCTGCTCCAGCTGTCACCTGTCACTATGCCTCCCTACCATGATTGACTCTTGCCCCTTTGGAACTATAAGCTCTTCCTTTTATAAGTCCCCTTGGTCACAGTGTCTTATCAGCAAGGGAGAAGTAACTAATACAAAAGAATTTAAATATTTTAAGATGCATTTAACCTTACTATAAGTAGTACAAAGTTTACAAACTGTTATGCTTAAGGACTACCAATTCTCTAAGAAAGGTTTCATGAGATACCATTACTAACACTGAGGCTATCTCATGGAAAGAGGTTGACTTCCCCAAGGCAGCCATCATTTTTTATGAAATGTTTTTAACTGTGAAAGAACTTAAGACCAAACAAATGCACTCAGCTTTCTGCACAAAGAAATTCCATGGAATCATTTGTTCTCTGAGAGCTCATTAGTGAAAACCTTGTATGTGGAAGCACAGGGCAAAACAAAAGAAAATACCACAGAGCTATATGGGAACAATTGCCATCCACTTTTTTTTTTAATTTAATTTTTATTGATGGTTTGTGCATTTCGTACATCATTTTCCAATTCAGATCAGGCATATTTCCCTTTCCCTTCCCCCCCACCCCCACCCCATCCCAGATCATGTATTCTGCCATAACTGTCCTGCATCTTTCAGGTTTTTTTTTTTTCATTTTTTAGCTATAAGTGATAATCCATGAGTATAAGCATCCTTCGTGCAAAACCAATCTACAGACTGTTGTGCCCAAACCCCCACAGTCCCACCATTCAGTGGGGGGTGACAGGTTGTTTGTTCAATCAAGTTGATCAAATGAGTGTCCAGACTACATCACTGTAGTTTCACCGTTCACCCCAATCGCAGACTTTACATTCTACCACGCCCCCTCTTCCGCAGATTGTTCCCTAGGCTCAGAAAAGGGGCACAGGTGGATGCCATCCACTTTTAAAATTATAGACAAAAGAAATAGCTTGTAATGACAGACATCTATTGGCACAACTAAGAAATTATTCTTAGGAATGACTAAGAACTTGACTTAGCTGAACTTTTCCTTTTTCAGTAAGTCACATGCTATGCACATGATATAATCCTGTATTCTATGCACACACCCATTTGTTAATTTATAGCAATTTTTCTTTGTATCAATAGTAAAGCCATTATTCAGACAACACACAATACCAGTAAGTTTAATTTTTATGATCATCACAGAAGCATCCATGACATAAGAGCATAAAAATGTGTCATATATACTAAACCATGATGTTTAGAGGCAAGAGTAGGAGGAATACTCATAATCTATTATAAATATTTTGTGTTATTTGGGAGAAAATACAATAAAAATGTTAAAGAAAGTTGTATTTCAATTAGGTCAGGGGAATTTTCTCGCATACAGAATACTCTTCCATAAAGTGAATGTAATTTTTTGGCCTACTTAATGATTGCCCTTCAGAGAAATAGAGGTTAAAGAGCCTTAATGATCAGTTTGGAACTGATTAGAGAGAATGTTATTATTTTGCTTTGATTGGCATCCCAAGGAAAGCTCCTTGTCTCCACTCCGTTTGTTCAATTTCCTTCTTTTCCTTTTCTGAGGCAGGGTCTCAGGTAGCCTGGGTTGGCTTGGAACTTACTATATAGCCAATGACTGATCCCCCTTCCATTACTCCCAGGTGTTAGGACTGTAGAAGTACTGCAGTTGTGCAGAGTTTGTGAGGTGCTGGGTACCACCCAGCGCCTCGTGCTTGCTAGGCAAGCACTGTAGTAGCAGAGCCGCATCCCCAGGATCCAGCTCTTTTCCGTTTTCAGCAAAATGCTACATCTGAGCAGTTGGCACAGTTTGAACAGTTTAGACTTCAGTGTGAAGGAAGAAAGGTGATTTCTTGACTTGCACTTAAGGAGCAGATTGCACCATTTGCCTGGAAGGAAAACCTGGAGCACCTGTGCCAGCCACTCGCTGTCGGGTGCCTTCTTCCTGTGGACGCGGAGGCTCGCTCTGTGCAAAGCGGACTGTCACCAGCTGGGTTAAGGCAAGAAATTGGCTTTTGACTTGTCTCCAACCCACGTTTGAAAGAAAGCTTATTATTTTCTGAGCACTTAAGTATTGGAACTGAAAGATTCATATAATCTCTATGCCTTCAGTTTTCAGACTGAGAAGAATGTCAGCTTGTGGCTAGGAACCACTTATAGCTGAATGCTTTGGAGGAGATTTTTAGAGAAGTGAATGAGAGAATAGTGTGAATTTTATTTATTTTAAATCTTATATTATCCCATTGTTCATCTCAGAACTCCTAAAAGCATAATTTATTAGTCATAATATGGAGTTAATTTAGGGGGAAAATTTAAAGTAAAAATAATACCAGAAACCCCTAAAAGTGTGAAGAACAGATAATATCCCCAAGTACCTGAAGACAGAATTTTTAAAATAAACTGAGGAATAATTTTAAGATCTTGAAAGAATGAACAAAGTAGTCAGAATTCCTCAAAGGATAAAAAAGTAAAAAGGGGTTATAATAATTAACTTATTTAAATGGAAAATTGTTTCATTGACAGATAACTGGGAGAAATCAATTCCCAAGCTACAAAAATTATTTAATCTATTTCTGATTAATAAAAACAGCATTCCTAATAGCCTCATAAAACGCACAAAATTTTTTATGTTTTATGATGTCTATTGACTTAGAAAAAAATCTTCAGACCTAAGAAAATTTATGATTATTACTATACTTCATTGATTTGACAATGTTTTTGTAATACTTAAAATTCATCTAAAATCATTGTCAGGGAAATAAACCTTGATTTCCAACATGGCCAGCCCTTTCTTGAATGAATAATGAACTGTGCCTCAGAAAAGAAAGCCAATTTTTTATGGAGGTGGCCTGCAGCCCCCATTTGAACCATTATGATTAAGCAGTGACTTTCTTGGGGTTATATTTATCTGAACATTTTCTGCAGGAAGAGAATGTGAATAGTGGTATAAAGCTTCCACACATGTTGCACAGAGAGGTCTGTGTAACCCTCTATTATTTCAGCCTGTAAATGACTACATGTCTAGCACTAGCCTGAGGCAGAGTTGGCTGCTGGGGAACTTGACCTGTATCACAGGCTTAATGAAGCTGTAACTTTCTGTTTATAATCCTTTCTACTTTTAACTAGTATTTTATCCAGGGGAAATGAGATAATATTTCTTATGAGTTCATCTGGCCTACTGACCAGTCCTCTCTAAAGGGACAGACAGTGCAACCCAGACACTCCTAAGGTTCAGCGACTTGCCTGGCCCTTGTTCTCAGGGAGCCATTCAGATCTAGTCAGATAGGGCACTAGAAGACTCTTGATCCATAGCATAAAGGGTGAGCCACAGCTCCCTGAAGGTGTGTGCCAACTGGTAGACTAGACTAAGTAGATTTGTATACTGTTGACCTTGGCCTTTCCCAGGTGATGAAAATCTAGGAAGGGCCTTTCCAAAGTCTTTAATCTCAAAACCACTTTCCGAAGCATTCTAGGCTCTTCAGGATTTCTCTTTCTCATTCAGGAGCTTTTACTTTGAGCAATAGTTAAGACTTTTAGCCTCTCATCTCTTCAGATCACTACAATAAGAAAGCAAAGGATATTGTAATTTTTAAAATACTATTAATTTGTCTGAGTGTGTGTGTGTGTGTGTGTGTGTGTGTGTGTTGTAAGTCACCCAGTGTGAATACTGGGAACTGAATTCTAGTCCTCTGAAACAGTAGCAAGTACTCTTAACTGTTAAGCTATCTTGCCAGTCCAATGTTATAATTTTTCTTGTCTAAACTTTAATTAAGCTTTAGTTTGTATCTTAGGTTCACCTTCTAATTCAGGAATAAGCATTCGGAATGAAAAAGATCACTAAGCAGATGAAAGGGTTTGGGGGTAGTCATTTCCTCCTAGGAGTATAGGGTATCTTAGGGGCTATCAATGTTGGTGCCAGTCATATGACAGTGAAGAAGGGGCTGAGATGGAAGCAGATGTATATTGTAGGCAGGATCTCTAGTGGAGATGGGTGATGTGAACTTTCTGCTTCTTTTCAGTGATGCCTCCAGACATCACTGAACTAGCTCTTTCATGTTGTACCCAACTGGCAACCCACTTCCCATCTTATTTTATTTTCTTATTTTCCTATGCCTTTTATTCTTTTGCCATTTAACATCCAAATAAAACATGGCCTCTTGTTCTCCTCATCATCCTCATCCCCACTTCCATCATGCCTAGTCATGCTCCCCCTATTATGAAATTATTAACAAGTTCATTAGCTAAGGAACTCTGTTTCTTCACACTGTGAAATCAGAAGGAATGTGGGAACAGGACTTGGGACTATGGACTGGCTACACTGAGGGCAGCTGATGTTTTGGTTGACTTGATTAAAGGACACTGGAGCAGTTAGGGAACCTCTGTGGTATAGAATCGTGCATTGTTAGAGTGGAGGCTGTGCTCCATGGTGCTTAGCTATTGACAGAGGACAAGAAAGGATGATAGGTGGCCCTGAGGCATCAAGGATAAAGAGTTATTTAGAATATGGGATAACTTGAATGTTTGTTGACAGAGATGAAGGAAGTACTAGAAAGGTGAGTATGGAAATGGGCTTACTGAGGAGAGAGGAGGTAGAGAGTTCTGAGGGAAGATAAAGTATTAGTCTCTGGGGGAGGAGGACCACCTCTCCTGCTCTTCTCTGAGAGAGGAGCTCTGTGATGGTATAGAAGGATTTGGAGACATTGTAGGCTCATACCAGCTGGCTTTGATCTTGCTAATGATCTTCTGGGACTTGGGACATAGGAATGAAAGCTGAAGAAGAGAAGGAAAGATCTGAAAAGGCTGGGGTACGTCCTCTGGTGGTGGGCCAGGTGTGTCATCTTTATTTATGATGGCCAGTAAATCAACAGGTCTTAAAATAGGAGCAACTGGTCTCTTAGCAAGAGCCTGTGCTTGAAGGAGAGAATGATTCTAGAAAAAAAGGGATGTAATCTGTGAACGAACGTGTCACCAACCATGTCTGAAAACTTGCCATGTGCACAAGCCTTCTTGGAGTTCTTTGGAAAACATATTATTGGTATTGGTAGACCCAGCTGCTGCATAGCCTTGCTATACTTGGCACGTGCATCGGTCAATGTATTCAACAAACTCACTGTTGCTGGAGTCAAGTGCTCTCAGGTAAAATAGAAAACAAAAACTCTGACCCCAGGCCAGGTTTTCACTAGTTTAGTAGCTCCCTACTCTGCCTCAGTTGCCAGCTTTTGACTTATATTTCCCCATTTCATCCCTAACCCTTACCCAACTCTGCTAACCGCTGTTACCAGGGCAACCCTAGTGCTTTCAGATTCTATGTGAGAGATCATGCAATCTTTTTCTTTTAAAAATCAATAGCTATATGCATGATGGATGTACTAATTTGTTCTGCTATAATAACCATTTTATTATGTGTATCCTCTAACATGATGTTGTGGATTTTAAATATATAATAAAACTTATTTGAAAACATAAATCAGAATGTAATTTGAAAATTCTGGAGCCACCCAACTTTATAAACTATTTTTTCATGACATAATTATCCTGTTGTGATAATGCCCATACTCAGAGTGACAGTTTCTAGATAGAAATCTAACTCCAAATGATGCCCTATGGCTCTCTGAGGCATGGGTCCTCTTAATGCACACCCTGCTGCCCAGGGGAGGGCAGCCATGGTCCCTCAGAGGTGGGAAGCAGAGAGCCTTGCAAGTTCCTTATATCTTCAGTGACTGGTCACCTATTCCTGTGGCTGGCTTCTCTGATGAAGACATCAGTGTTAATTCTAGCAGAGGCACAACACAAAGCGGTCCGAGCAGCCAAGTGCAAACCAGCAGTGTTCTTTGATCTTCAGCCTAGTGCATTCCTTGGGCAGCCAAAACATTGGAAGGATGAGCTAAAAGAGTATGTCAGGTCAAAGGTAATGTTCTGGAGAGGATTTCTGGGAGTAGCATGAAGGAAATTGCCTTTCCTTGGTGATGTGTACAATAACAAAAAATTCTCCAAAATGTATGCAGGATTTCTAGGAATATTCCATGGCTAGTTGTAACCCTGGGATTAATTTCTCTGTCTTCACTTCATTCAGCATACGATAGTGTTCAACAGTTTTGTTTTGCCTAACAGTAAATAATTATCATTAAGTGGATGAAAAGATGGCTGGACAGGAGAATTATCTTCTTTTGTTTTCGGCCAAGGAGGAACTCTACTCCTGTGGCAAAAATATATTTTTCAGACAAGGAAAGTTATAAGCTACAGAATAGGTGAAGATCAAAGGGAGGAAATCAGACAAAACCTAAAGAGCGGCCCTTTCTTTTGTCTTCTGTGTACTGTCATAATGGGAATCTTAGCACCCTCACCAGGCAGGGGTGTGGACAAATGCCCCATCTAGATGTGAGGAAAGAAGACAAAAGCTGTGAGGAAGTCCCTGTCCTGGACATTCATCCTTACATAATCCACTTCACTAGACTTTGGGTTTCTGGAAGTAGCTGAGTGGAAATCTATGACTTCCCCCAGCCCCTGGTTCTTAAACTTCCTTTTGGCTCCTTTTTCTACAACTCCCCCAGCTTTATGTCTCAGATTTTGTTTTCCTAGATGCTTAAAGATTTATCTGTTAAAGGCAGAAAAATCCACATTTTACAGTACAGCATGTTAATCGTTCACATTTTGACATGTGATCCTTTGTCTGCTCTGTATACATTCTTCTTACTGCTTTTGCTTGCTTCCTCCTAGGCATCTTTCAAGTGGTTATTCTCTTGTGAGTGCCCTTGACATTGAGTGCTTGAGAGAAGCTGAGAGGCTCTTGGCTGCTGTGCCATGGTGAGGACACCACGCTCATGCCATGTTCCTGTTCGTCTCAGCTTGTTGGTGTCATTTGTTTCTCTCTTTCACTTATGAAGTTCACTACTCTTTAAATGCTCTATTTGGTACTGGTTTTGATAAGATTGTATTCCATTTACTGATCATTGTCCTCTGTTCTAATATGAATTAAAATGTGAATAAAGTCCTATCTATCTTTTCAAAGAACTTAAAAACTTCTGGAGAAAATAGTCAGGTACACTGAGTCAAATGTCATAAGAGACTCTTTGGAACCTTCTAGAGAATTAACTGAAGATGCATTCACCTCTTCATGAAGGATGCCCAGGACAACAGTTTTGTTCTTTCCTGATTTCCAGGTTCCTACTTTGTTTATTTTGGTTTTAGGTCAACATTTTCCACAGTAACACTAGTCCCAAGAGCTACTCTGTGAAAAAACAATTTCATGACCAATTAAGAATAGGAAATGTACACATATAACCCCAAGAAACCAAGGTTTTCACCATCAGAAATGCAAATTAGAACGAGTTTAACCAAAGATTTTCCAACAGCTTAGAGGAAAAGCAGTGTCTTTGTGACCATCTTCTAGGAAACATAGCTTTAAGCAATTCACTAAATGCTTATGATGATGATGTTATGAAAAATCTTATCTGTTTGTAGGACATTATTATTGTCACATAGGAAAAACATACAATATAAGAGCTAAATTGATAAGTACCTAGGATTGTGCTATTCCAAAGGGTACTCATCAGCCACATATGACAACTGAACACTTGAAAGTTAGTTACTATCGCATGAGGTTTTTTGTAAGTGTGAAATACACATCAGATTTGGAGAATAACATGGGAAAAATTTTAAATATTTCAGTAATTGTTCTTGCCTTAATTGCATATTACAATATTATCTTATATATAATTGGCTAAGCATATAGTATTAAAATTAACTCCTGTTTTATTATTTAAAATATTTTAAAAGTTACATTCAGTTATTTACTTTGTGTGTGAGTGTGGGGCAGGCATTGCATGCCAGGTAGGTGCTCATGTAGAGGTCAAAGGACAACTCATGAGACTCTATTCTCTCCTTTGACTCTGTGGGTCCTGGGGATCAAACTCAGGCAGGCAGGCTTGGCAGCAAGCACCTTTTGCTCGCTGATTCTCTCACCAGCCCTCTTTATTTTTTAAGGTGTGAACTAAAATTTTTTAAATTGGGGCTGAAGAGGTAGCTTAGTGGGTAAAAGCACTTGTTGATCTTGCGGAGGACCCAAATTTGGTTCAAAGCACCCAGGCTGGGTAGCTCACAACCACCTGTAACTCCAGCTTCAAGGGCTCCAACACATTCTTCTTCAACACATGTACCCATTCACCATGAAATACAAGCATACAGACACATGTACATACATATAAATAAAAAGTTAAAATCACTGTGGGTCCTATTTTCATGAATTGGAGAATACTGCCCTAGATAGAAAGAATATATATATATATATATATATATAAAATATATATATATCTTCTAGTATTTTCTTGAACTCACAGAAAGCCTGTATACCCAATGAAAATATTTGAAGCACAGTTCTCAGCTAAATTTGATTTGTAAGGTTTGGAATTTTCTGGGAAAGTGAGTGAATTGAATCTTTCTCCAAAGGACTTGCAGCCCTGCTCACTCTCATCTCCCAGGTGTGGGATTTCGCTGTTCTGAGTCTCTGGAGCAGCATCCAGCAGTCCCAGCCCAATCCTGGCTTCTTGGCTCTTTGCTTCTGTAAGCTCCCCAACCAGACTGCCCATGTGCACTTGCAACTTTGACTTCAAAGCCTTTATTCCTGTTTCATTTCTGTACATTTCAGCTGTTTTTAGGCATGTACAGAATTATTCCCTGACATTTAATTTCTATTTGCTAAATTGATCCTCATTGCTTTTATAATCCAGAATACCTCTATTCCTCAGTAGCCACAAGAAAAACAACAGAAGTTAATATTCCAACTGTGGTTTGTGCTGAACTCTGAAGACCTTGTAATAAAGTTGGGAAATAACTGATATTGACTTAATTTTTCAGTGACTGATAGGAATGAACTTGAGATAAAATCACTTTGATAAGGTGTGACACACCCCTGAGAATTATCCAACCTCACAATATCCACCTGTCAAACAATTATGCCAGTACACACCAAGAGTCAGGGAAGGACTTTGGGCTAAGGCACTTCAGTGTATAGAGAAGGCCATAGCTTTGTGAATACCAGAAAGCTAGTTAAAGACAGCTCCAACAGCAGATGATCAGAAGACTGAATCAAGAAGAAAATTAGCAAAATTGGGCAGTGCTCTCCAAAGCACACGTCAGAGAAAACTCAGGGAACACCACCATGGAAAATACACCGCAGATGCTTTCAATCAGACAGAAGTATGCCTGCTCGGCTAGCACTCACCATCCAAAGTGACTTGCAAGGAAAATGGATCGGATACACCCATCTGTCATGCAGAACCAAAGCATGCTCCCAAGAAAGTTATTGAATGGAATTATCAAAATTGAGCTTTCATTAAGAAACTGTAGAAAGCATCAAGAGATATGCATGTCCATGGCATCTAGGAGTTGGCATTTGTACAAGGAATGAGCCTTGCTGACTTGTCATGCTGTCCAAACAGTCTTCTGAAGTTCCCTGGTTTAGAGATGCGAACCTTTACTGTGTTGCAGATTCAAGATATATAATATATATATATAATATATAATATAATATATATTATATATTATTATTATATATTTTGAGACAGTCTCACTATGTAGCTCAGTTTGGTGATAACTTGTGATCTTCTTGCTCGGCATACTGAATGCTGGATCACAACACAAACCACCATGTTTGGTTATTTTATTTTGCTTTTCTTTGTAAATTTTGTTCTTGTTTCATTTTGTTGAGACAGGTCTTCATGTAGACCAGCCTGGATGTCAAATTATTACGGAGTTAAGGCTGGCCTTCATGGCCTGATCCTGACCCTCCTGCCCCCACCTCCCAAGTGCTGGGGTTTTAGAAATGCACAAAGCTTACTTCCTTTTTCTTTTTGTCCTCCCTTCTTCCCTCTTTCTACCTCAACTCCCTCCCTCTCCCCTTCCCTCCCTCCCTTTCCCTCCACTCTTTCTTTTTCTCTCTCTTTCCTTTTTTTCTCTTCTTTCTTTTTCTTCATTTGTTCATTCGTTGTGCTTGGAATTGGACTTAGGACCTCAAACATGCTAGGCAAGCATCATACCTCAGAGCCATAGCCCATCCCATTGCTTTTTAATGAAATACACTCTGGAAACCACCTTGCATTGCACATAATAACTGCTGTCCTCAAGCAGTTTGCTTAATTTCTATTGTAATCTTATTTAAACATGCTGTGTTACATTTATCACAACATGATCACATTCTGTTATCAGGCTTAAACTTGGGAATGTATTTTTGAACTCATCTCCCTAATACTTAAAAGTCAACTATTAGGGGCCAGGGATGTAACTCAGTCAGTAGGATGCTTGCCTTGCAAGCAAGAGACCTTGAGTTCAGTCCCCAGTACTGGAGAAAAAAAAAAAAAGACTGGAGCTACAGCTCAGTGGTATCGTGCTTTCCTTGTCTGCAAGGTTTAAATCCCAGTCCTCCCCATTCCCTACCCCCAAATTAATTAAAAGTCAACTTCTTCACATCGTTCTTTCTTGCCTTTAGAATTTTCCCCTACTCTTTTAGTCATGTCTTAGCTCCCAGAATAAGCATCAACATTGTATACTCTGAAGACCAGACAGTATGGCTTTGTGTGTTTCTGTTCCTAAGTCCCGTCAGGCTCAGCCTTCAACTCTGCGCATCTAGTTTCCACTCAGAGTGGTTCAGTCAGGTCTTGTTTCTCCCAGAAGTCCCACTCTCCTTTCTTTGTGCTTTCTCAACATTTTCATTCTATTTTACACACACACACACACACACACACACACACACACACATACACATACACCCCACACAACTGTTAACATTTCTGCCAACTAAACCCACCTCTGCCAATTTCTCACTGTGTGGCTTGGCTGTCATCCTCTCTGTGGTTTAGTTTCCTCATCATGTGAAAAGTAAATTGGCTTCAGTTCACGTAACTTTTAAATATTTAGTATTTTCCTACAGATGATAGGTAGAATGTCCTAGGTAAAAATTTTTATTATCTACAAGTAGTCATAATAAAGGTATTAGTGGACTCCTAAGTTATTTTAGTTATTTCTGCATCTCTGAAAGCACTTCTTGTGATTGCATACACTGTAGTTGATCAAAAAGCATTTATGGTATAAAAGAGACAGTAGCAGTTAGAGAGATGGCAAGTGGTTAAGAGCTCTTGCTGAGGACCTGGGTTCGATTCCTAGCATCCACATGGTAGCTAACAACAGTCTGTAACTGCAGTTCCAAGGGAATCAATGCCTTCTTCTGACTTTGGGCATTGCATGACACAGGTGCACTTAAACAAAAGCAGGTAATACACATAAATAATTAGATAAATAAATAAATAATAAAAGAGATAGTAAAGGGACCTAAAGAAAGACATTTTAAGATGAGAATCAATGTAGGAATTTATTACTTAGAGAAAAAAAAAACTCTTTAGAAATTCTCTCTTAATAGTTCCAGATAATTAGGTAATCTTTAAAGAAAAAAAAATAGTTAAGGAAGAACTAAAATTAAAAACAGAACACTGGGGCTGGAGAGATGAGTCCGCAGTTAAGAGCACTTGCTGCCCTTACAGAGGACCCAGGTTTGGTTCCCAGCACCTACATGACAGCTAATAACCATCCATAACACCAGTTCCAGGGGATCAGGGACCCTCTTTTTTTACTTCTCTGCATATGGCACACACACATGGTGCAATTCAGAGACATGCAGGCAAAACACTCAGACACATAAATAAAAATAAATTATTAAAAATCTCACACCTCTATTAGCTGGCAACTTTTTGACTAACTACTTTTTTCAAAACTTATTTAGTACGCAATTCTAGAGAAGGAAACATTTATCTTTATATTTGAGATCATTAAACAGTTATAAACTTACAGAAAAAGAAAATTTGGTTCAGTTAAGGCTAAGAATTAAATACAACTGAATGGAGCTCTTCAGCTTCTCAGTGGCATTATCCACATGGTCTCATTAAGGATGTCTGCTCTGCCCAGCTAGACTCCTGGGAAGAACTTTAATAAGAACAGAGAAAGAAAGGAGGGGACTGAGGAAGGGAGAGAGGGAGGGAGGGAAGGAAAAGAATGGATGGAATAAAGGTGATAGAGAGAGGGAAAAGGAGAGAGGGTAGAAGAGAGGGAGGGTGGAAGGGAGGGAGGGACGGAGGAAGGGAAGGAGGAAGGGAGGGAAGGAAAAGAATGGATGGAATAGGGAGATAGAGGGAAAGGGAGAGAGGATGGAAGAGAGGGAGGGTGGGAGGGAGGGAGGAAGGAAGGAAGGAAGGAAGGAAGGAAGGAAGGAAGGAAGGAAGGAAGGAAGGAAGGAAGAGAGAGATAGGGAGAGGGAGAGGGAGAAGGAGAAGAGAGGCATCTCGAATTCAGCCTCATCCCTTCTCTTCTGCGCCAGTGTAGAGAGGTGTTGGAAACTGCAAGTGTGTCTTCAGCCTTTGAAAATCAATGTGCATTTGGGGAAGCAGAGCTAGGGTCCTCAGTCACAGTGCTTTCCCCTGCTGTCTTATAACTATGCCCTGAACTAAATTTAACATGTCTCCAGACTCCCATTTAATTCTCACAGCTGGAGGACAGGACTCATCCAGCCAAATCTGTTTTCCTACAATACCTACAAATCTGCCCCTTAATAATTTATTTTCTCCAGGAAAATGGTCTCTAACGAAGCTCTAATAGATTTTGCCACATGGTTGCTGCTGTAATCAGAGAAGAGCATTTTAGGGGTTTATTAGTCGTGCTCTTTTTCAAAAGCTACTGATTAGGCATTCGCCTGCTGGTTGCAAGCAGCCAGAAGGTAGATGGGGGCTGCCTGCTTGCCGCACAGCAGCCTGCATGCAGCTTTCTTACGGCCTGTGACAGGCTGTATACAGCTAGTGCCAACTGAACAGACTGAAGTTTCAACCTACCCTTCCCCCAAATAGCTCTTAGCAACAGATTGCTCACAGCAATCTTCTTTCCGCCGTTTATTCACCAGGACGGTTCTTGCAACCAATAGCAAAAATTCCTCTCTACTCCCCGCATCCCAAGTCAGCTAAATTACTTCTGAAAACTGAATGACATGCTTGGCCAAAGAATGTGCTCTACCGCGAGGCCGGCTTACAACAAGGTTTACTTTGGCCTTCTCAAGCAGCAGACCCACATCTCCCCCAACCCCGCCTTCTAGGAAAGCAGCGTCCTCAGCCACAAGGTCCCTTTATGTGTTAATCACGCACCAGAAAAACTGCCAAGCAACACAAGGAGGCTTCCTGTACTCAAGAAAACCCCTGATTCTCCGAGCCAATTTATAGTGTGCTCAAGAGAACACACGTTCAGACCAAACGCCAGCCCAGCTTGAGGTTCTGTTAGAAGGCACCGGGAATAACCAGGGAGTAGCGTTTTTGAAAGAAAAGAAAATAAACTTACATTTATTTAATTTACTTTTTATGTTCAAAGATAAATATTATTTGCAAAATCACAGCTGTAGGGACGTCCTAATCACTGAGATCCATAAGCAAATTTCTGTTATCTTAATGGTCACGATTAGGAAGAGATGAGTAGAAATACTGTTGAGGTGTTTAGTAATATTTCATGGCTTTACCCAAATCGTCTACATTTGGACCCAGAGTAAACATTTAAGGCCTACTTCACATTCTAAGCATAAATGTATTATACATGCTTCTCTATTAATCTCAAATGATCAGTTTAAAAAAAATTAGACTGGAGAGATGGCTCACTGGTGCCTGCAGGCCAAACTGAAGACCTGGGTTCTAATCACTGGACATGTAAAAAGCCCAGGATGGCTGTGGTACTTATAAGCCCAGTGTAGTGGGGCAGAGATTGGCAGATCCTGGGGGCTTGCTGGCCAGTAACCTAGCCAAACCACCCAAGCTCCCTGCTGAGTGAGAAAGAAGCCCTGTAAAGAGAAATAGAGAAGGCATTCAGAGTCCCCCCTCCCCTCTGCATGTACACACAGACACATGCACGCATATGCATGACACACACAGACACGCATGTGCAAACACACTCATTATTTCCTGGAATTAGCCACATTGTCAATGTTGATACACCTTCAGTCCCTAGAAAACGAGGAATTCTGTTTCGATATGTGCTATTCCATAACAAAGTCTGCTCTTGTGATATCTAAGAAAAATGAGGTTTATTAAAACATGGAAGGAACAAAGGAAAAATATTTTTAAATCATTTATGTGTCTTAACCTATTTATAAGCTCTACTCGGGATTTCTTGGGTTAACCTTGTGCGCACAAATATTTATCTGCACAGGGATTTGGGACCTCATACATTTATTTTTGTATCTCTTATTTTGAAAGGATAATCAAGAAAACAGGATTGTGTCTTACATATTGCAATGCTAAAGAGAAAACCCAGTATTCATAAACCAGCTAATGAAAGAGATCTAGCAGTTCATTTTAACTCTTCTGTAATTCATTTAGGAAATTAAAACTTATTTTCCTTAATGAGATTAAAAAATTCCAAAGTACAAATGAAAATTCACTTCTTTCTTTCACATCATGATACTTTTTTTTTTTTTTTTTTTCTTTTTGAGACAGGGTCTCCCTGTAACTCCAGCTGTCCTGGAACTCACTTTGTAGACCAGGCTGGCCTTGAACTCACAGAGATCCGCCTGCCTCTGCCTCCCAAGTGCTAGGATTAAGCACTGAGATCTACTTAGTTGAAAAGCTCAACAGATTTCATAGCAAAGCTTCTGAACAAAAGCCATATTTGGCCAGTGACTAGAACAACCATCTCCTGGTGTTGCTGTGTGAACATAATGTGTACACTGCTCCAGTGGCCTGGAAAACTGCTAAAATAAATTTACAACTGGTCTGTGGTAATGAAATGACTTTAAATAAGTATAATCCAGGTAGTACTATGAACATTTTTACAACTACCACTTAAAATTTATTATAGTCGCTGCTTGCTCATCTATGTTAATAGAGGTCAAAATGCTAATTTCTTTTTTTTTGGTGTTTTTTTTTATTAATTTTATTTATTTCTGTATGTGTGAATGTACTGTCTGCGTGCAAGTTTGTGCACCCATGTCGTGCAATGCCGCGGAGGTCAGAAGAGGGCGTCGGATTCCCCTGGAACTGGAGTTCTCCTGGAATTGGAGTTTCCGACGGTTCTCAGCCACCATGTGGGTGCTGGGGATCGAACCCCGGTCCTCTGCAAGAGCGGTCGGGGCTCTTAACCGCTAGGCCATCTCTCCAGCCCCCAAAATGCTAATTTCTAACAATTATTATACACAAGTAGTTAAATGAAGCTGATTTATTTCTGAGGGTTTCTCTTGACCCCAATTTCACAGGTAGTAGGTAGTAGTATAAATTTGACATAAATAAGGAGGCTTAGATCTTTGCCATCAGTGCTGGACAAGTTATTGACTTTGGATAGCCTCAGGTTCTTTGTCTGTATTGTTAATGTATCATGAATTTGTTGTGAGGCAATTTGTATAAACAACTCAATCAAGACCCCCAAATGGCAGCTTCTCTCTGTCCCCTGCCCCTCATCTGCCCCATGTCTCCTCCCTTCCATTTTCTGTGGCCCACTCTACAGTCTCTAGAATAGTGAAATTCACTGTGCCATAGCTGAAAATTTCAAGTGATCCACGAGAAAAGGAAATTTAAAAATAAATTGAATTAATGTGATTCTGATGTTATGAGTTGAAAGGACCTAAGAAGGAATCTCAATACAAAAGAAAGCAAGGTGTTTGTTTGTTTGTTTGTTTGTTTGTTTGTTTTTGGTCTTTTCAAGACAGGGTCTCCATGTAGCCCCAGAGAAAGCAAGGTTTTACATCTACCAAACAAAGCTTAAAGGTATCAGAACTGCCCGTGGTTTGTTTTCTCAGCTAAAGTAATCCAGGATGTTCACATTTTCCATCGTGTACTTTGGTATCTTTAATTAATGTTGGCCACTCTAACATTCTCCCATTTCACTTTTGGTTCTTACTCTTAATTTTTTTATTGAACATTTGTTCATATGCATTGTAAAAACAAATAGACATTAACCATGGCAATAGCTAAAATGTAAACCACAAATTTGAGTCAGCAGAGGTCTTTTTGGGTAACCCAACATTCCATGTCACTGTGTGTTTCAGCCCTTTGTCAAGTTATTTAATGATAAATGAAAGAGATCAGAACAGAATGCAAATTAACCCCTTTTAAGAGTTCTATATATTCCTGGTCAGATCCTATTCCCACAAGGAAACTTGATCTAGGTTTTAAGAGGACTTTATTGTTTCAGAATGATTTTCCTTGATCAAGATCCCAGAAAATATGTAGTATTGCCTAGTGACAACTTTTCAGGAATTGAAGGCAAAACACTTAGCTTCCAGTCAACTGAAAAACAAATCCTGTTCACTTTGTTGATTCTTTCCTTATATGTATTCTCTTTATCACTATAGATGGTTACTGTTGATTGAATGATTGATTTGAAAGTATGTGTTTTAGGTTCAGACATAGAACTAAATAAAAAGCCAATTTTCTCTCACATCTCTATAATCTTTGATTTTTCTTCCATGCTCTTGATTTCTAAATAAATATTAGTCTGCTTTACTCTCCCCTCAACATGTGATGATAGTCGTTCTAATTTGAACATAATGTGCCAAGCAGTCCAAAGACTTTATTAGGCTATATGAAGTGTAAAAAGAATAAGATAAGGTCTGTCTACTCAGGGAACTTCTTACTTGATTCCACAAAGCGTGTACACAGATTGTCAACTCACAAATATCATCCATCACATATTCATTTATAGATAACTCAGTGTAAGAGAGGATGGGGGGACATGGAAGACAGAAAAGATGACACAGAAAAGTGCCAATGACATTTGGCTATGAATGTGCCAGTTAATATGTGCCTTGGTGAAAATGCTAATTGAGGCTTAATAGAATTCCCCTGGATCAGGTCATTCCCCTCTGCTCTCGGTTCCCATCACAGCAGAAATAAGATCGCCACACAAAATATTTCCAGTGTATCTGTACATGGTTTGTTATCTAGAAAGTTTTTGTGTTGCTGCTATCCAGACAAAGAAGAGACATTTTTTACTCAATTATTTATGGTGGACCTAATTGTAGTATCATATTCTTATTAAGCCAGGGGAATTGAATTGTTCAAATAATGCTGCTTCATTTTTTTCCCTTCATACCATCCTTCTCAATTTCTATGATGAGCCTTCCAATTAAAAATACATTTTGATTGAGGTCTGAAACTGATATACCTCCCAGAGTTTTGGGCCCAAAACTCAATGAAAAGGAACCGCAGAGGCATGCAACCAATAGTCACTCGAATTTGAATAAATTAGGGCTGCTCTGTTTTGCCACACCAGTCAGAAAGCCACAGGCATTTCACCACCCCAGAAGGGTCTGGAGAATTGAGGGAGAGTATAAAAAAAAATCAAGCATACATTGTACATAGCTATACCACTTCATTCTTATTTAACAGCCATAGAAAGAATCTGAAGTTTCAATTTAATGGCCTCCCTTGCACAAAGAATAGCCTTTCAACTACAAATTGTGACTTTTTGTATAAAACATTTTTAATAAACCCTTGAAATTTTCATCCTAAAAATACACAGTGAATTTTGATAGTAAAGGAGGCAGCATTATAGAAAATTGCCTTATTTTTCTTTGTATATTAATACTTGAAGAATAGAGGAAAGTGAATAGCTTCTAGGGATGGAATAACTTCATGCGTTTTATTTCATAAACATTCACTGAGAACTTCAACTACATCAAGATAAGTCATGGGTTCGTTGGTAATGCATAAGTAAAAGACACAGTGCTGGCCTTAAGGAGCTCTTAACTCATAAAAGAAGCTCTTCCAATGCAGTCAGGTGTGCTTTGTGACAGCTCTGAAGTTTTAATGTTTGTTCCCTCCAAATCCATGCTGAATGAAGCTTAATCCTCACTGTGCTGGTGTTAAGAGATGGAAGTTCTTACAAAGTGATTAAGCCATGAGGGCTACAGCTGATAAGTAGAATTAATACCCTTAATAAGCGGCTTCAGAGGGTCACCTGGTCACTCTTCTGCCACAGTGAGCATCCTTGCCACCTTTATGAGGATGTGATGGAAAAGTGCCATCCATGTATGTAACAGACCCTCATCAGACACTGAATCCACTGATATGTAATCGCAAACTTTCTAGATCTGTGAGAAACAAACCTTTACTGTTTATAATACCTAAGGCTTTTGTTGTTAGAGTAGCAGGAAAAAAACCGAGACAAGTAGGTAAGAGCAGAGATCTGAGGAACCCTGAAGGACTGAACCCACGCCTGGTCTAACCTCGCTAAGAAAGAGATTATAAGAAAGATGAACTTGCTCTGATTGCTCTGAAAGGAAAGAGAAAAGAAATTTCAGACATGGGGGAGGCACTTAGCGAATTATGCGAAATGGTATAAAGTAGTGAGCACAGATGAAGAATCGGGTGGGAACTGAATAGCAGGGCCATTCTGTTGACAAACAGGGCCTGAGTGTTCCAGGCAGGATGAGTCGCATTTGCAGCTTTGGAAGATCACTGCCTAGAAAGGCATGAGCTAGAGGCAGAGAGGGGAGGCCATAGGAAGTGCAGTTGGGAGAGTGAACATAAAAGCCCCAAAGATTTTTTTAACATTTTTTTTTACTTTTTATTGTTATTAAACTCTTTCCATACATCATAATACATCATTTCTCAATCGAATTTAGAGTCACTTCGCTTTCCATGCCCCCCACCCCACCTGAGTTCCTGCACTCTGCCTTACATGTCTTGCATCTTTTGCTGAGTCTTTCCAGAGTTGTTTGTTTGTTTGTTTGTTTTTCCAGTTCTTTTGTTGTTGTTCTCTCCAACTTGTATTACTTCTCTATATATATAATGTATACACATAGATGTGTCTATATATATATATACATACATACATTTATGTATATATATATACACATACATATTATACACATTATGACCTGAATTGGAGGATTTTTTTTTTTTTTTGGCTAAAAAATGTCATGTTTTCCTTAAGGAAGTGTTTGAAGGTTCATCCTTGGCAAGCCCAAACAGCCATCAATCTTGCCCTTGTGCTCCGCATTGGGGTCTTTCCCTCCCATGGTCACCCAAATGAAGTCCAGTAAGCACACATCCTGTCTTGATCTTCCTGTACTGGCCTCCATGATACAGCCTGGGTAGTCCAACAATGGCAGTCTATACTCTGACAAAAAAGCCCCAAAGATTTTAAAGCTGTGCAAAAGCTGGGGCTTGTCAGTCACCAGCATGTAGACCTGAAGGGATCCCTCAAGATCTTAAGCTAGTTTTTCTAGTCTATATTTCAATATATTTCTCATTTTGTGTTTATTTGGAAACTACAAGAATGTGTGCTTGACTACAAATGTTTTTTCCCCCTTTTTTCCCTCTTTTTTTGTGATGTTTGGAATAAAATCCATGGCCTTGTGTGCTAGGAAAATCCCTCAGCACTGAGCCAGATCCCTACCATCTTTAACTACATCTTGATGTCAATGAAACTGCAGTAATCTTGAGTTGGACAAAAATACATGCTTTCCCAGCTGGTCTCATTTTATACATTGTTCTGGTGTTGGAACTAACCATAGCTTTCCTTGCAATACTGAATAGTGTTTTTCTGTCTACTTGGTCAGTGTATTGCAGAGCACTATTCTATCAGATAGGAAGCAAAGTGTGTTTGGGTCCAAGGTGTTCTCTCAGCCAGGGACCCTTCCCCTCATTCACCTGTACCAGACCTTTAAAATAGCCTAAGAGGGTCACAGCCTCTAAGAAGCCTCACATCCCCTTAAAATAAAGCTTTGTATTGTAGATTGCAGTATGCATGCTTGCAATATCTTTTCCTCACAAGGACACAAGTCACCTTATAAATCTATGAGCTATTTGCTAAACTCTAAAAACTGTCTTTTTTTCCATGCTCACACTTTTAGACAACATTTGCTTTGGGCTTGTACTCTGAAGAGTAGGAAATGCATAAATCAAAGAAATCCTTCTAGGGGCCTGGGGAGATGGCCCAGTTATTAAAGTACTTGCCAGACAAGTAGAAGAACCTGAGTTTGAATCATAGTACCCCAGTAAAAAGCCAGGCATAATGGGGTGATCTTGTGATCTGAGCACTGGGGAGGACAGGCAGATCCCTGGGGTTCATTGGCCAGACAAGGTTCCAGTGAGAGACTGTCTCAAAAAATAAGGTGGATAGCTACTGAGGAATTACACCAATGGTTAACCTCTGGCTTCCATATGCATGAGCGCACGCAAGCATATATATGTGACACACTTGCACACACACACACATGCACACACACACACTCAAACACACGTGTCATTTTATCCCTCTCCCCCAGAACGTATCCTCTGAGAATTGTAGAAACTTTATTTTTTCATTTAAATCCCTTTGTCTACAACCTCATGCCCTCACCTTCAACTGACCTTGACATGTACCAGCTAAAGGAACAATACTGTGATAGTCAAAGCAAGCCAGGAAGGCCTTCAAACTCACCAGTGACTCTTGCATGGGAAAATCTGGTTTGTATGTGTGTGACTTTTGTAAACTAATTTGTAACTGAACTCACATGACTTCACCAAGATTTAATAAAAAACTGTCAACACATTCAAATTTCAGAGTCAGGTTTCTTGCTAAATGTTGTAGAGCAATCCAGAACTGGTTTCAATTTGCTGTCTAAGAGACAATATTATTTGAATAGTTTTTGATGGTCAGAAAAAGTCCTAGGAAATAAACGTGGACAACATAAAAGCGTTTTCTGACATATCATCTGCTTGTTATTTATTTTCTAGTTTTCCTGAGTCTAGACAAACTTCCTGTCTTTCAAATTAGAATTGAAATTAGTCACTGTAAACAGCATCTGAGAATGGAACAAAGAGAGCAAAGGTCTGAACCGAGAAAATTTTCATCTTTGTCCTACTTAAACTACTTTTTTTGTAATTAAACTTTTACTGAGTCTGTTCTTTTACAATTTCAAACATATACGATAAGCGTTCTAATTATTCTAATCCCCTTCTTTTGCCCCTATTATGAGTCCCTCCTCCCTGTAAATCCCTTTGCTACATCCATGACTTTTTTTGTTTTGTTCTCATTTATTCATTCATTCATTCATTTGAGGCTCACTGAATTTAACCAGGATCGTCTGTGAGATCACACATTTGGAACTATCCATTTTGGACTGGTGGACTCCTCAGTGCCTCCAGGACCAAAGACAATGATGGTCCCTCTCCCAGATTTCATCCATAGACATAGTTCAGCAAGGAGGGGTAGAGCTGGTAAGCTCCTCAGCAGTCTATGAGTAGCTTAGTACAGGACCACCATAGGCAGCTGCTTGGAAAGCATGGTAGAGATTTCGTAATTCTGGTTGCTTCATTGTTTTCCTGTCACTTGTGTAAGCAACTCCTACAGCTAAATTAACTCTGAAAAACCTAGAGTGTTTTTTTTTTTTAGCAAGAGGCCCAGCGTTTGTTTCACAGTGGGACTCTCAAATGACGTAGTGGGTTCTGTCTTACAGCTCCCACTGTCTTACCCCTGGCCAGTCCATTCTCTTTGTAGTGGCCAGAGAGATTAAAAAACCCACTGATGAGCTGGAGAGATGGCCTAGCAGTTTAAGAGTTCTGACTGCTCTTGCAGAGGACCTGGGTTCGATCCCCAGCACCCACATGGTGACTGAGAACCGTCTTTAACTCCAGTTCCAGGGGAATCTGACACCCTCTTCTGACCTCCACGGCATTGCATGACATGGGTGCACAAACCTACATGCAGTCGGTACATTCATACACATAAAAAATAAATAAATAAATAAGATTTAAAAACCCACTGAGGCTGGGCGTGGTGGCGTTCGCCTTTAATCCTAGCACTTGGGAGGCAGAGGCAGGCGGATCTTTGTGAGTTCAAGGCCAGCCTAGTCTACAGAGCGAGTTCCAGGACTGGGGCCATGGGGAGACCCCGTCTCGAAAAGACCAAAAAAAACAAACGGGACTAGGATATAGCTCTTTCGATAGAGTGCTTCACTAGCATGCACAAAGCCCTGGGTCCCATCCCCTTACACCGAATAAACCAAATATGAGTGGCTTATGCCTATAATCCCAGCACTTGGGAAGAAGAGGCAGAAGGATCACAAGTTCAGGGTCATCTTTAGCTATATAGTTTGGGACTAACTTAGGCTATATGAGACCCTGCTTCAAAAAAAAAAAAAAAATTGAACCATTACTCCATGCATGGTCCATTCTGATGATTTGATTTTGTACTTACTCCATATAAAATCCACAGACCTTAAAATTGCCTGGGGCCACCACAACAGCCTGCTACTTGCCACCTTTGTCTCTGTGCTGCCGATCATACAGCACATGCTGTTCCTTCTAGCTGCCATGCCCTTCCTCCACATAGCCACTTGCCTTGTTCCTTCACCTCTAGCAGCAAGTCTTCTGCGTACTGCATAGAACAGCAACCTCACACACTTCTGGGGCCAAGTCCTCATCCCTTGTTCCGCTACAAAGAGAATTGTTTATGCAGATTGTATGCCCCCATGCTAGCATACAAGCCTCTCAGGGTAAGGGCTTTTTCATTACAAATGTTGGGCTGGAGAGATGGCTCAGTGCTTAACAGCACTGGCTGCTCTTGCAGAGAACCTGGACTCAGATCCCAGAACCCGCATGGTGGCTAATGACTGTCCGTAACTCCAGTTCCAGGGGATCCAATGGTCTTTTCTGGCCTCCAACAAGCAACAGACATGCATGGGGCAAAATGTATATACATGCAGGCAAAAATACTCATCCACATAAAAAATAAAATAAACGATAAGAAAAATAGAATGCCAAGTGACAATAGCAGAGCAGTGAACCCAGCATGGAACCCAAGTGAGTGCAGGGCTTCTGAGAGTGGGGACCTGTGTGACCACTCAATCTGCACCTCTGAAGCCAGTCATGCTCCTGGGTAGGGAAGCTGGACAGTTACCAGTTAGAGCGTCAGAGGAAGATGGTCATGGTGGCACATACTGGTAATGCCAGCCCTTGGGAGACAAAAGCAGGAAGACTATGAGGTAGAGAGTAGCCTGAGCTAAATAGCAAGACTGCATGGTGAGGATGTAGCTTAGTGGTAGAGTGCTTGCCTAACAAATGCAAAGTCCTGGGTTCCATCCCCAGCACTGGAAAAAGAAGAAAAGGACAGAAAAAACAAACAACAACAACAAAAAAAACCCTAGAGTGTTTCTTTCTTTTGGCTGACCTGATTGATACAGATGAGATCACATGTTTAACTTGGACCTGCTAAGACTCAGGTACCTTGAGATGTAATGGAGATAAAAATCTACCCTGTCTGCCATTGTCTACAAAGCATGCAACATCCAGCCCTAGTCTATGTCTCTGCTCCCTTCATGTGGCATTCCCCTCCCTTGTTCAGCCACTCTTACCACGTGGGTCTTAATGTTTTTTCCTTTGAAAGTACTAAGCCGTTTCTTGTCATAGCTAAGCTCTAGCAGTGGCAGGTTATTTTAACCTGTAATTTTCATTTTTTAAATTTTCTTTATTTTTATTTTATATGTATGAGTGCTTTGCCTTGTATATATGCAAATACACCCCTATGGGGTGCAATGCTCACAGAGGTCAGAAGGCAGCATTGGAGCTCTTTGAACTGGAGTCACAAAAGGTTGATAGCTGCCATGTGAGTGCTGGGAACCAAATCCAGGTTCTCTGCAAGAGCAGCAGTGCTCTGAACCTCTGAGCCACCTGGAATTTTCTACTTCACATTAGTTTTCCCTTATTTAAAGTAATCTG
Organism: Rhizomys pruinosus; assembly: GCA_009823505.1. Lineage (NCBI taxonomy): Eukaryota > Metazoa > Chordata > Mammalia > Rodentia > Spalacidae > Rhizomys > Rhizomys pruinosus. The sequence continues at coordinate 4,351,356 of VZQC01006553.1, forward strand.
AGGGCCGCCTTCTGAGCAGAGTGTTCTTTCCTTTATAGCACTGAGCATAATTGCCAATCAGCACATCACTGATCTGAATGTTTAGTACACAGTTTGTCAAGTGTTTTGCAAACTCCATAAGCAGAAGAGAGAAATCCTGCCAATTTTGTTGACTGTAGTTCCTAGAAAATTGCATGTAGAATGAAAAAGTGAATGAATGGATGGATGGGTTGCAGAGGTGGGCAGGTGTGGCAGGAGGTGAACTCCGGCTTCTGGGGGGCAGGAAGCAGCGGCACTGTCTCAGATGCTCTTAGCACACTATCCTAGCACACTGTTCAAATGAACGCCCTAAGCTCTGACGTCTTCATGGGAATTTGAAGAACTAGGTCAAGAATGTCTTTTCTCCTTGAGAAAAGACAACAGAAATGTAAATTAATGCGTAAGAAATCTAGCCATTGACTGGACTGATGAAACCAATGCCAGTAGCCATTTTAGATTTCTGGTAATATTTTTGGTTTTGGCACTGGAGATAAAACCCAGGGCCTCACAGATGTTAGGCAAAAGTTCTACCCTTGAGCTTCATCTCCAGCCTAAGATAATTTAAAGATAAAAATATTTACAGCAATTTTATAGGACACATAATTCATTTCCTAAAGCCTCACAGAAGACTTTGTTTCTTGAATAATCTGCTAACATCTATAATGTTTGTTATTTTATTTTGCTGATTTTGGTAGGTGGACACATATCCTGCCTTATCTGATGGGAGTCTCCTAAGAATTGTGCATTATTCTAGTGCTCATTTTTCTAGGTATTAAAAAACCAAAAAAATCATACTGAATCAGGAACAGTAATCTGGTGGAGGCATAAATAATAATCTCAAAATAACAGCCCTTTTGACACCCTTTCACATTAACCGTATGGAAGATAAGTGCCAGCGTCTCATCCATAACGTTCAAATAGTATGTTATGATTTTTTTCCTTTCTTTTCCTTTTTTTGTCATGTGTGTCAGTTCATGTGCATGTGGAGGCCCCATCTGATGTCATGTGTGTAGGTTCGTGTACATGTGGAGGCCCCATCTGATGTCGGGAATCATCTCCGTCACGCCTCCTCTGTATTCAGTGAGGCAACATCCCTCAGTCAAACCCAGACCTCCTTGGCATGGCTAGTCTTGTAAGCCAGTTTACTGTGGGGATCCCTTCTCAGCCTTCTGAGGAAGCTGGACTTATAAGAGGGTGCCATGCCCCCAGGCCTTTATTTGGATTCTGGGGATCCCAATTCTGACCCTTACATGCTAAGCACTTTAACCACCGAGCCATCTCCTCAGTCCCTGAACTTTTAAATTTATTGAAAAATAAAGTTTACAATGACTCACCAAATGCAATGCTGAGATAACTTAGAAACACTGAAGCACAATGTGAAGCATATTTTATAAAAGACAGAGAGGGAATAAAAGGCAGTGACAAAACTTTGAAGAATGGCTAAGAATTTATTTACCTGCTCAGAAATATAATTAACAAGGCCTTGAAGATGGGATCATTTTTTGAGTAGAGAAGCAAATCTCTTCAAAATAAATGTCTTTCTTTTCAGTTAATTCTTTAATGGCAGCATGGAAGGGTGGGCAGTGGAAAAATATATTCCATAATTATTAGGGTCGCATCTAGGTTTGTTGGTCGGAATTTACCCTCTGTACTACATTATCATATGGGACCAATCAGTTGCTTGTGAAACATCTGAGATGCCTGGTTCAGACCACTACTCTCCCATTGCAATTTTCCCAGCACAGTCCGCCTTTCTCCCCCCTGGAATGGGACTGGTGGGCTACTCAAGCACAGAATCTCAGTTATCAGCCACGTGCTGTGGAACTAAAAACCCATCAGGAGACTGTGATAATTGGACCTGTGTTCACAGCAGCAATTTATCACTAAGAGCCCCCAGAAGATGCACAGTCTGCCCACGTCCACCACCTGCAGTCCTGTGAGAGGGGGACTTTTTCTCTCAAATTATGATGCTGGGGAGAAACGGTGAATAAAGGACATGGAGCAGTCATGTCGAACGTTAGCTTTATTCCATTACCACAAAACCCTCCACTGTTATTTACATCTTCATTCCATTTTATTAAAATTTAAATCTTTAAACCATTTTCATCATTATTGAAATTGACCTTTGTCTACTCTGTATTTCCTGGTTTTAGCATCTGTGACTTCAAGGGACTTTAGAATTAAAACTTAAAATTGTTTCTGGTGAAATTGGACATTGTGAAATAACCATACAATGAGCATCTTTCTATGTTTTTATCACAGTCATTTATGAAAGCCATAGGGAATATCTACCAAAGAACAGAAGTGTGGAATGTTTCTTATGTCTTATGGCATCTTGGTAGAGTTCTCCCTTTGCTATATTTTTGATCGGGAGACTTTTCTTTATATGAGAGCTGCTTAAAATATCAGGGAACGATACATCATTCTTTATATGCAGAGTTTATACTACTAACTTAGAGAACTTTTATTAGCTTGGTTTCAGAACTGGTAGAGTAGCATGGTCTGTTCTGTGTAGCTCCTACTGTGCTGCCAATTATGAGGGACAGCATCCACTTTTGAAACGTTTTGCTGCAGGCTACTGTGTGCCTTTAACTACAGAATGGAGTAAGGCTAATCTGTTCAAAGAGGAATCCCTGTGTACTCTTCACTCCTCTGTTCACCAAAGGATCGAATAGAACCAGGCACAGCACAACTACTTTTATACTCTGGACTGTGTACTTTAATTGAATATTGAGTGTTGTATCCTTCAGTAGATCTGACAAAGTTCTCTTCACTAATGAAACAACTTTTTTTTTGTCTTTTTGAGACAGGTCTCCCTTTAATCCCAGCTGGCCTAGACCTCACTATGTAGACTTGGTAGGCCTTGAACACACAGAGATCTGCCTGCCTCTGCCTCCTGAGTGCTGGGATTAAAGGCATATGCCACCATGCCTGGTGAAACAAATTTTAAAAGGGGAATATTGTTTCATTTATTTCTCTTTCCTTATAAATATTCTATCAGTGAGAACTAAGCAGGCTTCTACTACTATGTTCGTTTGCAAGGATATTTTGGTTAGTCATCTCTAGTTCTTGCTCTAACACTTTGGCTACTTTGTGGAGTGTGTGTGTGTGTGTGTGTGTGTGTGTGTGTGTGTGTACATAACCTCAGGTATTCCATATTTACATTTTTTTTTTAAGATAGAGTCTCTCACTGGCCTGGTACTACCAAATAGGTTGGGTTGATTGGTCATCAAATCCCAAGGATCTGCCTGTCTATACCTCCCCAGCACTGGGCCACCATGCCTGTTTTTATCATAGAGAGACTGGGGATTGAACTCAGGTCCTTGTACTTATAAGGCAAGCACTTACTAGTTGAGCCATCTCCCAGCCCTTTGCCAGATTTTTGATTAAGAGAATTGTTAAGTGTATTCAGAGTATAATTTAGAAAATAGTTACAATTAACTTCAATAGTATTAAAGCTGGAAGAAATGGAAAAGCCACTTTTTATGGGTTTTCTGTATGAAACAGAAATGCAAAAGTTATTAAAAGGAAACATGAGTCTCCTTAAAAGTTTAACAAGTAAGGTTAAGCATTGGATGGCTTTTTGATGGCAGCAGAGAAGCCCAGAAATAATGAAAACCAGCTTTAGGGTTAAACCACAATAATGGTAGTACTGATTTCACGTTTATCTGAACAGAGACCAGAATCTCGGCCACATTTACATTTTAATTTCACAAAACTGGTGCTTTGTGCTGCTTTTTCAGCTAGGCTCAGGCCACTCCAAACCAAAACAAATCTCCCATAACCAATAAGGAATGCAACTATGGTTCTGTTTCCTTCCTCTTTAAAGAGTGATACAAAAGAAATGGCTTTTAAAGAAGCGTGGAAAAGACGAGGTAGCAAATCAGTACCCCAAGACACACATACACAGACAGTGCAGAAAATAATCCCCCCGAGTGATTTGTATAAATTAAATTTTCTTTTTACTGTGTGTGTGTGTGTGTGTGTGTGTGTCTGTGTCTGTGTCTGTGTCTGTGTCTGTGTGCTTGCACATGCGTGCACGAGTGCGAATGTATGTAGAGGTGGGGAACTTACGTGCTGCTCTGACAGTGTGGAGATCAGAGGACAACTTTGTTGAGTCAGTTCTTTCCTTGGACCTTTATGTGGGGTATAGATCACCAGGCTCTCATGACTAATGCTTTACCCACAGAGCCATTCTCACTGGCCATTTGTATGAATCTTTAATTAAAAATTTAATACTTCTTCGAGTATCAAAACAGGCATTTTTATATATTCACTATTCATTGCTTGTTTTGTCAGTTAGGTATGTAAGGGAAGAGGTAGGCAGAGTCCTGCCTTGAGAAATTTCCAGAAGATTCCAGACCTTCTGCAACGTTCTGGGAATACCTGGAATTCCCAAGTCCTCTTCTATTTTAAGTGCAAGGTCCCCTAATGTTCTCAGATGTCGAATGTTTAATAACTACTTTTTGGTTGATAAATGTCACCAAGTCTCATTTCATAAGTTTTTAAGTTGCTGGAGCAAATATTAATTGACATTTTTTCATTACCATACTGCCTTTCCTTTCCTGCAGACAGACTTGAGAGGAATTTCTAAGATAGATGGAAACAGAAACTGCTAGAAATGTTGAGGGAAGAACCTAGCTAGTTGTCATAAACCAATGATTTGGAGGCCCCGATGGTTGAGATTATACACTTTGTATTTGGGGACAGCTTGTGGGTTCTAGAACATATTATTATGGATTTTCTATTAATGATTATAATAATTTACTGGCAGATTCTAACATTTTTGTAAGGCTTTGAAGGAAAATGAAAAGTTTTCTTTCTTTTGAAAGGATCAAGTTGGACCTGAGGATAATAAATAAGAATAATTCTTTGAACATGAAAACAATGGTAGTTTAAGGGCATTGGGGAAAGGAGAGAACTCACATACGTGACTAACCTTCCATGTGCCAGACTCAGTGGTACTTGCACTGCATGTGGGGTTATATTTCATTCATCTCCCAAATGATTACATAGTGAAACTGGGGCCACAATTCTTACATAATTTTTTTTTATTTTATGTGTATAAGTATGTTGCCTGCATGTATTTAAGTATACCTGTGTCATGCAATACCCACGGAGGCAGAAGAGGGCATCAGATCTCCTGAAACTGGAGTTAAGGACAGTTGTTAGCTGTCACGTGGGTGCTGGGAATGGAACTCAGGTCCTCTGTAAGAGCAGTCATTGGTCTTATTGATCGCTGAGCCATCTCTCCAGCATTTATTGTTCTCATTTAGAGATGAGATGGCTGGCTGAGTCTAGAGTGGCCTCTCACAGTGGGGGTTCCCTGGGCCTACTATTTCCACTGACATTGAACACTGCTAGAAATAGGTACCAAAACATTAGGGACATAGTCACACTCAATGATCATGTCAAAAAGAAAAAAAAAACTGAGAGGGGAAAGAAAAAGGGGGTGAGAGCAAGAGAGGAAAGGAGAGAGGACGGGAAGGAGAACCGAACTGTTCAGCCCTCCTAGTGTCACTCTTTATTAACTGGATTTCTTTCATTTTGTTAAGAATTAGTATTTTTCTATTTTCTGCTTAATATGACATTAAAAAAATCTTAACATGGCTGGGTGTGGTGGCACATCCCTTTAATCCCAGCACTTGGGAAACAGGCGGGCAGGTTTCCGTCAGTTCAAAGCCAGCCTGATCTACATAGTGAGTTCCAGGCCAGCTGGGACTACAGGGAGACTCTATCTCAAAAAGACCAAAAGAAAATCTTAACATGCTCTAACTTAGAGCAGTATGTTGTGAACTTCATATGAATTTTTATTTCAGGAAAGGTAATGCCATTAGAACTTTTAAAAGCTCTCATTTAAATACAAATTGAGCTTGGGCTAACATATTCTAATTTCACTGAGGCTTGTACAAAGTTTTTAATGCCTCCTATTATGTAAAATACCAGGAAATTTTAGTGCATTGGCTGGTCCGGGGCACAACAGTTTCATGAGGGAAGTAACAATGCGACGCAGCTGAACAGACACGCAAGGCCTCTAGGTGACACTTTGGCAGGTTTAGTCTTGAACAGATGTAACAATCGAATTTCTAGATCCTGGCTTTTTTTTTTTTCTAGAATATCTAACACAGAAGGATATTAAAAGTTGTGAGATTGAAATATTCCTAATATGCATTCAATATCCTTTCATTCACAAGAATCTGACAACGACCTCCCATCTGGACCTGCCGTACACTAGGTGTCTGAACTTCAGCTGTGACTCTTGAGGCTTCCTGTTCCTCATATGTAAAGTGAGTGTAATGAAAAAACATTGAGGAGGATACAGAATATAAAAGTTGATCATCCAAGTTCGATACCTTGTTGCTGTTATAAAGGACACACAGGATGATTGGTTCTTTTCCTAGTCAATTTTCCATCATGTAGTAAAGAAATATTCATGCAACATCACAAAATTTGTGCTACTAACAGTAACTGATGTGGGACCCAAGGTATGCACCAAGGTATAATTCACAAGGGGACATTTCAAGATAAGTGTGACTAGATGATGTCCTTTGCCATTCTGAATGTTGTCAGAGTTATTAGCATAATTAATGTATTAATTAATGTATTAGCATAATTAACTGCTATGATATTTTGAAAATCATACTGTCCTTAATGTCTAATGGTGAAAATAAAAATAAAAAGCTTCTAAATTCTGAGGGAAATGATTAGAAGTTTATTTTCTTTTATTCAATATTTTCAGAGATAAAAGGCTGTGGAAACCATCCATATGTTGAATTTTAAAACGTAACCCCAAGAGTTTCTTCATAGACTTGGAAATAAAAGATCCTTAAAATCCTATGAAAAAAAAAACAAAAGACCCCAGATAGCCAAAGCAACCCTGAGTAAAAAGAGCAGTACAGAGGGGATTACTATACCAGACTTCAAACTATATTACAGGGTTATAGTCATAGAAACAGCCTGGTACTGGCACATAAACAGACATGTAGACAAATGAAACAAAGCTGAAGTTCCAAACTTGAGCTCATACAATTTCAGCCACCTCATATTTGACAAGGGGGCCAAGAAGACACAATGGAGGAAAGACAGCATCTTCAGCAAATGGTGTTGGCAAAACTGGATCACCACTTGTAGAAGAAAAAATTAAACCCCTACCTCTCACCATGTACGAAACCCAACTCCAAATGGATCAAAGACCTCAATGTGAAACCCAAAACTCTGAAGGTGATTGAAGAAAAAAGTTGGCAGCAACCTACAAGACATAGGCATAGGAAAAGACTTCCTAAATCAGACAGCAGCTATGCAGGAAATAAGGTCGACAATTGACAAGAGGGACTTCATTAAATTCAAAAGCTGCTACAGCAAAAGAAACAATTAAGGAAGTGAAGAGAAAACCCACAGAGTGGGAAGAAACCTTCATCACCCATACATCTGACAGAGCATTAACTTCCAGAATATATAAACTACTCAAAAAACAAAGAAGAGAAGAAATGATTCACTCAAAGATGGAGTAAAGAGCTGAATAGAGACTTCACAAGTGAGGAAGTAAAGATGGCTGAGCAACACCTTAAAAAGTATTCAACATTGCTAATAATTAAGGAAAGGCAAATTAAAACCACTTTAAGATATCAACTCGGCAACAGGCAGGGTGGGGATCCTCTCCAGGGGCTCCTGTCTCAATTTACTCGGAATGAGTTTAATCTGGAAAGCAAGAGCACCATTGGGGTAGAGTTTGCAAAAGAAAAAAAAAAAAGCATCCAGGTTGATGGGAAAACAATAAAGTCACAGATATGGGACACAGCAGGGCAGGAGCAGCGATACCCAGCTATCACATCTGCACACTGTCATGGAGCTGTAGTTACATGGCAAGTAATGTTTACTGGGGACTATCAAAGTGATGTGATTGATTTAACTTCTTATTTTACTACTTTACTGGAAAATGTACTGCTTCCCTTCAGAAAGCAGAATATCAAATAAAGACGGGGTACTACGAAAATAGTTTCCACAATGAAAGGTTTGAAGTCATGGGCACATGAAGAAAAACAAAGCCCGTCTTCTGTGCTGCTTGGAAGACACTAGAAATATTCCATTCTTACGTGACTGTGGTAGTAGAAAGATCTGAGGCGCAATCTGATCTTAATAGTCCTCCCTAGCCTTTATTACGTATGCATGTACATTTGCACTTAAAGGTTTGCAGTAAGTTGGATGCTTTCTGAGATATTTGGCTTGATCTTATACCAACCATCATGTCCTCTTTCATTCACTGCTAGACTTCTTTTTTTTTTTTTTACTAATTAATTTTATGTATTTCTGTATGTGTATTTCTGTTATGTAATTCTGTATTCTGTATGTACTGTCTGCATGCAGGTCTGTGCACCCGTGTCGTGCAATGCTGCGGAGGTCAGGAGAGGGTCTCGGATTCCCCTGGAACTGGAGTTCTCCTGGAATTGGAGCCTCAGACGGTTCTCGGCCGCCATGTGGGTGCTGGGGATCGAACCCGGGTCCTCTGCAAGAGCGGTCGGCGCTCTTATCCACTAGGCCATCTCTCCAGCCCACTGCTAGACTTCTTACAAAGACAGTGTGTGTGTGTGTGTGTGTGTGTGTGTGTTAGCTATATATAATTGATAGTTCCCTCTTTATATGTATACAGTTATATTTGTATATAATTAATAGCTGTATACACTGCTATCAACTCTTTCTCATTACTCCTTCTTTACCTGTGTAGTCTCACTTCTGTCCTGATCATTTCAACAAAACAGTCCATCGAGGCTCCTAACACACACACACACACACACACACACACACACACACACACACCTGCAGTGTTACTTTCCACTGATCACTCCTTTTTAATGCATCTTTCTTTTCTGCTCCCAAGGCATGGTATTCCTCAGCTCTCCCCCATGCCTCTTTACTGGCTTCCTGTTGCACGTGCTGATTCCTTGCCTTCCAGTGTTCCTACAAGATTCTTTCTGATCAAGCAGTCTCTCTCTGCCCCCCACCACACCCAGAAGTTAATGCTTTTTAACATAACTAAGAAAAGCTCACACGGGTATTAGCATGATTGGTTCAGGCTTTACAGATTACAGGTTTTATGTGTAATAATATTTTCTTTCTCTGAGAAGAAATTTAGCTTCTGATTAAACACTGATTCCTCCAGGAGGCCAGAAGATAATGAACTTTTGGACAGATTTGCCTTGAGTGACACAGGGCCTCAGGACACTAGGGTTGCCTCAGATGTGATGTCTTCCCTACTGTCACATCTGTACTCACATCTGCTGTCTCGACCTGCCCCTCCTCAGGGGCTGTGGACAGAAGAGAGAGGGAGAGCTCTTCCTTGCTGCTATGTCCTCAACTTCTATGTGATTCTAGTGACCGAAGGATCTAGATTCAGGAGTCCCTTCTCTTCCTTGCTGCTATGTCCTCAACTTCTATGTGATTCTAGTGACCGAAGGATCTAGATTCAGGAGTCCCTTCTCTTCCTTGCTGCTATGTCCTCAACTTCTATGTGATTCTAGTGACCGAAGGATCTAGATTCAGGAGTCCCTTCTCTTCCTTGCTGCTATGTCCTCAACTTCTATGTGATTCTAGTGACCGAAGGATCTAGATTCAGGAGTCCCTTCTCTTCCTTGCTGCTATGTCCTCAACTTCTATGTGATTCTAGTGACCGAAGGATCTAGATTCAGGAGTCCCTTCTCTTCCTTGCTGCTATGTCCTCAACTTCTATGTGATTCTAGTGACCGAAGGATCTAGATTCAGGAGTCCCTTCTCTTCCTTGCTGCTATGTCCTCAACTTCTATGTGATTCTAGTGACCGAAGGATCTAGATTCAGGAGTCCCTTCTCTTCCTTGCTGCTATGTCCTCAACTTCTATGTGATTCTAGTGACCGAAGGATCTAGATTCAGGAGTCCCTTCTCAGGATCCTCTAGAACAGCCAGCTCCCTTCCAGCACTCCCGGCTTTTCTCTGTTTTCTAGTCCAGAGAGTGGTATACCTTGGGGGGTAGGGGCGGGAAAGAACTACAAGTTCATATTACAAGTCAGCTTGTATTCCACTGTATTCCAAGAACTTAGAGACACTGAGGGACCAATCCCTGCAGCCTGTAGGACAGAACTTGAAAGCCGACTATGCCTGGGAAGGAACTGACCACTGCACTGTTTTTCTTGTTTTATTTTTCCCCTTTAAACTTTGTTCATTTGCATTTAATACCTGTTTTTGCTTTCTAATTTTTAAAAATACATATAGAGGCATTGGTTCTCCAATATGCCAAAACTCTTTAAAGAGAAAATCACTTGAGGTAGATATCGATTATATATTTGTTATATTTGGCTTATATACAGTTTTAAATCTTTAAGGAGTTCTGAGAATTTCTTACATGAATATAATGTGTCCTGATCAAGTCTACACACTGTTCCCTCCTGTCCAGCTCCTCTCATACCCCAACACTCTTCCCTCTCAGATTCATGTGCTTTTTAAAAATCCACTGAGTCCACTTAATGTTGCCAATACCTGCATGGCTGTAGGAACACCCACAGACCAATGGGAACACAGGCAGCCTATGAAGGGGTTGCTTCCAGAGAAGACTGACTTTCCCTCTTCCAGAAGCCATCAGCTGCTAGGAGTCACTCAGCCAGGGGCGGGACTTCCTGTCATTTGATTACCTTGATCTTGTGCAGGTCTTGTGCATGCAGTCACAGCCATTGTGAGTTCATATGTACAGTGGGCTTGTCAGGTCCAGAAACACTGTTTCACTCCCTCAGGCCCTTAAAATCTTTCAGTATCCATTCCCATGATAATTCCTAAGCCTTGGAGGGAAGGGTTTGATATAGATATTCCAGCTCTAGATGGAATATCTATATCCAAGGCTTAGGAGGGAAGGGGTTTGATATAGATATTCCATCTAGAGCTGAGCACTCCCTGGTCTTTTATTATGTGCACTTTGATCAACTGTGAGCCTTTGTATTAATCACCATCTAGTATAAAAAGAAACTTATTTGATGAAGGTTGAGACCTGCATTTGTATATATACACAGTTAAGTCTTTAGGGAGAAATTTAATACTACATCCACCTAGCAGAATAATAGCATTAGATTCTCCCCTATGTTCTATGACCTACCCAGCCATGGTTTCTTGGTCCACTTAACAACACCAAACATGAATTCTATCTGCGGAGTGGACCCTTAATCCAATCAAAAAGTGACCTGTTACTCCCTAAACACCTGTGGCATTATTGCACCAATAGGCATGTCTTGCTGGTTGATCTTTGTTGTAAGTTGCAGGCTTCACAGGTGGGTAAGATTGTTGATTACTTTTCTCTCTTATAGTGTGTATTCACCTTTCATGATTATGAGAGCTAGCCAGTAGTGATAAAGCTTCCAAGTGAGTCTCAGTTTGATTTCTCCATGTCTTATAGTTCCAGTATATGATGTCTTCATCAACAGGGACTTACCATCTAGCTCTGGAGGGTAAGCAATAGCAATGGCAATAAACTATATTGTTTTCGTGTTTATGCGACCCTATTGACCACCAATTCAAAGGGAGGAGATCTACATCCGGCACTGGGCTTTTCATTTGATAGTCTATATCATCTAGCTGAGGCATTATTGCCCCAAATAGTGTAATCTATCTATCTATCTATCTATCTATCTATCTATCTATCTATCTATCTATCTTCTATCCATCTAGAAGCTTCCACTTTAGTAGGTTTCCATAAGACTTTTTCAGTGTCTTAGTGTTATCCCTCTCCAAACCACCTTCCTTCACTGCCTTGTCCTCCTGGACCACGTCTGCTTTAAAAGATTTTTAGTAGAAGGTGTTCACATAAAATTGCATGTTCCAGTTTTCTAGAAAAACATGAACACTTGGCAACATCAGAAACTAGAGTAGAAGTGGCTTGACTGTAGGTGGAAAGGACAGAGGATGAGGGGGAATAGACTGTAGAGAACTTAAATCAACTCAACATGTTCTGTGTGCTAGACAATTACACAGACACACACGAACACACGACACACACACACACAGACCATTCAAACTTGTAATGAGGTAAGACTTTACGTTTTCCATTTTAAGAAGAAAACTCCACATCTCTTATGGAAAGCCACCCAATGAGAGGAAAACAAGGCTAGAAAATTATTTAATTCCACTGTAGCTAAGTGTCTGCCATTATCATTGATGCTTCCTTTCTGAGGACTGTAGAAGTAAGATAACAATAAGTAAGTAAGATAACAGTAAAACTTACTAAGTTTTCAAGAGGCAGAGGCAGGCAGATGTCTTTGAGTTTGAGGTCAGCCTGGTCCCTATCCCCCAGACAGGGCATTCCAGAAGCTGCTATGACAGATATAATAAAAGCAATGTATTTTGTATTCATTCTTAGACTGCTTTAGTCCCTTTCAGAATGGGAGAGCAGCTTCTGAGGAAGTGCACAGTAAGTTACGTTAGAGTGGATTGTTATAATGCAGACATACCAGCTTTCCTCTGGACAAAATGTGCTTGTCATGATATATACTTGCTGTTATACAATAAAAAAAATTTCCCCTCTAAGAAAGCTGATGCTTTCTCAGTTATTTGTTTCTGTTTTTTTGCTCCTCTGTTTGGCCATAATTAGTTTTCATTAGTGGCTAATAAAAACAACTTTCATGCTCTCTCTGTGTATACATGTATGCATGTTCATCTGTGCTCAGGGGCATGTGTGTGAAGTATGTGAGTAGGCGCACACACACTAGTGTGTGTAGGCCAGAGGACAACCTTGGCTGTTGTTCCTCAGGTGATATTCACCTTTTTTCCGTTCCTGGCCTAGAGCTTGCCAACTATGCTACTCTGGGATCATCACACATGCCTCTCAGTGCCTGGCTATTCTACATGGATTCTGGGGATTAAAGTACTCTATTTACTGAATCATCTCTGAAGCCCCCTTTTAGTCTCTTAATATTTTTTGTTATCCTTTTCTGAACTCTACCCAGTTGCTCTATATATTAGTAATGTGTAAACCAAAATTAAATGCAATATTATAAAAGCTACTGATTCCCTGAAAAACACTTGCAAACAATTAAAAAATAAAATAAAATAAAATAAAAACAGGTGGAAATGTCAAGAAAGATATTTCCTTATCTTTCAAACTTAGTAGTTCCGGTTGGTTGGTTTTCTTGTTGTTGCTATTTTGAGACAGGGTCTCACTGTGGAGCCCTGGATGGTCTGAACCAGATATGGACCAGACTGGCCTCAAACTCAAAGAGATCTGTCTGCCTCTGCCTCCTCAAAACTTAGTAGGTTTTATTGTTATCTTAACTATATTACATATTATATTACATCTTGTTAACTGTGAAACTCTAGCTATTTCCAGATTATTCTTTTTCCTTTTAATGTCTGAACCCATCTAGTCATTTCTCTAGTCCCATCCCTGTGGCCAGGATCCTATCTTTGGACTGATTCCTTAAGTAGTCCTGTTTACCATACCGAATCCTGATGTATCATTCATTCTAAATGTATTCTGTAGGAAGCTACCTACCATAAGTCAATTTACAGCTTTTGGACCCTTGATGTCACCTATTTTTTGAAACAAGATGACTGACTGCACCCCTTGGCCTAGCTGCCTTGCCTGACCCTGGGTGTCAACAAGACCTGCTATGGAGCATCCCTTACCTTGGCTACTTCAGCCTGATGTTAGCCTCAGTGTCCTTCTTCTTCTTTGTCACTGTGGATAAACAGCCACACCATGCTTGTTATCCAAATAATAAGCATACTTGCTATCAAAATAAGGTATTCACTAATTCAAGGTTTATTTTAACTTAAAAGTTAGGCTTTGGTGTTGAAGATAATTCATCTTCAATTTTGGAGCTTTCTGGAAATATTCTTGTCAGAATACAAGAAGCAAACGTGTTATATTCAGTAATAACCTTGACTGCTTTGTAGCTAAGGAAGAGCAGAAAACTGGCCGAGAGGCCAGCCTGTAGTGTCAAACTGCTGGCTTCCTGACCAAGAGGCCAGCCTGTACTGTCAAACTGCCAGCTTCCGAGTCCAGGCCCCACCTGTGCCCTGGGAGACTGCTGTAGTCTGGATCCTGGCTGTCCCTAGATAGTCATGTACTAAATGTGTGGCTGCTATGAGGAGAGGCAAGCCCTTAGGGGGTAGTGCCTATCCAAAAGTCACCCAGGGAGAGCCCTTGAAGGAAATATTAGGACTTCTGTCTTTCCTCTCTTCCACTTTGCTTGCTCTCCGGCCCTGATACTCTGTCTTACTAGAAGTTGCTGGCCAGAAGACCCTAAAGAGAAGAATCTGAAACTCGGAGTTAAAGCATTTTGTTCCTTTGGTTTATTTCAGACAATTAGCTACAGTGATGCTCTAAGATGTATACTGAATTGCTCTGGGCCTTCATTTCCATATCTACCCTACAGGCTTGTGAATTCAGTAAGACTGGGCATTTGAAACACTGTTTTACCAATAGGCAGTTATAGCATTTCTGAAGAATAGCTAGTCCTTGACCTAACTGGTAAGGAAGCAGGCCAGACTCAGTTCAGCTCCCCATCAACGGTGATTCTATACATACAGACACAAAGGAAGAGGACAATCACTGGGTAAGATATACATATTCTTCAGATTCACATTCCTTCTCTGTAAACTTTGATCAGTAGAGACTTGCAAGCTATTTGATATTGTTCATTATTCTTGGGCTGGCAGGAACAGTCACTTGGATATTGCACAAGTAATCATTTAGTTTAGATTTTCAGGGTTATATCCCATTTAGGATCTGGTATTTGGCAAAATGACATATATAATATTAAAGTCCTAAAATACCTAAGTGTTTAGACCAAGTTATTTATCTGTCCACCATCTATCCATTTGTGGAAGGCCTTCCTTATGTTCTGAGAGAACAAAAAAATAAATCAAAATTCTGGAAGAATATCTGCTAAAATATTTGATTTCCATTGCTATGCCTTTTGTAGGAAAGTAGTTCTCAAATGAAGAAAACAAACCTACAGTATATTTCCAAATAGATCCAATTCAAATTGAAGAAAGATATTCAAGGAAAAAAGCATTAAAATTATTTCAGTCTAGACAAGAGCTTTAAAATTGTGATATATATAAAATATTCTTATCTTTCTCTATCTGCCCAGTATTGTGAATTAAGTATTTGTTTTATAGAGAATTGTCCATCTACAATACTGAAAATATACATTTGCCATCAGTCAATCTGTAAGACATTTGTTTCTGAAGCAAACTAATCACTCTTCTCCATAAACAGAGAGGACCAGGCTGACATGAGGACTTGGTCTATGTGGCTGCAAATGATTTAACCATTATGAGATTTTTTTCCCCTATCTGCCCTGATTTCTATTCTGCCAGTCTATTTTACACAGTGTTCACTTCAAACACAGCCTTCCTTTTCAATACACAGTATGAGCATAGTTTCAAAAGAGAAGGGTGCCCCGCCCAAACTTTCTGACTCCAATTTTTAAAGTAAATACAACAGTTGAAAAGATAGTATTGTATACTTGAAATCAATTTAACAGTTAAATAGTCATTTATCTTATAATGACTGTAGTGGACTTCAGGAATGGTTAAATAAAGATGTTCCAATTCTTAGGCACTGATAGTTTATAAATCAATAAGACACACCATGTTATCCATTGTGGTTGAAAGGTGCAGGTTATATTTATGAGATTTTAGGAAAATTTTCAAAAAGGAAATATTTAGGATTTTTCAAATACCCTTATAATATTATGTTGTATTGACTTAAACTTGCATAAAATCCAAATAAGTTATAATGTAACCTGGGAGGGCAGCCTCGGGAAATGTTGGGGATGAATATAGATACAAAAGCACTGTGTTTTTGAAAACCAGTTTTTTATTACTTTTATGTGTATAAGTACCTGCCTGTGTGTGTACCTGCAATGCCCATCAGAAGAGCATGTCTGATGCCCTGGAACTGGGGTTACAGATGGTTGTTAGCTTCCCTGGGGGTGCTGGGAATCAAACCTGGGTTCTCTGCAAGAACAGCCTGCATTCTTAACTGCTGGGCCATCTCTTCAGCCCTCAAAGCATTGTATATTTAAAAATATTTTGCTTCTAATGAAATTTGAAATAATGAGTTATGGTAATATTTGGAAATGGTATGCTGCCAATGATATTTTTAATCATAAAATTTACTTAATTGCTTTTGTAAGTGATCATAAACAAAGTTTATGGATTCCTTTAACTTTAGACATTATATTTTTCATTTGATAAATTAATATATTTCTATTATAAGCTAAAGCAAACAGTCCACTGGAAATTGGAAATGATATAAACAGGAATTACGGAAATCAGAAATTTTACCTAGGAATAATTTTAATATATTGTCCAAGTGATTTTTCTACATTTAAATGGTGGAGAGACATTAATATTTCCTGAATAAATCAGAAATTATTTGGTCAATACTTTAAAAGTCACTTAATTATGACAAAAATTTTCCTTGGCTTGCTTGCCAATACTGAGAATGAAAAACAGAAGAATCTCATCTTTGGGCTGGGACTGGTGGCATGCCTGCAATCCCAGCACTTAGGAGGCTGAGGCAGAGGATTGTCAGTCTGGGCTACAATAGCAAGATCCTGTCTCAAAAGGAAACAAACCAAGGGAAAAAAGATCTCATCATTTGAATTTCAATGTGTAACAGAAATTCATTTCTCATTAAATTTTGACCTCCTTCATAATACTTAGGACAGTTTTAGTTACTTTACTAGTAGTATTAATCACCAAACATCTGTTTTTTTTCCACTAACTCTAATTTCAATGAGGAGAGAAATTACACTTCTTTTAGTCAGCACTAGATCTATTATAATACTAACAATAACAATTTCTTAATTTTTACTGAATGAATGCTTATTATTTGGCTGCCTTTGGGATAAGTATTTCATATATATTTTATGTATTATTGAGCTCACTTTATTGTATTTTTTTATTTATTTACTTTATTTTGAAAGTTGGCTTAGTACTTAAGAGCACTGGCTGTTCTTGCAGAGATCTCAGGTTTGGTTCCCAGCACTTATCTGGTGGCTAACAACTGTCCATAACTCCAGTTCCAGGGGGATCTGATGCCCTCTTCTGGCGTCTTCAGGCATTGCACATCCATGCAAAACACATAAAAACAAACTTAAAAACGATGTGGATTTTGAGGCTGGTAGGATGGCTCAGTAAGTAAAGAGCTTGCCATGCAAATTTGAGGACCTGAGCTCAGATCCCCACAAAGAAAGCTAGATGTGGGCTGGAGAGATGGCCTAGTGGTTAAGAGCGCCGACCGCTCTTGCAGAGGACCCAGGTTCGATCCCCAGCACCCACATGGCGGCCGAAAACCGTCTGAAACTCCAATTCCAGGAGAACTCCAGTTCCAGGGGAATCCGAGACCCTCTTCTGACCTCCGCAGCATTGCACGACACGGGTGCACAGACCTGCATGCAGACAGTACATTCATACACATACAGAAATAAATAAACTTAAATAGAATAAATATTTAAAAAAGTGGGGGGTGGGAGAAAAGAAAGAAAGAGAGGAGGAGTGAGAGAAGGGGAGAAAGCTAGATGTAGTCATGGCTGCCTGAAACTATTCTGCTATGCTTGGGGGTGGGAAATCAGAAGGATCCCTGGAGCTCACTGGCAAGCCAGTCTATCCACTCAGCCAGCGCGAGGTATAGTGAGGTACCCTGTCTCAAGTGATGTAGAGAGTGGTAACTCCTTTTATATCATATATTTATGTATTTTAAGAAGCTTCTAAGTAGTAGGTGTCTAGGTTTTCTTTAAGTGTGTAGTTCTGGGTAGGCTGGCCAAGCTCCAAGGGAGATGGACTCAGGACCAAAAGCCTTTGGGGAATACAAATTGGACTTGACAGGCCTTAAAAAAATAACATGAAGTTAGTTGTGGGCGAGTGGATACACAAGGCAGGAATAGAGATGGAGGATGGGGTCTGGATATGATCAAAATACAGTGTATGAAATTCTCACAGAATCAATAAAAAAAAAGAATAATATAAGAAGATGGTTGACATTTTTTTTTTAAAGCAAATTTTTAAGGAGGTAAAGAGGTTGCAGAAAAGCTACATCCTCAGTTTACATCCTACTTACTCAGTAGGAAATACACTCCTGCTATTAACTGTATATGTCAGCAAGGAAGTATTCTGCTTTGGAGGGAGGGAAGGAGCCTAAGACAAACAAAGATTTCAGGGCCTGACCCAAGCTCTTGCAAGTTGAAAAGCAGTAGACTCTCAAAGGAAACCTGAAATTATTGGATTCTACTAAGTTCTTTCATAGATTACAACCTATACCAGTTTAACTTTTTTTGTTTGTTTTAATTTTATTTATTTTTGTATATGTATGAGTGTACTGTCTGCATATAGGTTTGCGCACCCGTGTCGTGCAATGCCATGAAGGTCAGAAGAGGGTCTCGGATTCCCCTGGAACTGGAGTTCTCCTAGAATTGGAGTTACAGACGGTTCTTAGCCACCATGTGGGTGCTGGGGATCGAACCCAGTTCTCTGCAAGAACAGTAGGTGCTCTTAACCGCTAGGCTATCTCTCCAGCCCCAAAACAAACAGTTTAACTTTTATCCCAGGTCCAAAACATGTTATGACATCTCCTTCCAACTGTGAAAGGACTGCAGACCACACCTTTATTCCCTCCATTAAGTTTCTCCAGTAGCTTTAGGTTGTAAGGCCTTTCAATAATCTCATGATTGTGTGCAGGACTCCCTACCTGCTTACAATATGATGCTTAACAATTAAATGCTGAAAGTAGAGAGTGACAATTTCAGACTAGGTTGAGTTCCCAGAGAACTTTTTCCCATAAAAAAAAAAAAAAAAAAAAAAAAAAAAAAAAAAAAAAAAAAAAAAAAAAAAAAAAAAAAAAAAAAAAAAAAAAAAACATCTCTCTCTCTCTCTCTCTCTCTCTCTCTCTCTCTCTCTCTCACACACACACACACACACACACACACACACACACACATACCCTCTTGGCTATACCCTGTTTTCATGAACTCAGAGTTAATCCTTCTTTTCTTTCCATTAGCAAGTGTAAGCAGGCCAACTTCAAACAGACTACAGTAGGTCACAAGGTTTAATGGGCACAGCTATAATCATCTAAATTACATTTTTAGGCTTGATGGAGTAGACAGATGTAGAGGCTAGCTTCACCAGCATTTGCTGTTAATCAGCAAGGCTGGTTGTGTCTTCCTCCCAGAGGGGCCAGCTTCTGTGACTGATTAGAGAAAGCAGCTGCTTGAACTCTATTCTTTCACAGTGTCAGTCCCTAAAGGACATGAAAGTCAAATGTGGCCACAGCTCAAACACAGACACTCTCTTTTCATCTCTGGGGAATTATCCACACTCTACTTGTGTTCATAATCCTCAGCACAACAGTTGTTGGTGATGTTCACTATCTGTTAGCACCTAGGAATTTTTGCATTAAATAACTTTCTCCTCTACTGATTTCTAATAGCATCTAGCAAAATTCTGTCACTGGATACACACTTTTTTTTTTATCATTTCCTGGTTCTTAATTTTAGGAGGAATGGAAAAAAATGGACATTCTAACAAAGGAACTAAACTAAGTTTGCCTCCTAAAATCCAAACGTAAACATCCTTTGGAAGCGGCAGAGGTAATACCATCCTGAGTTGTTTGCAGAATCCCAGCTCTGACAATTTGGTTACATGTTTCAGTTCCTTATCATAGAAAATAACAGCCTTTCCCTAGATAGAGTGAGATGTCAGCATTCAATTAAAACTAAAGATCTGAAGAAGAATGAGCTGGAATTATCCAAATTAATAAATATATGAATATAGATGAATATAGTGTAAATATAGATGAATACAATGTAATATCTCTCATTTGCATAATACCTCATAACTTACAAAAGGCTTTTAGGTACTGATTCAGTTTATTTCTAACAACCTAGTAATAAGGTTTGGACAGAGTATCGTCTCTATTTTGCATGAAATAGCAATTTTCTGAGAAGCTAAGTGGCATGCTCAATGTCATTGAGATGAAAAGTGATAGAGCCAGCACACAAATGCAGGCCTTGGGATGCCACATCACACACACACACACACACACACACACACACACACACACACCAGTATTCTGCAGAATATGATCTTCTGGTGGAATGGAATAATAGTTTTCTTTTAAAACTATCTGCTCAAAGAGGCCCAAATGGAAGACTTTGTAAGTAAATTGTGTTGGTTCAATTTAGCATTTTAAAATGAGCAGACTCAGAAATACTAAACTGATTCAATAAGAATGAGGTTGATTGGCCAAATAGCCACATATATTATAATATTTCCAAAATCTTGGATGGGTGTGTCAATAGCATAAAGTTTATAAAGCCACAGATATATGAAATCATATTTTGGTTTAATGCTGAGGAGAATATAAATCTAAGAAACAAATATCATATGAATGTTTTAAGTGAAAGCCAGAATAGAAAACTGGTTGACTGTTACAAATTCCAAGTTTACACTATTTTAAGACTTTTCCCTAATTATATTTTTACCACCCCTCATATGCATTAAAGAAAGGAAAGAAAGGAAGGAAGGAAGAAGAGATGGAGGGAAGAGAAAAGGAAGGAAAGAAGAAAAGAGGAATGGAGGAAGGAAGGAAATAAGAAAGGAAAGAGGAAAAGATGAAAACGGAGAGGAGGGAGGGACGGGAGGAAAGAGGAAAAAGGAGAGAGGAATGAAAGAATGAAAGGAAAATTAGAAACCAGATTAGACCAAGTGGGGGTAATCACCAAGGGATGAGGAAGTGAATGGGCAGGTGCACTGTGAACATCAAGAGTAATCTCCAGGGACTGGAGACACTATAATGGCAAGAAAATTAAAGTAAGGACAATATTAATTCTATGAAAGAATCTTTTTAAAAATTTACTTTATGTGTATGAGAGTTTTGCCTACACACACACACACACACACACACACACACACACACACACACACACACACACATATATGTATATGTATGTATAGTGCATGCCCAGTTCCTCTGGAGGTCAGAAGAGGGCACTGAATCCTTTGGAATTTAAGTTACAGGTGGCTGCTAGCCACCATCCGGGTGTTCGTAGAAGCCTAGGTCCTCTGCAAGAGTAGGAGGTGCTCTTTACTACTGAGCTGTCTCTCAAGTCTCAAGAAACAGACTTTCTCATGACGCATACATAGATCATGTGATTACTAACTCTATCATTGATTAAATGCAAGGATGAACAGGATAAATGTTATTTAGAGACAGTCATTCAATATAATGAACTTAAATATAAATCTACTTCCTTAATGAACAAAATTTTAGTTTTATTTTCATTACAAATCAACTTGAGGATTTTTAATTTTCAAAGTTTGACTAAAGAAACTATAGTTATGCTTTTAAAGTACTTTTCTTTTTTTTAATTTATTTATTTCTGTATGTGTATGAATGTACTGTCTGCATGCAGGTCTGTGCACCCATGTCATGCAATGCCGTGGAGGTCAGAAGAGGGTGTCGGATTCCCCTGGAACTGGAGTTCTCCTGGAATTGGAGTTTCAGACAGTTCTCGGCCGCCATGTGGGTGCTGGGGAT
Source organism: Rhizomys pruinosus (assembly GCA_009823505.1). Classification (NCBI taxonomy): domain Eukaryota; kingdom Metazoa; phylum Chordata; class Mammalia; order Rodentia; family Spalacidae; genus Rhizomys; species Rhizomys pruinosus. Next base: position 4,372,935 of record VZQC01006553.1, read on the forward strand.
CGAACCTGGGTCCTCTGTAAGAGCAGTTGGCACTCTTAACCACTAGGCCATCTGTCCAGCCCTAAAAAGTACTTTTCAAAAACAGATATAAACAGCAACACAAAAAATTCATGAAAAATCCCTTACTGAAAACGTAATAAGTTTAAATTCAACACATAATACTTTTCAGTTCCTTTGCCTGCTATTTAGTGAACTTTTCCTGTTTATTTTTGTTCCTTTTTGTTTTAAAAGATGTTACAAAAACAAATAAAACTAAGAAATAGTAATGCATGTCATCAAAATAGTCATTTAAATATTCAATTTAATGTGACATTTTGCATATGTGAGCTATGAAGGTCTGACTTTTTTTTTTTTTTTGGTCTTTTTGAGACAGGGTCTTTCTGTAGCCCCAGCTGTCCTGGAACTCACTCTGTAGATCAGGCTGGCCTTGAACTCACAAAGATCCACCTGCCTCTGCCTCCCAAGTGCTAGGATTATAGGCGTGCGCCACCACGCCCGGCGAAGGTCTGACATTTTTAAAGAAATCAAGAAAAATGTAGGAAGGTGCCTTTATTGTTCAGAATCACATCAGAATATCTGGACAATGTTGAAGAAAATGAAGCACATTAGTGCTATAAAGAACGATGGATATAGGATAGGAAGTGAAGTTATATAAGTATCACAACAAGGATTATGTTAGTTCTCTACTTCTGTAACAAATATCTTAAGTGATCAACTTATAAAGATCGGAGGATTATTTTGGCTCAGGATTAGGGAGGCTTCAGCTGTTGGTTGGTCCCATTGTTTTGGAGTTGTGACAGCCTTGCATGGTTAGGGCATGCAATGGAGGAAAACGACCTAGCACCTAGTCAAGGAATGAAATAGAAGAGGAAGGAAATGGAGTTCCACAGTCTCCTTCAAGGGCATGCCCCAAGTTATTTACCTACAACCTCCCGCTAACTCCCACATTTTGAAGGTTCCATCATTTCTCAATAGTGTCGGGCTGAGACCAATCCTTGTTCACACATGGGTCTTTGAGGGACAGTTCAAACCCTAACTGCTTCTTTTATTTCCTGGAAAAATAACTTCTTGCTGACAGTGACTAAAAACCAAGCTCTTCACATGCAAAAGATAGGGTTTTATTTTTTAATATATTATTATTTGTGTGTATGAGTGTATTGCCTGCATGTGTTTAAGTGCACCCATGTGATATAATGTCCTCAGAGTCAGAAGAAGCCATTGGATTCCTCTGGAACTGGAGTTATGGACTGTTGTTAGTCGCCATACCAGTTCTGGGAATTAAACACAGGTCCTCTGCAAGAACAGCTGGTGCTCTTAACTGCTGAGCCATCTCCCTAGCCCCAAGACAGGGTTTTATGAGAGGCTAAGAAATAGCCATTCCTGAGCCAGGCGTGGTGGTGCACAACTTTAATCCCAGCACTCGGGAGGCAAAGGCAGGCAGATCTCAGTGAGTTCAAGGACAGCCTGGTCTACAGAGCGAGCTCCATGCCAGCTGGGACTAAAGGGAAACTCTGTCTCAAAAACACCAAAATAAATAAATAAATAAATAAATAAATAAATAAATAAATAGCCATTCCTATCATCCAAATAAATGGAACAGAGAAGCCATTTTGAAAAGAGAGGGGCACGCACACCTTTAATCCTAGCACTTGGGAGGCAGAGGCAGGCGGATCTCTGGGAGTTCAAGGCCAGCCTGGTCTACATAGAAAGTTCCGGGACAGCTGGAGCTACAGGGAGACTCTGTCTCAAAAAGACGAAAAAAAAAAAACAAAAAAAAAAAAAACAAAGAAGAGAGAGAGAGAGAGAGAGAGAGAGAGAAATGCATCTGCATGATCTGAAAAGCTGGAAAGCAGGTACTTTTATATAAAAACACAGGGCAGAAAAAGCTCAGGGATTGTAAAAGCCAGTAATTCCCAACCCCCCCCTTTTTTTTTTTTTTTTTTGGTCTTTTCGAGACAGGGTCTCCCTGTAGCCCCAGCTGTCCTGGAACTCACTCTGTAGACCATGCTGGCCTTGAACTCACAAAGATCCCCGTAATTCTCTTGGTGCAGTTCATGGCCTACAGGAAGGCATCAGCAAACCTGCGGACTTGCTAGACATGCAAATTCGGAGGCTTTCCTCCAGGTCTAACTGAGCTGGAACAGATTAATCTGTTTCAAGTCTCCAAGGAGATTTCAAAGCATCTTCAAGTTTGAGAATCACTAGCATTAGGAAAAGCAGAGACAGCTAAAGGGTGAAAATGAAGGCAGGTAATGACAACGGGGCCCACCGTAGTCCAAATAAATGGTTCTGTGTCCTCAAGGGAATACATTTACAAACATCTCTAATGCACACAGGCAGAAAGACTTAAAGACCTAGATGGTATTTAAGATGTGAACCCCAGAGAGTACTAGAGTGATATTCTAGTGAATATAATCCTCAAATACTTTGTGGGACACAGTCCATTTACATCTTGGGCCTAGTGGGGAGCTGTTGGCAGGTCCTTCAGTATCTGGAAGAGGACATGCTCACAAGGTCTTAGTAGGCTCTAGTGTCAGATTTGGAGAACTCAAGACTAGGGTACACACTTGCAGTGTTTCATTCATTTAGAAAGTTTTGACTGAAATTTAAGAAGTCCTTTGGTTCTGTCAGCCCTGCAGTACCCAAGGTCTTTACTATTGCCACCATGCAATTACTCTGTTTTCAATATTGTAAGGGAAAAGAGGGGCCCTAGTTTATTCCCTTTGGGGCTCCATAGGGATGAGAATGGATTTCCATTGAAGTGATAGGTGTCTTCTTGTGGCAATATAATACCAGGATTGAAGATATCTGTAATTGTTATTGTCCATTTTTCAGTCCACTCTTAGTTTGAAGTAATTCTCGTCTATAAACCCAAGGATTCCTACCCCTTCTATCTGGTAATTGGGGCAGTGGCATGGGACCTAAAGTTGATCAACTTGATGTCCTATCCCCCAAATTTTAATTTGGGGCGGTGACACATTGTTTGAAAGGGCAGGTTCACTGACAGCTCGGATACTCAGCAGCAGTTGCAGAAGCATCAGCCTATGGGCTGTAGCAAGGGAGTGTGTCCAGTATCACTTTAGTCAGAGTAGCATGGAGACCATATGGCTCCACGATGTGATATGGTGTACCATCTTTAATTCCTGTCCATTTCTGGTTATTTCACCTCCCATCTCAACTTCCATTCTGCTCCACACACAGATTGAAGTTATTATTACTAATGTGAGTGAGTTGCATAACATCAAAAGACACAAACTAATGGCCTCTGAGTTGAATCTGATCTTATAATTTTATTTCTTTGTTTGTGTGCCATGTGGAGTGTTCCTTTTTAAAGCTTTGTTACCAACATCTAATCCCTGGGAGATCTTCCATTAAATCCCAATTTTTGGTTTCTTTTGAAGAATCAGACCTGACACTACAGAAGCAGTATCCCAAACTGTCATTCTGATCAGGGCAGACACTTGCTGTCTTGCAACAGTCCTTTCCACTTCCTCTTGCCTCACATTTGGCCTAATTCTGTCATTCGTGTTAATCCATCTCTGACAAGATGGGTGTTTTCAGCACTTCATCGCTACCCAGATTTGTTGTAGACCTTTTAATTTATAAAGAAACTTGTCCCTTGGAAGGAGGCGATGCTAATGCATATGTATCCTATTCTGCACAGCAGGTAATGGGAATTTACCAGGGCAGAACATGATTTGATCATGAAATACCCAAAACTTTGATAAACATTTTATTGTGTGGCTGAGGACATTTCCTCATGTGTTACTACTGTGAGAAGTTCTGTAGCACCTTATGAGCAGTCAGTTGTCTAAGTCATGAGCTTGTTATCTACCAGTCTAAAACAAGACAGACAGAGCAGGGTTGACATTCGGGCCTGCGTCCTGTTGGCTTTGATCATATTCCCCTCACACATGGTTATCATATTCGTTAAAATGATAAGATGTGGCACAAATAATATTCGGCATGTAGGCACTATTAAGATTGTCTCTTGAGCAAGGTTTATCCAATACTAATTTCAACTGGGGAATTCCAGCAGGTAAGATAAACAAATAAGAAATAATTTTATTTTTCTAACAGCTGCCACTGAAATGCTTTACACACCAACCTGCCTGCTTTTTTAATGGGCCTGACTCTTCATGCTATTAATCCTGTATCATTAATCTTTAGTCATTGCCCCTTATTGAAATACTTTTACTTTTCTAAAACATTCATCTGATGTTCGAGCTAACACTGTCTTTGGGCAGGTTAGATTGTTGCTCCTAGGCTTATGGTGGGTGGAGACACACAGTAGGTTTAATAGGGTGTAAATAACTCTTCTTTAGTTATTCAAACCTACACAAATCCAGGTATTGTGAAGGAATCTGACAACAATTCTCCTTACATTATATTGGTGACCTTTAGTGAGGTCAGGGATGAGGAAGATGGGGACAAATCTTGAGAGGGATTCTACCTGTAAGAGTGTACACTATCTCCGTAGGAGCTGGCAGGCACTGTGTGGCAGGGATTCAGGCAGCCTGTAGAGCTGGCAGCAGCCCTGACTGACAGCTGTAGGAGATTGACTTCAGCTGCCCACATGGATGAGCTCTAGAGGAGATGCTTCCCCAGCGTTTCTAGACACGTGTTCATCTTGGTCAACATCTTGATTTCAGCTTTTTAAGCCCTGAGGAGAGAGCTCTGTTCAATTTTCGCTAAATTTCTGAGCTACAAAACCGTGTACTAGTAAATAGATATTGTTTAAAGCTGCTAACTCTGTGGCCAATCGTTACCCAGCAATAGAGAAATCAGTACTGAAGTTTTGAAGGCAATAGGTACCAAAAACTGTTCTCATGTATTTTTCCTAAATTTACTTCTCTTGATTTGGGACAGAAAGAAGGACAAGTGAAGATAAGTCTCCCCATCTGGAGGTCATCACAGTTAGTCTAGCTATACTCAGTGTGGATAGGGGTAGTTGCTTGGGACACTGGAGTTGTCCCGACCTTCTCCAGCCCATCGTCACTTAGAGTCTTGAGTGTACTACATCTCTGATAAGCCTGTACACAGAGTCAAAGTTTCTTATGCCTGCTACAGCTTCAACACTGAGTTATGTGGTCTGTAACAGATAAAGCCTCAAGGTCCTGAAGACTCAAGGGCTGACTCTTATTCCTTCCTAGGCTGGTGAATTTGGGGTAATTTCTCCACAAGTTCCTTCTCCCTCTTTAAGTTCAAGACCATTCCTTAAGCTCTGTAATTAGGCAGACGTCAATCAGGTGAAGAAGCAATCTACTCTCTCTCTTGAAGTCATCTCCAAACTTCACCGGTGAATTCCGCGGAGAGAATTTGTGGACCTATTTATTGCTTTCCCCCAAAGAAGTTGAGAGGAGGCACTCTCTCCCAATGAGCGATGCATTCCACAGAGATTATCTCTCCTAAATCCTTAGGCTTCTCTAGCTGATGAACAGGCAGGAGTCTGAAGCTGGGAAGGAGGCTGGCTTTCTATTGAGATGTAGAGAAGGTGGAAAGCACATTATCCTGTGACTCTGAAGGGCAAGGATGCTAATGCCATGCCGCTCTGCTGCAGAAGCAATGATCCATTTTAACAATTTTGAGAAAAAAATCTAATTTATGACTCACAGTAAAATAACTTTAAAATAGAACATGTATTTTGTTCTGCATTTGATTGGGTCCATATCATTTAGCTTAAAAATACTAATTTAAATTTTCTAGGTGGTAGACTAAGAGTGATCAAAGACCCAGGCTTTGACCTGGAGAAACATAGTACACGTGTGCTTATATGTGGGAGCACCTATATACTAGAAGCAGATATAAAGACAGGGGTATGAGAGAGAGAGAGAGAGAGGAGAGAGAGAGAGAGAGAGAGATCAGGAAGAACAATGCATTAGCTACCTCATTTGTTATAACAAGGATATCCACAATTTTTTTTTTACCATCTTGAACAACATTTAGCTAGAGGTAAACTAATTCACATTGATTAAAATGAAGTTCAAGTTAGGTTATTGATATTTCAATAAAAAGAAAAAAGCATTTTAAGATTCGTACATGTTTATTCTCTATATTCTCTCAAATTCCTTCTCTCTTGGCATGATGAATTCATATACTTCTATTTTTTCTAAGTAGTAAAAACAAGCAGACTGACTCAAAGGACACTCTGATACGTGGGAGCCTTCTTTATCTGTAAACTGGGATTTCACTGAAAATGGATGGGTGCCTCTTTCACTGAAAATGGATGGGTGCCTCTTCACTTGGAAATCCTCAGAAAGTTCTTGGAAAATCTGAGTTTTCCAAATCAGAAGGATAAGTTGCATGGATGCATTTTTCTCCTTTTGAATATTAAATTTAAATTTTATACCATTTTTATTATGCCCTGAATAGTGAAATCTTTATTCCATGGGTCTGAAAAAGCAACTTTTGAAGTCAGACGTATTTATCAACATACTCATTGGAGGCATTTCCCCCCTCCAGTTTGGAGAGAATTTAAAAACAAATACCAGCACGGTTTAGATACTCATAATTGTTTACACATGTCTCAGTAACAAAATATATTTGGGGAGTGGCACGTTACTCTTAGGATTTGAGACAGCTGGAGATTATTATCATCATGGTTTAAAAGTTCCAACTGGATAATGGTGTTAAAGAGAATATAACATTCTAGAATGCTTCCTCCTGACAAGGAACACATATCATTTTATTAGACTGAGTTTTGAGTTGTGTGTGGACTGGATGATCGAGTTACATGTGAAGGAATCTGAAGAAGTGGTTTCCTTCAAGCAGTGTCTAATAGAAGATGACTATGCCTTATCATTACTAATATTAATTATTGCTCTACAAAAGCCTGAGTAGCCCACTTTGATATTTTCCATATTGCAGGGACAATTTCTAATTAAATCTTTAAGAAGTAGGACATCTTTTTCAATCATAAGTATATTAAATACCTTAGAGAAATATAAAAATTATTTGAAAAAGATGATTAATTAGGGACTCTGTGGCTCCCTGAACCTGTTTCTTCTAAGCAGTCAGACTATGTTACCAGCCAAGAGGAAGCAAAGTTCAAAGGAATTCATCTAATATTTGGTCTCTGGCTATGAAAGGGGGAAAGGCTGTTCATGGGCGGCATGTGCCCAGTTGGCAAGGAGGGCAGTCTGCCAGACCAGGGAGTTTTGTGATCACAGATGGACTTAGTGTGGGACAGACGACGCCACAGTTGCAAGCAGGGCAGGCTATTTTGGGGGCTTTACAGGAATCATTTGTTTTTTATTCATTGCCAATTTTGTCATGAATATATATTTGCTTAGCTCCTAACAAAAATGCAAGCCATGAAGCTGTGAACAGCACCAGAAATTGTTGCAATAATTATGTCTTCTATCCTGGATCTGCAATTGCCCTTTATTTGTTGGTTGGCTACTGAGGATTTGCAGATTAACAAAGTAGGTCTCATCTTTGGAGACATCATCCCAGGAGGATTTTTGGTTTTGAGTTATTTAAGTGTGTATTGCCTAAAGTGCATTTTTCTTTTTTATAATTTTTATTGATTCCAGAATTTCATACAATGTATTTTAATCACATTGGGACCTCCTCCCTTTCTCCAGTTCCTCCCCAGCACCCCTCCATATCTTGTCCTCTATTATTGTCTATCTTATTTATTTATTTATTTATTTATTTATTTATTTATTTGTTAGATAGTTCTTGTTTGTTTGTTTGGTGATTCCAATTCATTGACTCTGCCTGATACCCCCAAGTGCTCCTGGGTGTGTGGGTCTATCCCCTTAGAGTCTAGTCAACCTACCAGGCATCACACCAGTAAAGAAAACTGATTCTTCCTCTCCCAGCATCCATCAGTTGCTAACAGATTCTCAGCTAGGGCTGAGGCTTTCTAGGATTCTTTAAGTTCTGATTTAGAACTGTTTCTTACTATATTGCACTCTTGTTGTCAAAACATTTTTGTACTTTTTATATTTTGTGTTATCAAAATATTGAGACCAGGGGCTAGAGAGATGGCTCAGTGGTTGAGAGACTGGCTGTTTTTTTTTTACAAAGGACCCAGGTTCAATTCCCAGCATCCATTTGGTAGCTAACAGCTGTCAGTAACTCCAGTTTCAGGGGATCCAATGTCCCCTTTTGTCCTTGGGCATTGCACGACATGGGTGTACTTTTGTTTAACTCTTTAGATCACATGGAGATTATTCTGAACAATCCTTTATATTTATACATTGTATTAAATTTTTGTGTATTGGGGTATGTTCATATATATGTACGTGTGCATTGGGTGGATACATACATATGTGTGCATATATGTGGAGGCCAGAGGTAGATGTTAAATATCTTCCTCAGTCACTCTTCACAGACAAGATCTGTCACTGACCTGGAGTTAGAGTTTGGCTAGACTGGAACACCAGGGATCTTCCTGTCTCTACCTCAGGGATCACAGCTATAACCCATCACATGTTTTCCTTCTTTTTTGTTGTTGCTTTTCCAGCAGTGCTGGGGATGGAACCCAGGACTTTGAGCATGTTAGGGAAATACTCTACTGAGTAAATTTAAACTTTATTATAAGCAAGGTGAAAATCTCTAATAAATTTGCTAGACTTCAATAGGAAATCTTTAAAACTTTGCCCCTTTACCAATCTGAAGATGTATTTTATTCACCTATCTCTAACATAATTATACTTAAGTGTAGCTGGGAGCAATGGTGCATACCTTTAGATCCAGCTCTTGAGAGGCAGAGGCAGGAGGATCTCTGTGAATTCTAGACCAATTGGTCTACATGTGAGTTCTAGGACAGCCAGAGCTCCATAATAAGACTCTGTCTCAAAAAATGAATATATTTAAAAATACAAGCTCTTTCTATTCTGGGGCATTGTCCAAACTTTCATAATATTAATTCTTTTTTTTTTTTCCTTAAAACATCATTCAAGGGTCAATAGTTCTGGCTCTACTTGACAGATGAAGAAGGTGTTTTAGATTTCCAACAATGCACGATGACTCAGCTCCCGATAGCAAACAGTATTTTGATCAAAACATTTAAGTCACATTATTTCATTTAATGAAGCTTCTCTTTCCTTGTGACTTCTCATACTTCTGAAATTCAGCTCTCATAATTCTATATTCATCAGGTCAAGAATCACACATGCAATACCACTTTTACAGGTGATCACAGATTACTCAAGTGATTATATTAGCTTTTCCACATTGTTGGAGAGCAAGATCTTGACAATCAGAGAACCAGTGGGATTAAAAAAAAAAAAAAAACCCAAACAAACAACTAACCTCTTCTGCATTGCCTAGTGAGACCCAGGTCAATGATTTAAACTTAGTGCCACTAAAAGAGATATATTAGTGCATTTTCAAGAGAAGTTAATTATGCCAGATAGCAAAGTGCCTTGATCCTATCATTACAGAACATGGGGCAAACCAGCTTTTGACAGCAGTGAAGGCCCCTCTCAGACAGGCTACATTTCCTATAGCACATACCTATAGAAGGAAATGCCACAGCTCAGTGCCCGTGTTGTTTCTCAGCATTACTGAATAGAAACATTATCAAGCTCTCTTTAAACCAAAACTAGTTCTTATAGCCTCCTGAAAGAAAACGCATTGATATTCTGTCCAATGGCAAAATAAATGTCCCCCCAATGATGGATTATTAACTTACCATGTGTTTTCAGAAGCACCATTACCTACCTCTCATGACTACATTGTAAACCATGACAGAAAGCAGTACCCAGGTGGCTCCTTACAGAGGATTATTTCTTCAGCAGGTGTTACATTTGAGAAATATAACCTCATTGAAAACCAGCGTAGAATTCCTAAGTACAATATTATTATATAGATACTAGAGTTTTCTATTATTAGAATCAGATGGGGCTGGAGAGATAGCCTAGTGGTTAAGAGCACCGACCGCTCTTACAGAGGACCTGGGTTCAATCCCCAGCACCCACATGGCGGCTGAGAACCGTCTGAAAATCCAATTCCAGAACTTCAGTTCCAGGGGAATCCGACACCCTCTTCTGACCTCTGTGGCATTGCACGACAAGGGTGCACAAACTTACATGCAGACAGTACATTCATACACATACAGAAATAAATAAAATTAATAAAATAAAAGAAAGAATCAGAAATGAAACAATAAGATTCAAATAATGTACTTGTTGGAAAAAAGCATTTGGCAAATAGAATGGTAATAATATATGCTTATATAAGAAGTGGAATTATCCCTATATTTGTCACTGCTAGTAGTATTCCTTTTCAGATTGTGAGTTACTAGAACAGAAAATTGTATCTGAGATTTTTCATGTCTCCAAAATAGCACAGGGCATTGCATTGGGTATCTATGCCATTTCTTTTTCAAAATTTATTTTTATCTTATATGTGTGAATGTTTTGTCTGCGTGTATGTAAGTGCGCCATGTGCGTGCAATGCCCAAGGGAGCCAGAAGAGGGTATTAGATTCCTCAGAACTGGAGTTACAGATGGTTGTTAACTGACATAATCCTCTGATAAGATAAGTTCCTTTCTTTCCCATGTATCGTTGGATGTATGGTTCAAAAAAATAGAGAGCAAGGCCTTTGTTCAAGAGCATACTTTTGGGAGAACTCTAAGGAGCAAGTTCTTAGGACAGGCTGGGTCTCACTCTTGGTTTTAGTGGCTGCTAAGAGTCACATTGTTTTTACTCAGGTACCATGGTGATGTGGCATCATACCACCATACCCTCTCATATTTGCATGCTCTTAAAGAAATTGAATGCCAAACAAAGATTGTCATGCTTTGGATGTATGGAAATATTGCCTGGGTACTGAGAAACACTACACATTCAGAATGCCAGATGACATACTGCTCATGGAAATAACCTTTCACTTGTCTTGGTACCATGTGTGCTTTAGGAGAAAGCACATAAAGGATCACTCAGTCTATGAATGCAGAATGTATGATATCCAGAAAGGGTATTGAAGTAGGCTAGACTAAGTGGCAATAGCTGGCAGCTAGAGGTACTAAAAGAATAGTTCCAGGGGATCCACTGCTCTTTTTTGGCCTCTATGGGCATCACATGACATGAGTGCTCTTATATATATGCAGCTAAAACATTCATACACATAAAAGAAAAATACATTAGTTAATTAATCGATTAATTTTAAAAGTTAAAAAAGTATTCTTTGGGGGTTACATGTGGAGGTCAGAAGACAACTTGAAGAAGTCAGTTCTCGCCTTCAACCTTGCTGGGCCTGGGAATTGAACTCAGGTTCTCAGTTTTGGTGGCTAATGCCTTTACCTCCTGAGCCATTTATCCAGGCTCCTAAATGAATTTTTGACAGGTTATTTTCAATGTATGGAGGAGTTAACAGGATGCAACCACACTATAAGTTGAGGAACATCCTCTCCTGAACCCCACCTCTGCCATCGACAGCATAGAAAGCCTAGACAATATTCCTAACTTTTCTCTGTATGTTTTTCTACAGAAAAGAGGTTGGAGGAAGAGGGTAAAAAACGTTTAACTACATCAAGGGTTGTGATCACTGAATAAGACAGGATGGCAAAACCCTAGAGTTAGTGTCTGGCATGTAATACGAGCTTTGCAGATGTTGCATTGGTACTTGTGCTGCTGTCTCTGCTGCTCTTCCTGTCTTCAGCCTACAGCCCACAGCATATTTGGAACAAAGGACCTGGCAGGCACTTCAGACTCATTAATGGCTGAGAGTGTGTCACTATAGCACAGATTCTATGGTTGGAAAATTTTTCAGTAAACTGAAGTAGGTAAGATAACTAACATATATTATCACTTTTGAAATGAACAGATGTTTTAAAAATAATTATTGGCAAATGCATTCCCATTCTCTTATTATAAGTATTTGTTAAGAAATTAGGGAATAGTCACTCTGAGCTATTTTATACTATTTCTCTATGGTGTTGGACAGTGCAAAAATGAATGAGAGAATTATGAAACATTTTAAACACTGAATTGGATTCACATATAACCTAGTAAGTCAGCATCAACACAGCTAGTTTCTTTTTATAATGAAATATGCAGCTAAATGATGGATATTTTTAAGGATTTTTTTTTCTTTTTCTTTGCTATTTTCCCTTTGTGAACAAAAATCCATTTTAAAATGAAAACAGGTTCTGGCAAATACGAAACATAGTCCTTTAGGCTTCTGCTGTGTGACCTTTCTTTATTTATGGTTCTTCTTTGACACAACGCTGTGGGAGCAAAATGTACATGAGACCATAGATCAGCTACACAAATCAACTTCTATGGAGTTACACCATTATCCATGTCAAAATTTTGATTTGGAAAGAGGTAGTAAAAGAAATATTTCTCCACATGTATTTCAATTTCCTTAGAACATAAATATATTTTATTCTTTCCTAAACATGACATTTTCCAGCCACAATAACATTTTATTTATTATCTTTTAAATCTTTCTTCTTAGCAGCAAAGTCTTACATATTTATGAGTAAATCAAAATGAAATAACATTCCGTTATATGATGTTTTTAGGTTTCACTGAGAATGCATTTTCTGTAATTGAATGCATACTTGTGATTGTAATAATTACACTGGACAGAAAAGATAACTGACTGATGAACAGAATAAAGAACTAAGAATAGTACCATGGAGAGAAGTGATTAGAATGTAAGTTCAGTAAAAGATAAGAATTCTTCAGCACAGTATTTGAGGGATGCTTTTAAGTTATTCACTCATTCAATACACAGAGGTAGAAAGGGAAGAATACTTACTGGCTTAAATCATTGGCTTTTAATTGGTGTTGAGTCTGCTCCTCAGGGGGTATTGTCAATGATTGGAAGCATATTTAGTCACAAGTTAGAAAAGGGATCTACTACAGTGTTCAGATGGCCTCCCTATCCCCACCCCATACACACACAGTTATCCATCTCCAGATGTCAATAGTGCTGAGGTTGAGAGAGATGGCCCCAATCTTATAATTTATACCAGTCATATAAAATTGATCCCTGCCAGCTGTAATAACTAGGCAAAGAGTTGCTTGTGGGGAACTATATACAATTCTAATTTGCACAAATATAATTGAAATAAAGATACCAAATAATTTCAAATAGTTTATTATGGCCAAGTAAGCACTTAGCAATGCTTAAACATATAAAGTATATGAAATGGCATATCCTAAAGATCTTACAATCCATCCAAACATCATGGTAATTTTTTTAAAGTTTTATTTTTTATGTGTATGAATGTACTGTCTGCATGTAGGTTTGTGCACCCGTGTCGTGCAGTGCTGCAGAGGACAGAAGAGGGCGTCGGATTCCCCTGGAACTGGAGTTAAAGACGATACTCAGCCACCATATGGGTGCTGGAGATCAAACCCGGGTCCTCTGCAAGAGCAGTTGGCGCTCTTAACCGCTAGGCCATCTCTCCAGCCCCTCATGGTAACTTTTTATGTGTATGAGTGATTTGCCTATATGTATGTAAGTGCATCTGTGCATGCAACATCTAAGGATGCCAGAAGAGGGTGTCATATTTCCCTGGAACTTGAGTTGTGGATGGTTGTTACAGCCATGTGGGTGCTAGGAATCAAACCAAGGTCCTCTGTAAGAGGAGCCAGTGCCCTTAACCACTGAGCAATCTTTCCAGCCCCTATGTAGTAATTGTTTCTAATTGACTGTTACACTTCAAAAATTTTCTTTCTCTTCACTATTAATCTTCTGGTGAAACAGTAAAGTTTCATAGCTCCTGCCCAAAAGGAAGAACAAAGGAAAGAGAAATGAGGGGGCTTGGTGGTTCTCAAACTGAATTCTTCTGCTTTGGTCATTTGAAAGTGGATTGCTTTCTGTTATGGTCGGAATGACCGTTGAACTAATGTTGAAACAATTTCCACTGTGTTAATGTTCAGAGGGATGATTTTTTAGGATGTGATTAAGTCATGAGGGCAGTGCTCCTGTGAGTGGTTTATGAAAGGGTTGGAGCCGCTGTGTGGGGGTTAGTGCCCTATGAATATTTGGGAGGAAACAGCTGAGTCCCTTGCTGTGCCCCTTGGCTCTTCCCCACGTGGGCACAGCTTGTGTCCGTGTTTCGTTTTTTGTCCCTACTGTCCTGGATATATCCAGAAAGCCAGGACAACCCAAGTGTCAGCGCCTTGATCGTGCACTACTTCTCAGCCTCCAGAGCTGTGAGAAATGTACGTCTTTATAAATTGCCCAATTATAGGCCTTTTGTTATGGTAACACATATGGATTAAGACAGAACTAATTTTAAATTGAACAATAGAACCTATTAAAAAATCTAATTTGAAATGCAAGTTGTAAGTTTTTTTTTTTTAAATCAGGGAATAAAATGTGAAATTTTCATTTTAGGATTGCATGTATAGATTCGGGGGACTCAAAAAATACAAAGAAAAGAAAAAAAAACCAGGAGCTGGAGAGATGGCTCAGTAGCTAAGAGTGATGGCTGGTCTTGCAGAGGACCCGGTTCCATTCCCAACACCCACATTGTAGCTAACAACTAGCCAAAACTCCAGTTCCAGGAGATCCAATGCCTGCAGAGGTCTCTTCTGACCTCTGCAGGCATTGCAGGACACAAGCACACTTACATATATGCAGGTAATACATTCATCACATAAAATTAAAAAAATAATAAAATATTTAAAAGCAAAGAAAACCAACAAAAACCCAGCCTATCAGATAGTTTGAAATAGTTCAGTGTAAACTTTAATTCTAAGAATACTACAAAGGCAGAAAAGGAAAAGAGATCAAAAACTTTTCATGTTTTATGATGTGTATCTGCTTTGCTCTAAGTTTAATTTGGAAATTCTCAAGTGCCTGACAATTGATAGAGATTAGAAATTTTGTTCCTCCCAATTTCTTTCTAAGGGAATGTTTCCTAGGTCTCAGCTCATACTGAAACCTAAGGATCCTAGTGAGATTAAAAAGCAATCTTCAGTGTCAGCTTTGCTGGGTTCAGAGGCATGTCTGGGCTTGTTTCTGAGGCCATTTCCAGAGGGGTGCATCTGAGAAGAGAGGACACAGCCCAGATGTGGGCACAGAGGAGCTGAGCTGAGCATCAGCATTCATCCCTCTATGATTCCTGACTAAAAGTGAAATCTGACCAGCACCTCTCACTCCTGCTTGCTTGCCTTCCCTGCCATGTTGGGCTAGGCTAGACCATGGAACTGTGAGTCAAGACAAACTCTTCCTTCTTTACACTGATTTTTTCAGGTATTTTATCCCAGCAGCAAGGAAAATACCCAACATAGAAGGCTTCTGGGCTGAATTTTGAGTGGTGCCTTTAAGGAGAAAACCCGACCTGTGCCCCTCCCTGTTCACCAGGCAGCTCTTGCCCAGCTCACTGAGCAATGTTATTCATGCCACGTTTTTCTATTCACTCATGTGACAATTTCTAAAAGGAATGCTAAAAAATACTAATGCTTGTTAGACACTTTTCCATGATTTAAAATATAGTCCTTATTGTAGGACCACACATAATCTTGTTAAGAACTTCTGGAAAGGATTCTTATAAATGACTGAAATACTTTCCTGCAATCATCTGTAAGATTCATCCCACAAGAATTTGCTAATATTTTTCTTCATTTTATAATAACAAATTCCTAATATGATCTATTCTCTAAGGTAATTGCATGACAATTAACTTGTTTCTGATCAATATGGTATTTGAGAAAGAAAACATATCTTGGAAGATAATACACACTTTCTATTATCATTGGCTTTCTTACTTTATTGAGCTAAAATTTGTATGCAAATTTATTCTGATATTTCATATATATTTTCTTTTATTGTTTTGGTGATATAGTCTTGTTCAATTCTGAGGTATTGCCAAATTGTTTTTCTATAATTTGTACCAACCAGTATTTTTTTTTACATTCTGATCAGGGTTCTATTTTCTCCACATTCTCATCAGCACGTATTTTCCATTTTTAAAATAAATGCCATCCTATGGGTATGAAGCAGTATCTCACTGTATTCAAAATTTATGATTTTAATATTTTTATTCATTATTTTTATTTTATGTGTATTCATATATTGCCCATGTTGTGCAATGCCCTCAGAGATCAGGAGAGAGCACTGGATCTATTGGAACTGGAGTTACAGACAGTTCTTAGACACCATGTAGGTGCTGGTAAACAAATTTGTGTCCTCTATAAGAGTAGCAAGTACTTTTTTTAAATTATTTTTTATTATTAAACTTTTTCCATAGGTCATACATCATTTCTCAATCGAATCTAGAATCGCTTCCCCTTCCATGCCCCCCACCCCAACCGAGTCCCTGCACTCTGCCATACATGTCCTGTATCTTTTTCTGAGTCTTTCCAGAGTTTTTTTCAGTTCTTTTGTTGTTGTTCTCTCCAACTTGTACTGCTACAGTATATATACATATATACATAGTTATATATACATAAAAATATATATACATACATACGTATACATATCACTTGAATTGTAGGATTTTTTTTTCCTAAAAGATGTCATGTTTTCCTTAAGGAAGTGCTTGAAAGTTCCTCTTGGCAATTCCAAACAACCATCAATCCTGTACTTTTGCTCCACATTGGGGTCTTTCCCTCCCATGGTCCCCCAAATGAAGTCCAGTAAGCACGTGTCCTGTCTCGATCCCCCTGCACTGGCTATGATACAGCCCTGTTAAACAGCTTATATACAGAAAATTACATCAATTATTTTGTCTTTTTGAGATAGGGTCTCCTTGAGGCCCCAATTAACCTGGAACTCACTATGTAGACCGACTGGCTTCATCTCACAGAGATTACATTAAATTTAAGTGCACACTTTTCATATATCTGTACACCACTTCTTTATCTACATCAAGACTACCCACATTATGATATAGGGGATTTTCCCCAAAGGTTCCCTCATGTTTAGGAGTAGCCATTCCTCTGGATAACCACTATATTCTGGTTTCTATTATCATAAGTTCATTTTACCTGCTTTTCACTTCATATAAATGAAGTAATGTCTGTTTTTCTAAGTTTCACTTCTTTTTAATGAAGTACATTGGACTGTATCAGGAAAAGGCTGCAATATTCATGTGAGGACAGGCATTAAGAGAGGGAGAGAGACACGTAGAGATAGACAGCTTCACAGGCCCCCAAATGATCATGGGCTTCTCAAGAGAGATATTTGAATCCTCTTTTATGAAACTAAAAGTTTAAAAAATTCGTCCATGGTATGCATAATGAGTGACCAGTTTTTTCTTAAATATTTGAATAATTTCATTTTTTTTCTAAATGGCTTAGTGGTAAATCAATAATTTCAATAATCAGCATTCAAAAATGCTGATTCCTCTCTTTTCTTGTTGAAATGTCTTCCAGATTTTACCAGTTATGAGTAGAACTGATATGATCACTAAATGTACAACTTCCATTCATCCTGGGTTGATAACTGGTTTTACTATTACCCCACAGAAATGGAAATGTATACAGCTAAATTTAGTAGATCAAAAGTCAATAGTTCACAGTATCACTAGGAATATATAAAAGAAAAAATTGCTCTATCATAAAAGGCAATTCCCTCAGCAACAGTTAGATATACAAAGACATACACGCATTAATACATACATACACACATGTATACCTGCATACTTACATAGAAATACCTTCCTTCATGGTTTTGTTAATTGTTTTGGCACTTCAGGAATATATCGCTTGTTTCCCAAGTCAGAAAATGACTAAAATATAGTAACCTCCAAACAGCGAACGAGTGATAAACTAAGGGGAGCATGTTTTTCTCCAAATTCTAGCCCAGGGTTTCTTCAATAGAACAGATCAATGTCCATTCCATTAAAGGGACAACCAAAGAGTACAGGAGTGAGGCACCCTGTGTCGTCTCCTTTTGAAGGACTGTCACTAAAATCAATATATTAAACTTTCAGGGAAGTGCTATAGTGAAACAGAATTGACTTTGTTTAATCCATTACTTCATCAAACTATTTGGCAAAATACTCTACTTTTTTTTCATCTTTCTTTTATTTGAGGGCACACAGCCTTTCATTATACAGTGCTGGTTGACCTGAAACTTACTATACAGACCAGGATGGCCCCACACTTGTGGCAGTCCTCCTAACTCTAAGTCTTAAGTACTGAGATTACTGGTGTGTACCAGGATACCCAAGGATACTTTCTGTAGTACATATATAATAAACTTTAATTTTTTTGGCCTGGCTTTACACCATTTTTAGAACAATGTGAAATTCCCTTTGATTTAGTGATGATTCATAAGTTTGAGATTTGTGTTTCCTTGAAAAAAAATGGAAATCTCAGGGATGAATAACATTATGAAATAGTATTAAGCTTTTGATAATAAATGAGTAAGAAGTGGTGATGAGGGAGGGGAAGGATTATATGTCTGGCCATTAAATGAAAATACAAACATGGTGTTCTTACTGTCCACTGAGACCCAGTTGGCCATATCCATATCCTTCTTTAGCCCTCTCCCTCAAAGCTCCTGGCAGCATATGCGTCCTTCTGACATTACACAAGAATATTTGTCATAATATTTTCTGAGTGGTTCAGGAGCTAGATGACCGAATACTAATTCCTACCTCCCTCGTTCCATCTGTGCTGAGGAGACAAGCATGATGTGAGGAAATACAGAGTAGTATAGAAACAATCTATATTTTTTAAGGCAGAAGAAGAGGAGAAATCTGACAAAACAAACAAAATCAGAAGGTAATTGTCACACTCCTACAAAACCAGCAAGGCTATAAAAAGGAATGTGCTCCTCAAAGGAGAAGCAGCATCTTTGGAGAGAGATTAAGGTCTGAGGCATGAGCGAGAACTGTCTAGGCCAAGTAAATTTAGTTTCACTTATCCAGTATCCTTTCTGTAAAAATGTTCCATGAGTTTTCCTCTCATTCTTTGCAATAAATTCCATTGAATCCAGCTTAAAATTGCAAAAAGGAGGCTCAGGGACAAATCCAAATAAAACAAGAAAATTTAAATGGGAAATGTAAAACCAATTTCATAACTTTTAGCACTCAGACATTTAAAAAATAACCATGATAAATGCTGAACCCAGTGAGGGCAGGGTACAGCAACCACACTGAGAAACAAAGCTGCAGATGAGGGGCTGGGGATACCTGCCCTGGGCCCGCCCTCTTCAGCAGAGACCGCAGCTTAGACTTAGGCACACATGCTTGCTTATAATTTTCACTTGGCACGTCTCACCTGGATTAACCAATCATTCCCAATTCAACTCAAATGCAAATATAAAATTCACTCACTTGTACAAAACCACATGCTATGAAGTCCTCAAAGAAGGGCAGACTTGGGCGGTCTTCTCTATAGATGGTGAGCTTATATGTTATTAGGGCGTTGCCTTCTGCTAGAGATTCATCCACCACAAGCATGGAAATTTTGTTCTTTCCTAATCCCAGAGGGTAGTTGGCAAGGCTGGAGTGGGCAGGTGGTCGGTAGAGAAGAAGAGGAAAGGATGAGACAACATGAATGGGGGATATTTACTCTATCCCAGCAGATTTATTACTCTAGTTCTTGTGCCTGTTATTTGCACAAACACATAAATTCTGCACCATTTTCTAAGAAACCTAAAATATGAAAAAATGAAATCTTTTATAGCTCTTTGCTATGTATGCCAAGGGTCACCTTGCAGAGCAAGTTATCTCCTTCATTAAATAGAGTGAACAAAACTAATAATATTTATTAACCATTTATTAGAATTAGGCATTATTTTTAATACAGTAACTCTGTATACAATTATGACAGTTTGCATTTTAAATATAGAGATTGTTACATAGAACTGGTAAACAAATTGCCTTCAGTTACATGGTAGATCCAGGAAGTAGGACCAACGTTACTTGAATCCCCTTTTCTTTCACACAGCTTAGACTTAGGTCACATGATAATAATCTTTCTTTTCTTTTCCTTCCTTCCTTCCCTCCTTCCTTCCTTCCCCTTATTTCTCCTTCCTTCCTTCCTTCCTTTCACACAGCTTAGACTTAGGTCACATGATAATAATCTTTCTTTTCTTTTCCTTCCTTCCTTCCCTCCTTCCTTCCTTCCCCTTATTTCTCCTTCCTTCCTTCGTTATATTTCTTTTCTTCTTTTTCCTTCCATTCTCTAATCCTTTCTTCCTTGGTTTTGAGACACATTCTCATTGATTCCAGGCTGGCCTCAAATGCACTGGGTATTGAAGGCAGTGTTTTATGTGTGCTAAGTAAGCACTCCACTGATGGAGCTATATCCCTAGCCCACACCCCTTTCTTTATTCTAGACTCAACTATCAGCAATATCCAGTGCATTTCTTTCTACACAGCATGGAACTGTATCCTCTTTTCTATGGACACTGCATGTAAGGATATTCTATTCCTTGTTCAAAATTTCAAACCAAAGAGTTGGTGTTGTCACAGCTACCTTTATTTGTCAACTAGATACCTGGGAAGAGGGAGGCTCATCTGAGGACTCTCCTTCATAAGACTGGTCTCTGGGGAGGTCTGTGGAACATGTTCTTGATTGCTAGTTGCTGACTATGGGTGGTGTCATTCCTAGGTAGATGGGTCTGGACTGTATAAGAAAGGTAGCCGAGCAATCCAGAGAAAACAAGGCAGTAAGCAGCGTTCCTCCATGGTCTATGCATTAGTTGCTGCCTCCAGGTTCCTGTCTTGGGTTCCCTTGATGATGGACTGACTAACCTATAAGGCAAGTAAGCCTTTTCCATTACAACTTGGTTTTGGTCAGTGTTTTATCACAGCAACAGGAAGAAAACTAAGGCAATGTCTTTCAAAAATATCTGTAGAAGCCGGGCGTGGTGGTGCATGCCTTTAATCCTAGCACTTGGGAGGCAGAGGCAGGCGGATCTTTGTGAGTTCAAGGCCAGCCTGGTCTACAGAGTGAGTTCCAGGACAGCTGGGGCTACAGGGAGACCCTGTCTCAAAAAGACAAAATAAAATATCTGTAGAAAATAACAAGTAATAAGTAAGTAAGTAATCCCTGCAAGATGATGCCTATACCCACAAAATTTCACCCTTGGCTGTTCAGACTAGAGGTTAGCTTGGGGCAGAAGGAGGTTACTGTTCATAAGCACCAGCAAAAACAATCTGAAAACATGAAAATGACAAGAAATGGAGTCATTCTTGATGACCCCCCAATATTTTACATAATAAGTTCCTCTCTTGTTACAGTATTGCTACAAAGATTAGCTATAAATTGTTCCTATGAGAGAGTATCTGTGTGTGCTTTCTAATGAGACTAGGCCTAAAGAGGAAAGATTTCACATCCCATCACCATCTCCAGAAGGCCTGTGGCTCAGCTTTTCTGGACCATTTTCAAAAGCTGGAGTAAACTTCTGCTTCCCACTGAGAAGTCTCCACCAAGCCCCAGCCCCAGCCCGAGCCCCAGCCTACATCCCCATACCTTGGCCCTGCAGGCTCCTGCAGGTGCACCTTGCACTGACATTTAGAAGTCTCTGCCCCAATCATCACTGTCACCACATCAAATGGCACTTCACAGTAATAATCTTTGATCTTCGGATTAAACTCTGGATTTAGTTCCAAATGTGGATGTGTGAAAATCTGCTTGATATGACAGAGGGTGCCTTCCTCTGTTACAAAAACAGAAAGACAAAAACAACTGTGAAATGAACAGATTTAAAACCACATATGATTGATGAGGTGTTTTCTCCTCGTGTTCCTTTATACAGTTTCAGTGGTCGGTGACTGTCCCTGTAGCACCTGAGCATCAGCTTGAGTTCCAATTTTTTGAACACAGGAAGCTTCCAAATCACAGATGCTCATGTTATTGGTATAATACAGATGACGTTTTTTTTTTTTTCCTTAGTCCTTGAAAGAATAAAGGCACAGAAGTTGGGAGAAACGTCTCTTCTGTGAGCTGATAACATTGTCATGATGTATATGGTATATCAATTAACTGTAAATGGAGACAATGCCTCCATGGGATGGTGACAGAAGGGAACCAGCAGGCAATTAGGAAACTTCCTAATGAAAAATGCCATCGCACTGCTGGTGGGTTGGTAACGGAGTGCGCAGGCAGAAGGATGGAGGAAGTGTTGTGCTCAGCAGCCACAAGAACGTCCTGAAAGTCCTTCTTTCCCAAGTCACCTCAACATGGGCAAATGTCAGAAAAGAAGGAAGCTCTCTATTCTGTTCAAACCTGTTCTAGAGTCTACAATAACATCACACCATTGACCATGAGGCCCTCAGGAAAGCATTCTGATGCAAGTTTTACAGCTGTATCTTGGTGAGTAAAAGGAAACAGCCTGAGTGTCACATACATCAGCCACTGTTAAATTTTATCTGACAGAGGTATTTGGACCAAACCAATTACTCAAAGCTTAGCCAAGTCATTTTCAAAGATGTATCTACAGGTATTTTATTTCATGTATTCTTTACAATCGTCAACAGAATCCCAACAAATATAAATCCAGAAAATTCTATACATTGTAACTTCATTTTGTCAAAAAGTCTTAATAAAAAATCCAACAAGTCCATTTTAGTGAGGCATGCAGTGATTTGAGTAAACCACCTTCTCGATCTTCTTTTTTTTTTTTTTAATTTTATTTATTTCTGTATATGTATGAATGTACTGTCTGCATGCAGGTTTGTGCACCCGTGTCGTGCAATGCCGCGGAGGTCAGAAGCGGGCCTCGGATTCCCCTGGAACTGGAGTTCTCCTGGAATTGGAGTTTCAGACGGTTCTCAGCCGCCATGTGGGTGCTGGGGATCGAACCCGGGTCCTCTGTAAGAGCGGTCGGCGCTCTTAACCGCTAGGCCATCTCTCCAGCCCCGAGCCTGTTAATTTTTATGAAGGGTTACAAGAATAGGCTGAGAAGCCTTCAGGCATTCCCTGTTCTTGCTAGCAAAATGGGTCCCAGCATCCATGAGTAGCAGCCAACAAAGACACACAAAGAGGGTGTCGGAATGCCCCCTGGAACTGGAGTTCCCCTGGAATTGGGAGTTAAAGACGGTTCTCGGCCGCCATGTGGGTGCTGGGGATCGAACCCGGGTCCTCTGCAAGAGCGTCGGTGAGAGCAAGACATTCTTGATACATGTAGGTAGAATGCGTCTATATGTTAATAGTCATAAAATTAGTCTTATTGTAAGTGCAGAGAGTGTTATTTGAACCAAAACTGAGGGATTGGAGAGAAGTCTCAGCAGTTAAGAGCACTTGCAGCTCTTGCAGAGAACCCAGGTTCAAGTCCCAGCACACACATGACGGCCAACAACTGTTCATAACTCTAGATCCAGGGGATCTACACTTTCTTTTCTGACCCCTGCAAGGCACTACATGACACAGGTGAACTTACACATTCATACAGGGTAATACACATAAAAATATAATAACTAAAATAAATCAAATATGAAAAGAAAAACTTCAAAGGATCATATTGGTTTTTTAATTCAAATTCAATAGCTTTTTAATAATGTATCAATTTGTAAATCAAAGGATTCCCCTGTCATATTCTATTTTCAAGGATGAGCATAGTGAAACTTGGAGATTGTCTCAAGATTCGATTGAAATGAACGTTCTGACCTCAGCATAGCACTGAACTAAACAGAGCAATGATAAGCACTGAGGTCGAGGTTGGAAGGCCACTACCCAGCCAGAAAGGGAGCATAAATACAGCTCTGTGCACTTGCACAGAACCAGTTTAATGACTGACAAAGCAGTAGATTGTTTTTATCAAAATGAAGCACAGAAGATATATTTTAATTTAATAGGCTTTATTTTTCTTTTGTTTTATTTATTTCATTTTGACACAGGCTCTTTCTTTCTTTCTTTTTCTTTCTCTTTTTGGTCTTTTTTGAAACAGGTCTTACTAAGACATTATATATATATATACTAATAATATATAAAATTTTTTATTTTGTGTGTATGAGTGTTTTGCTTGTGTGTAGGTAGGTGCACACCTGTTGTACAATGCCCAAGGAGGTTAGAAGAAGTTGCCATCTCCTGGAACTGGAATTATGGACTATTGCTAGCAGCCATGTGGATCCTCTGCAAGAGCAGCCTGTGTTTTTAACCTTTGAGCCATCTCTCCAGCAGCAAAATAGTATATTTTTATAATTTATATAATTTATAATATATTAATTTCCTTTAAGTTTATACTATTTACATTTCCTTTCATATTTATTTCACTAGGGTAGTCACAGTTTCCAAATGGGGCTTGTACTTACCATAAATTAAACCTGACCCCTACATGACATATAATAAATGTGCAATTATTTTCTTAGGCTATTAGCAAATGCTTTTTCCTCCAGAAACTTTGTACCTCTGGGTGGGGTGCTGTGCTCCACAATCCTGCTGGAAAGTTGATTTAGCTCTGACATCACTGCAGCTAAATCAAGGTTGCTGCCTATGAACACCTGGCATATCCTTGGCGTCATTCCTAGCCCCATCCTGACTTGTCTCAGGCCAGCTTACCTTAGATCTATGGAGAACCCAGTGTGAGGGACCATGGTAGCAGACTGCTTAACCTATTTGGCAAGCAGACATGGGAAAGCTGTTTGAAGTTTTGGTTGCTTTTAATGATTTCTTTTAACCACAGGCTTTTATTGCTCTCATGAGGGATCACTGTAACTCACATTAAACACAAGAAGAGCCTAGACTCAAAGAAAATCCCATATGCTCAGGAGCATCATCCAGTATATTTTTTAAATCTTCTATCAAGCTATAAAATTTGGAAGATTAATTATGAAGATCCTGGTAGGACTCGTTTCTATCCAGAAAAAAAAAAAAAAAAACCTGGGACAAAGTTGACAAGCTTATCTAACATGTGGTCCTCATCTTTAGGGGACTGAAGACACCGAGGTCACTCAGGAAGTCCTTTCCTTTCGAAAATAACAACACAGAAGACTGAGGAGATAAGATGGCATTTCCACGTTGCATCCAGCCCCAGGCCCAGAGCAGAACAGACTCTCGATGCTTCTCTAATTCTGCTCCTGGTATTCTCACCAACCCTGTTGCAATCTGCAGTACCCAGACCAACAGTATCCCAGGAGGGAAGAGAACTAGGCCTCGTGGTTATGGGAGATTGATTGCTGCTATGGCCAAACCCCTGCTCTCTTCCCTGTTAGGTGCATCAGTACTTGACAATATTTTCTTTAATTTGATGCATTTGTTGATTTTGTTAGGCTCTATTACTATATAGCTTCCCAATCTAGCATGATTTTCATGAACTTACTCAAGCAGTGAATTAATCAATATGTATTTTAGAAGAAGCAAATTGGATTTTATTAAATCAAAAGGCTTCTAAAGTCAAGCGAAGTTCAAATATTACATTTTAAACTTTCATGTTTTACAGGAATTAACTTTTTATTTTTTAATTTTTAAAACACAGGTTATAAATTACGCCAGACAAAGAATGATACAGAGTCCCACAACTGGACACACACAGACATGGTCATGTATTGCTCATGCCTAAGCGACACATCTTCAATGCAATCTCTTCACCTGAGCCCCAGAACAAGGAGCCAAGACGACATTCATTAACCTTTTAACTCCCCTTAAGGAAGCTCCCCCATGCAACAGTATTAGGAACTCAAGGGGGCAAGAATGGCAGAACCATGGAGATTAGGAGTCTACAGAGTGTGGGTCAGACTCATGCAAGCTCAACTAGACTAGAACCCAGCAGGGAACTGCATAAATGGGTTGCTGAAGAAATATTGGCAGCTGATTACTGCTGGGTGAGGAAGAACTGGCCTTCTTTAAGATAGGGACTCCGAATAGGCTGACCAGAGCTCGGAGGATGAACTGGCACTAATGGCTGAGGAGTTTAATTTGGCACAATAGACCCTAATGTGAATGACAGAATGTATGAACACCTGGAGCGGGGGGGGGGGGGGGCGCAGGGGGAAGGTGCCAATGGAGAAGTAAGACCGATTGGAAAATTATGTAAGAAATACACAAAAATTTAATTAAAAAGTATAGATAGACTGATAGGTATAGCTATATTTTAGGAGGTATACATTTGCACTAGATAGCTTCAGTTGTGAACTTGACACACCTGGGCAGAGGGAACCCCAACTGGGGAATGTCCTCTATTGGAAGGTCCTGTGGTCATGTCTGTGGGGCATTTTCTTGATTGTTGCATGATGTGAGAGAGCCCTGCCCACTGTGGGTGCCACTCCTGGGCAGGTAGTCCTTGGTTGCAGAAGAAAGCAGGCTGATCAGGCAAAAGGAGCAAGCCAGTATTCAAGGAGTCCTCCATGAGTTTCTGCTTCAGTTCCTGCTTCCAGGTTCTTGTCCTGCTCAGTTTCCTGCCTTGGCTTTCCTCAGTGATGACGCAGAGTAAGATGAAATAAACCCTTTCCTATCAAAGTTGGTTTCATTGTTTTATCACAGCAATAAAAAAAAATATCTAGCCATTGTGCTTTAGTTGTCAACTTGACACACCTGGGTAGAGAGATCTTCAACTGAAGAATTTCCCCATTGGACTGGCCTGCGACCATGTCTGTGGGGCATGCTGTTGATTGTTGAGTGATGTAGGAGGCCTCGACCACAGTGGGTGGTGCCACAAAGCAGGCTGAGCACAGGCCAAGGGAGCAAGCCAGTAAGCTGGATTCCTTCAAGCTCCTGCCTCCAGGTTCCCGCCCTGAGTTCCTTTCTTAGGCTCCCTCAGTAGTGAACTGTGATCTGAGAGCTGTGCAATAAAATAAACTTGATTCCTCCTCAAGTTGGTTTTGGTCAGTGTTTTTATCACAACAATAGAGGAGCTTATTAGGACAGACACATTGTAAAAAATAAACCTACATTATAGAACTTTTGCTTTTTTTCAGGATATTTTATAAGATATTAAGAAAATTCAGGTGCTTTGGACAAATCTGAAGTTCAATTTCATGAACCACATCAGGCATTTAACAGCCCTGTGACTAGTGTTAATCAGATGAGCAAAATTATTTTTAAATTTAAATCTATATAAACTTACAATCTACATATTTTTATTATGTATAGTAAAAAGTTCACGGAATTTTAATAAATTGAAATTTGGGTTTAAAATTCTCAAATAGAGCAAGCCAGTAAGCAGCATTCCTCCATGTCCTGTTGCCTAGCTCCTCCCCCAGTTCCTATCCTGAGTTCCTGCCTTGGGCTCCCTGAGTGATAACTATGACCCAGGAAATGTAACTGAATAAGCTTTCCTCCTCAAGTGGTGTCGGTCAGAGCTTTGTTTGTCATAGCGCAATGGAAGACAAACTACAACAGATTGGCACAAGAGAGTGGGCTGTGACAGACCTGACCTTGGTGTTTTGGGGAAGGATTGTGGAAGCATTTGGAACTTGGGCTAAAAAAATCTTGAATGCCTAAAGAGTTGCTTGGGAACTTTGAACAGTTTTGCTGAAGAGTTGTAAAAGATGGAGGCCTGGCTTGTGAAGTTTCTAAGTTTCAAAGGGAAGCAGAGATAATCAGGATGTTTAATCTAGTGGGCCTGGTCAGCTGGGGCTGAAGAACACTGTAAGAAACAAGAGACAGAACCTGAGTGAAATCGTATCTTTGTTGGGGGTGGTAGGGGTGTGGGTGGGGGGTGGGGAGGTGCTGGTGTGGTTGGTGCGTTTGGTGGTGGGGACAATTGTGTGCTGGTTAGCTGGGCTGAAAAATCAGCTTGTAAGTAACAATAACCACATCACTGTGGTGAAAATGCTTCTGGGAAGAATTGCTTCAGGGTCAGCACACAGAAGCTAAGTTCCAGAAGAGGCCTGAGACTCCACGACAAGCGAGAAGCAGGACTTGGTAGTGTGTAAGAGTCTCCATGTCTTCTATCATGATGGTTCGGTGTTGCTTGTGGAAATTTGAGGGGGTCACGGAGAGAGCAGCCAAGGGCTTGGCACTGTGAGAGGTCAGGAAAGACCATTTGTGGGGTAGTGCACCTTGTTTAGTGAAGACCCCAGGATTGCAACGGGGTCATGGTAGAGAACTGAGGCTTGCTTGCTGGCCAGAAGTTGAGTCGAAAGTGGTTAGAGACCATAGTGTGGAAGGTGAGCCTCAGTTTCAGTGGAGACCTCATTTTTTTGCTTTTGTGTTGAGATACCGAGACTGTGGGGATGACCCACCGAAGTAACAGGCAGAGTGTGGAAGGAGACTGAGAGCCTGGGCCTGTGAGATGACTGGTGTGTGCCACAACGGATGGCAAATCAGAGAGGGGAGGCTTGCTGAAACCCTTTGGAGCCCAGAAGATCGTGAGTGAATCCCAGGTGTCCAGCCTTGAGCTACTTTGCTGGACTTAGGTTTTGTTTCAGAGTGCCTGATTCTTACCTTTGAAATAAGACATTACTTGTTTTGGATTTTACAGCAGCCCACAATTAAGAGACTTTTAACAGACTGTGAACTTTTAAGTGTTTGGACATTTTAAGGACTGTGGGGCTTTTAAGGTTGTACTGTCTTAGGTTGTAATTAATGTTAACATCATACCTTGGAGACAAGAACTGGAAAGGTGGTGGTTTAATAGTGATGTGTTTTGTGTGTCAAGTTGATAAGGGATCAATTGTGCTGGATAGCTTTAGTGTCAACTTGACACACCTGGGTTGAGGGAGCCTTAATTGGGGACTTGGCTCCATTGGACTGGCCCGTGGCCATATCTGTGGAGTATTGTCTTGATTGTTGAGCTACATGGGAGCACCCAGCCCACTATGGGTGGTGCCACCCTGGGCAGATTGTTGTGTACCGTATAAGAGGGCAGGCTGGGCATGGGCCAGGGGAGCACGCCAGTAAGCAGCATTCCTCCATGTCCTGTGCCTCAGCTCCTGCCTCCAGGTTCCTGCCCTGAGTTCCTGCCTTTGGCTCCCTGAGTGATGAACTATGACCCAGGAGATGTGAGCTGAATAAACCCTTTCCTTCCCCCAAATAAATAAATAAATAAATAAATAAATAAATAAATAAAACTCTCAAATGTTATGAAGAAAATCCTACTCAAGTACCTTCTATTATAGCATTCAATTGAGAGGAAAGAAATCTTCTGAATGGTGAGCTTCTTAAAGACCAATGGATAAGGCTGATGGTTGGCCAAAATGAATTTGAAAGTCACTGTCCCCCCCAAAATTGTAATATTTCATACTAAAAATGAAATGTTCTGGTTATAAAAAAGTGACAGCTATTACCTCAATCAGTAATATAATTCTTTAAAATTTACTTAAAATAAATTAGCAGCCCAAATATACCCAAACACAATAAAATATTTTTTTTTAAAGTAAGGCCAGGTGTGGTGGCACACGCCTTTAATCCCAACACTTTGGAGGGAGAGGCAGGCAGATCTCTGTGAGTTCAAGGCTAGCCTGGTCTACATAGCAAGTTCCAGGATAGCTGGGACTAAAGGGGGACCCTGTCTGGAAAAGACCAAAACAAAAAAATATTGAGACTGTGTCAAAACTGTGGTGTATGCTATTGAAACATTTAATCTCAACTTACCATTACTGCAAAGTATATCTTTATTTTCATTCATAATCTGTAGAACTGCAGCCAAAATAAAAAAGGAATATAAATTAAAATTAAAAACTTTTAGTTCCATTTTAAAACTACAGGCTTAGATTTCTCAAACTACCAATAAGAATTTCAGTGTGTGTGTGTGTGTGTGTGTGTGTGTGTGTGTGTGTGTGTGAGACTCCGGGTGTCTTCCTCAGTTGCTCTTCCCCTGTATATTTATTTCAGACAGAGTCTCTCTCTGAACCTGGAGCTCACAGATTGGCTAGACTGGCTTATCAGCAAGACTTCGAGATCTTCTCATCCCCCCAGCCCCCACCCCCAAATACCAGTCTTGGAGACATTTACCACCATGCCCAAATTTTTACTAGCTTGCTGGAGATGCAGCTCAGGTCCTCACATATAAATAGCAAGCACTTTACCAACAGAGCCATCTCTCCACCCCTCACCAATGAGTATTCTAAGTAAAGCTGACAATTACTATAAAACCTATTATTAGGTTCTGGGGCTGGAGAGATGGCCTAGAGGTTAAAAGTGCTGACTACTCTTGCAAAGGACCAGAGTTCAATCCTCAGCACCCACATGGTGGCTGAGAACCATCTTTAACTACTGTTCCAGGGGAATCCGACACACTCTTCTGACCTCCAAGGCATTGCACGACACAGGTGCACAAACCTACATGCATACAGTACATTCATACACAAAAAAAAAAAACTATTATTAGGTTCAAAGACCAAATGAGTTATTATTTCAAATGAAAGAACATTGAAGGAACAAATGGTGGGCCTGACTGCCGTCTTTGGCTTGAAGTTGGACTTCTGGTTCTATGCTCCTATAGCTATCATTTTTTAAATCATTAGACTCAGAAATTTTAACCAGTTGGCTACATTATTCCATTCCAATTTTCTGGACAACAAAACATCCATCTAAAGAATCCCAATTAATATTTGTGGAACAAATGAATGCATAAAATATGCAGAGTGCTTTAAATCAGTCATTAAAAAAAACACACAAAAGAACAGAAAACAAGGGCTGGAGGAATTGCTCAGTGATTAAGAGCACTGGAGGCTTTTGTAGAGAACCCAGGATAAGTTCCTAACACCCATCTGGTGGCTAACAACCATTTGTATCTCCAGTACCAGGGGATCTGACACCCCTCTTCTGGCCTCCTGAGGTATTGCATGCATACATACACTTACACATGCAAACACTCATACACATAAAATAAAAATAAATAAGAAGCAAAACAGTGGACAGAGAGAGGCAGTCACGTCCATCATCACCATTAACCATTCTTTACTGGGCCCAGTGGTTCAATCTGCTGCATCTCAAACTAGAGCTCTTCAAATTCATCTGATGGCCACATACGATATTCTGGTTAGGAGATTCAGGGCACTGATGTTCATCAGTGCAGCACAAGGAGAACCACAGCACTGGATTCAAACCTGGTTTATTACCAGACTACTTTGATAAAAGAAATAGGAGACACACACACACACACACACACACACACACACACACTAAACATCTTTCATGCCAAATATTTTCTATGCTGTATGTAGAATTTTGTTAGATAATTATAGGCTGAAAGTATATTCAGTATACTCTTATGACAATAATGGTGGATGATAATGTTTTTAATTTATTACTAATTTATTTGTTAAAATTTGCTGACAATAGTGCTTAATTTTTTCAGAAATTATTGTGCTGTTTATTAGCACACATATTTAAATTTTTAATGGAATGTTTATATATATTATTTCCTTAAAATGAGTATTTAGCAGTGGAATTTCTAGTCTGTAAAAATAACTTTTATCTGGGGTTGGAGAGATGGCTCAGTGGTTAAGAGCACCCACTGCTCTTGCAGAGGACCCAGGTTCGATTCCCAGCACCCACATGGTGGCTAAGAACAGTCTTTAACTCCAGTTCCAGGGGAATTCAACACCCTTTTCTGACTTCCTTGGCATTGCATGACATGGGTGCACCAACCTACATACAAACAGTACATTCATACACATAAAAAATGATAAATGCACTTGGGAGGCAGAGGCAGGCAGATCTTTGTGAGTTCAAGGCCATCCTGGTCTACAGAGTGAGTTCCAGGACAGCTGGGGCCACAGGGAGATCCTGTCTCGAAAAGACCAAAATAATAATAATAATAATAATAATAATAATAAATAAAATTAAAAAAATAACTTTTATCTAACTAAATAATTTATTTTTAGCATTAAATATTGAGCCTAGATCCTCTCCATGCCATGCACATGTTCTTCTATTGAGCTGAAACCCCAGCCCAAGAATAACTTTTAAAGCTTTCTTTTTATGCTATTAAGTAGCCCCTTAACATATGCCCTAATTGAAACATTCATAATCATTATGAAAACACCCTTTCATTCTTCCCCTATTCTTATAATGAAAAATCCCAATTGTGGGAGATATTATTTCCTTGCTTAATTTTTGGTTTTGATTGCTAATGAAGTTAAACATATTGTGGTGGTTTGAATGAGAATGTCCCCCATAGGATTTAAGTATTCAGACATTTTGTCCCCAGTTGATAATGCTGTTTGGGGAGATCTTAGAAGGTGTGGCCATGCTGGAGGAAGTACATCACTGGGGGCAGGCTTAGAGAGCTTAACAAGCCTAGCTAGTCTCCAGAGGCTCTCTCTTGACTTCCTGTGCTCATTGCGAGATGTGACCCTCGGCTTTCTGCTCCAGCCCCCCGGCCACTATGCCTCCTGCCACAATGAACTCTAATTCCCTGGAACTGTCAATCATAAGCTCAAATAAACTCTTCTTTTGTAAGTTCCCTTGGTCATGGTGGTTTTATCACAGCAACAGAAAAGTGACTAATACACATACCAAATGTAATTTCTTATCCATGCAATACTTATCTTTAAGTGAAATACGTGGAGCTATATGCCTTTACCTTTTTTATTTTTGTTTGCTTCCAGTGACTCTCGTGGTTTCTCGATGGTCTCATTTCCTGTTGAAGAATTCCTGAAAACACAATGCCAAACAAATCCAGATCAATGAAGTGAACACACTATCTTTTCCTCAAGATGGACACAGTTGTTTTGATGAAGAAAAAGAAACACCTTTTGGATTTCATTCCTGAAAGTTGGCAATCTAGCCTCCAGTGAGGTGGGCAGAAATCTCATCTCTAATCAGTAGATTCAGTTGAAGAAAATCAAGAAAAAAACAGTCACCCTATAGTCCAAAGCTAAGCAACCTCAGATAGTGTTAAGTCCCCTACAAATGATTCAAGAAAACTCGTTCTTTCTTGGATCTCTGCCTAACATTCCATAGCTTTGAAGCAAAGAGCCTTGGAAGGTCTGAGACAGAGCCTAAGAACATACAAAAATTGGGGACACCAGCACAGCTGTAGGAAATGATCTACAACGGCACCTGTCCTTAAATACTGATAACCAGCGGAGAATTGCAAAAGTTGGTTGTATCTTGGTATGTTCGCTTCATTTTTTTTCTGGCTAAATCTTTAAATCCTTAAACATTGGAACCAAAATAATCCAAACTGCAGTAAAAATCTTTCTGGTCTGGATAATAGAGAACACAGAACATTTTGGTCTCCCCCCTTGATATGTATGACTTTATGTGCTATTATGGCCCTTTGTGTCACCACATTATAATGGAGATAATATTGCCTGCTTTCACAGGAATGTTATGAGAAGCAAATGAAATGCTAGAGTGGAAGAACATTTTACATGCAGTTACTGTGCTGGATATGGTACTGAGTATCGTAACAGCACAGAGGTAGCTGAGTCATTTTTGGTCCTTTATAGTGTTCACAAATATAATACTAAAGTCTCCTTAAGCTATGCACTTAAGCAAAATATATTAATACAGGAGCTCTGACATCAGCAATGGATTATTCTATCAAGGAGATGATGGCCAGGGGATCCAAGCCCCCACAAAAGGTAAAGGCTCCTTGCCTCTAAACTGGGATATCTGCAAGAAGAGAGGCAAAAAAGCCCTGCTGTCGAAGACCTGATGTAAACATGGGAAAGATGTATTGAGACCATACTTGCAAGTGTACAGATGGTCTCTGGAATACCAGAGAGTGTTACAAAAGGCCACTAAACCAATAAAGCAAATATAGGTCTCCTTGAGCCAAGCAAGTCTCCTCCGTCAGCACCAGCTACACCTCACCTGCCTGGAAATACTGTGCAGCAGTGGCAGCCATATGCCTGTATATTACAAATCTAATTGGCTATTAGCTCTCTCCTTGGAGGAATAACCCATGGCTGATGCCACAAGCTTACATCCTCTAATGGTTAGGAGATGTTATAAGCCACAGTAAGACCCTGTCATATTTAACAGAAAAAAATGTAATTCATGGATTAACATACCATCCAAACATCTGTATCTATACCAAAGTAACCTACCATAACAATTAGTACTGTTTAAATACCTATATATCTAATTGCTTTTGCTTCATTAGTAAGATTGAAAGGTTATTCCTGGACAAACTGTCAGCCCATGAAAGGAAACAGCCAGAATTGATCAGAGTCCAAGAAAACAGCTCCAGAGAAAGTAGAGAGTTTTGCTTCTCATCCACCTGTGCCCCTTTTCTAAGCCTAGGGAACAATCTGCAGAAGAGGGGGTGTGGTAGAATGTAAGGGCTGCGACTGGGGTAAATGGTGAAACTACAGCAATATAGTCTGGACACTCCTTTGATCAACTTGATTGAACATACAAGCCCCCCCCACCCCCGCTGGACGTTGGGACCCACGGGCTGTGTGGGTTTGGGCACAACTGCTTGCAAATTGGTTTTACATGAAGGATGCTTGTACTCATAAATTATTACTTATTGTTAAAAAATGAAAAAAAAACTGAGAGAAAGATGCAGGATAGTTATGGCAGACTGCATGATCTGGAGTGGGTGCGTGGGGGGGAAGGAAAGGGAAAATTGCCTGCAAGATTTGGAAATGTGTATATAATAACATACGCATCAATAAAAAATGAAATTTAAAAAAAAGTATAGGTGTTCAGACATGAAATTCAGGACAGCTTAGAAATTAACCATATTTTAATAAGAGCTGAGCAGAACCTCTATCACTGCCAAGGTATGATAATTTTATTTCTAAAAGTCTGTTTTCTTTGGAACATACAATAAATTGAGGATAAACTACAGATTCCTTCCCAAGGAACTGAATAACATAAAGCAGGAGACAGGGAGGTATTGATAGTGGCTTTTATTTCTATTTTCTTATTTATTTATTTATTTATTATATTTTTATTTATTTATTTATTTAATGTGTATTGAGTGTATGTCTGCATTGCAGGTCTGTGCACCTGTGTCATGTATGCCGCCGCCATAGTCCGAAGAGAGGGTTCTCAGATTCCCCTGTAACTGGACGTTCTCCTGAATTTGGAGTTCACAGACGGGTCTCGGATCCCCATTTTGGGTGCTGGGATACAAACCCAGGTCCTCGCAAGAAGTCGGTGCTCTTAACCCTAGGCATCTATCCTCAGCCCTATTTCTATTTTCTTTAAGGATACTGGGCATCAAACCCAGGGCTTTCTGTATAGTGGACAAGCACTCTGCCAATGAGATAGATGTAGCTAAAGTCCAAGTTAAAACAAAAACCTCTGAATTCCCAAGAAGGGAAGCCTCTAGGAGGATCACAACTTATAAAGCTGTGAAACATTCA
The DNA here is from genome assembly GCA_009823505.1 of Rhizomys pruinosus. Taxonomy (NCBI): domain Eukaryota; kingdom Metazoa; phylum Chordata; class Mammalia; order Rodentia; family Spalacidae; genus Rhizomys; species Rhizomys pruinosus. The sequence goes on from VZQC01006553.1 coordinate 4,407,971, forward strand.
CATAACACCTTGCCCACCCCCCCCCCCCCACCCCTCCCCCCCCCTCTGGAAACCATCCTTCGACAGTCTTCAGAATGAGAGAATTTGTACATAGCATTGTCGAGTGATTTCTTGGGTATCTTGTGAATAAATTGTTTGTTTTGAATCCATGTGCATTTTCTTGGAAAGTATTTTCACAGAGCAAAGTACACAAGCAATTTTATTTGGAGGAAAGTGAAAATTAACAGATAGTGAAAATTAACAGATAAAGTTGACATTATTAGATTCCAAGTATAGTGTAGCCATACAAAACTGGCTTAATGTGTAGAAAAATTTTGAAGGTGGCCATTTTGAGAATGAAGACAGTGATAACCACCCTATCATCACAATACACTGGATAAAAGTCTACCTTTCCACAGGGAAGAAGGTCAAGATCCCATCCAAACTCTACTTCTCGAGTGTTGTATTTTTTTTTAACAGGGTTTTCCTGTAGCCCAACTGATCCTGAGACGCTGGTAGACATGTAACTTGACACAGGATCTAACCTGCCATATCTCACCTCTCTAAGAATTGATGGGTTTATTAAAGGCACGTGCACACTAAAGGCTTCTACACCTGGCTTTTTTCTTCCTTCTTCCTTCCCCTTTTTCCTTTCTTTTTCCTTTTTTTTTTTTTTTTTTTTTTTTTTTGATCCAAGTGTCTCTTGCTACCTGGTGTTCTTAACTTCCTTCCCTAATAACCCATTTCTTCATTCTTTTGGGAAATTATATAAAAAGAAGCTGAAGCCTCCTGCAATAAAGGAGTCACTGATCATGAAATAAATTTACATACTCACTGGTAAATTGGAAGATAATTTAAGCTGGATATTTAAAAACAATTCTAGGAACAATATACTATTTGGCTTTTGATAAATAACTTGTATCAATTTTCATACAGATAAGTCTTTGAAACATGCCTGGCTTTTCCTCATGAAAGAAAGAAAAGCATTACCCTAGCCATAGAAGCTAAAGTCACCTTTGGCATTGAAACATGAAAAGGAATGTACATTGATATTTATTACCTACCTGTGCTACAGCATGGGACACACAGAGGCTATTTTATGTAATCCTCCTGGAATAATACATGGTAGGAACTCTAATCCATATTTCACAGACGAAGAAAATAAGTGTGGTGGTTTGAATGAGAATGTGTTGTATTGAGGTCACTCGGAGGTGAGGGGTTGCTAGATTAAGTCTCAGAGTCTCTCTCTCTCTCTCTCTCTCTCTCTCTCTCTCTCTCTCTCTCTCTCTCTCTCTCTCTCTCTCTCTCCTTACTTCCTGTCCATGCAGACAGGAGTTCTTACTTCCTGTTATCTCAATGGGACCGTAAGCCAAATAAACTCTTCCTTCTATAAGTTGCCTTCATCATGATTTCAATCACAGCAACAGAAAAATAACTAAGTCTAAGACACTAAGTCTTAGACAGCTCAGATTTTTACCTGCTATAATTAATAAACACTAAAGTTAGGATTATTTTTTGGTACAAGCCTCCAAGGTTCCAAGGAGTCTTTTCTAGTTATAGTCATCCATGAGCATTATTACTACACTTATCATTGAAACAGAACCCAGTCTTCTGATTTTAATCAGTAAATTGCTTAACCTTGTAATATGTGTAGAGCTGGAGAAAACCTTGCTGAGAACGAATGTTCTAAAGCTTGCAGATCTGTAGGGAATTCATTCAAAGTTAAAAACAACACTAAACAGGCCCCTTTGGGAAATTAATCTGTTCCCTGACTAGCTATAATGATGAATGAGACACACTTGGACTACCTGAGTGAATGCAAAGTATAAAAACTGGCTGTAAGAGGTATTCTTTAAAACTCAATTTTTAAGCACACAAAAACTGTTGGGCTTTCTATTTCTAGGAGCTGAGGGAATAATATCAAGTTCATAAAGTGAGTTCTAATATGAAGATATGTACCAAGAAATCTTCAGATATAGGAATATATATATTTATATATTAATTACATCAGTGCTTATAGAACTGTAGTCACTATTTCCCGAGGCAGAAGGAAATGAAGAATAAGTAGCAGAGATGAAGCCATTCCCAGTGCTGGCTATAAGAGACAAGTGAGTGTGGCATGACCCTTGGTCTTTCATCTCCCTGGGAGGCTTAGGTCTAATTCTGTTTTCCTGGCAGTAGAAAAATCAAATACTTCCTTAATTCCGTCCATGTTAAGGAGCAGACAGAACATCAAATGAGTCCCCTTTGCCAGCTACTGGAGGCACTGATATCTCCTCTGCCCACCCCTCTCATGGAGATGCTTATTAGAATGGAAGTAGAGATAAGAAACTGCCTTCTAAAAACAAAACAAAAGATAGATTATAGACATATAAAATTAGATATGTTTTCCCAAAATAAAGACATACTTCTATGACCTCCAAATAAATATGCCCACTGTATTAGACTCCAGGCTAATATATGGCTCAAAAGACAAATCTCACCCCATTCTTCCAGTCTGATGGGTCCTGTCTGATGCAAGGGATCACAGGATGAAATGAGATTGAAACTTTCTATTATAAACCTCACTTTATAGTGGAATCACATCCTTGTTGGAAAAACTGTTGAATATATATTTTTTGTTGCAGTGTTTGAAGACAAATCATTATGGTTTCAATGCTTTAAAATCATTTATTTTCAAGACCAGGAATTTGGGGCATACTTCTTCTTGTTGCTTACTTTAATGTAGGCAAAGCCTTTTGAAATCAATCTTTAGACATTAGACTCAAGATTTTTTTGGATCGCACAATTCAAATTTGCGGCTATCTTACCATTCCAGTGGATGTAGCTGTGCCTTTTTATTCATGAGCCAAAATTGTTCAAATATATTTAAAAGAAACCAGTGTCGGGTCAGGACTGAGCCTGGAGATGCTATATCATAAAATTTATGCATCAGTGACTGAATCCCAGGACTGAAGGATGGGAAGAGCTGAAAAGAAATGTTTAAAAATGTGTCAGCAGAAGAAAGATGACAGCTGAAGTTTCAAAACACAAATTGAATTGTAGTATATTTAGTCAGATAGTTTTTCAAAATATTTTTCAATATTTTAAAATCTATTGGTCAGAGGCTGGGATGAAAGTTCAGTTGGAAAATGCTTGTCTTGCAAGTAGGAAGGATTAAATTCAATCCGCCAGATCGCATGCATAAAGCTGGGTGTGGTAACATGCCTTCTTACAAAACCCCAGCACTGGGGAGGCAGAGAGAGCTCCCAGGGCTCGATGACTAGTTGGACCATCCTACTCTCTGCGTTCCAGGCCAATGAATGATCCTACTTCAGAAAACAAGGTAAGTGGCACCAAAGGAACAACTGTTGAGATTTTCTTCTGTCCTTGACACACATGTGCAGAAGGGCTCTTGCACATGCACTCGTATGCAGACACACATACATCCATACAGTCTGTTGGTCAGTATCATAATTTTCTGCACAGTTGTCAAGGCAGGTGCCACTTTTAATACAGCACTAATTTTACTAACAATCATAAATCCAAGTGGAGTGAGTTTTCTTCTTTTCATTGAGTACAAATGGATGTCTCCTTTCTGCTATCAATCTGAAAACAGCTAAATAACGGGGAGTCAGGTGGCAAGAAAAAGATGGAGAGAAATCCCTTTGGGCTACAAGTGAATTTTCTCAGGGTGAGAGCTATTAATCTCACCCAAAAAGAATAAATCGATGATCTTATTTCTACTCTTGAGAGTCAGAAAATTGACGTAAACAATTCTTTAGTTCCTCGTATCAAAAGATGTTCTCCGTATTCACAATATATTAAATAATGAGTAATTCCTACAAGTGAACCTTTGATTATCTTCCTGTAATATTGAGCTAAACTGTCATTTACTATATGCAAATTAATTAAAATGATAAATATGTCAATTGAGTTACCTTGGAGAAATAAAATCTTTCAATCCTATAAAGCATGGGGCTAAATTGTATAAGCAAATGTCAAACACTCAATGATTAACTTAGTAAATTGATCACGATTCATATAAAGTAGCTTATATATAAATAATTTTTAAAACGATAAGAAATGTTTGAGCTAATATCATATCAGTAATAATTTTAATCTTTAAGTACTATTTTAAAACAGTGCTATAATCTATAGTAGTGGCAGAAAGGAAAAATTGAGCATATATGCATTGAGCATATTTAATCAATTATACTTTGATTTTGATCAATAAAGTGATAGAACAACAAAATCTTCCAGAAGAGAAAAAAAATGTCTAAAGTCTGAAACCAGTAAAAGCCACTGTAAGTTTTTACATTCTTTTCATTTGATGCTTGTAATATTGCTACAACCAATTAAGATTTAGGTCATTTTCTGAAGTCTTATATTAAATCATACTTAATGTTACTCAAAATAAAAGGGTAATAAGAAAGAATAATAAATATTGGTTGCATGTATATTCCCCAAAGCTAAAAGCAAAACTTCTTTAGAAAACTGCTACATCCCAGAACCATGACTTATCCTGGACCTGCGGTATTCACCTGCTATCAGCACACTTGTAAAGCAGAGTGTATACATTGCACTCATCTCACCATCTGAAAGGGAGAAAGAAGCTTACAAAGACTTTTATTTTGTTAAGAAAAAGTTTGAAGGAAAAAGCAGGCAGTTTATGGTGGATCTATTAATACTATAATGTCAGTCATCAAGTAGAAATAAATGTCACTTTTGTTTTACCATTTGGAACTGTCCCAGACTCCTGAGTTCCTTTATGAAAGTCATAATTGAATGGATTTCCTCTAAAGACAGACATTGATTGAATTCTTTTTGATAGCTTCCATCCTGTGTTAGATAGGAAAAAAAGTCTTGAGCAATTGTGGAACAGGCAAGTCATCTTTACCCCGCTTGCCTCCCACTTAACAAACCAATCAAATTTTGAACTCTATAAACAAGTAAGCTAATTCATTTTATACAATTCATAGTAACTTGGTTGTTAAGTAATGTCTGAATACAAGAAAAATTTCTTGATTGTCAAGTCAGACTGGATGAAAGAAGCCAAGGGTATCTTGTAGTGAGGTCAGAGAGGGTGGGAACAGAATGTTAGTGACAGTGCTTGGGAACCCAAGATATTCCTCTGGCCTTCAGAGCACTAGAGGTGAGAGCATCAAACGAGTATCTACACATGAATGCACTGTGTGCGCTATTGCCATGGATACATTCACAGACTTGTAGGCAGACCACACCGTTGGGTTTTTTCACACCCCTTTGCTTCCTAGCACCTCTCTGAGATCAGCAGGATGCCTTGTGAAGAGGTGTTTGTGGGAGATACACAATCGTACCTTTGTGAGACCTTTTATATTCTGCTCTTCCCAATTCTTTAAACATGAGTCTCAAAACCGAACATACATAGGGGATAATACAATGGTAATCTATACAGACATTTTTGATACCAAGAATTTTGCTAACTTAAAAAAATGCCACTTTATTTACTGGTTAAAAAAAAAAATCAATGCCTCTCTGAAGCACTTCACCCTAACCCTCAGCTTCTAGCCAAATGTTAACAGAAATGAATGTTTAAGAAAATTATGTTATAATTCAATTCCCATGATTCTGAACACTCTGCCTTCAAAGAGTTCCAATATTCTTTAAAAATATTACATACAAGCCCCCCCAGCTGGATGGTGGAACCCATGGGCTGTGTGGGTTTGGGCACAACTGCTTGCAAATTGTTTTTACATGAAGGATGCTTGTTAGTAATCATAAATGATTACTTATTGTTAAAAAGTGAAAAAAATTAAAAAATATTCTAAAATATATAAACATGTATTAATTATAATACCCCCAAACATTCCTAAGGAATTATGACTTTTTACTTCATTTTTATTACCATTATTAACTTACACATTTAGTTGATATAAATGGTGTTGGTCCTCAACTCAGAAAAATTTAGAAGTGCAATATAACAGATATCAATTACCAATTAATTTCAAATAAATGATCAAATTTCTAAATTGTACAATAAAAATGTCTGAAAAACTACTTGTCAGTATACAACTATGCTCTTACCTCAAGTATATTTGCTCTATCAAGTCCCTTCAGTAACTCAGAAAATATGGAAAGGGAAGATGCATTAGAGAAGAGAAAATTGAAAGTGTCCTTTAAAAGGAATTCTTCTGTATTTTGGTCCTCCAAATCCAAATTCTTATCATCTTGAAATTTTAAATGTTCATGTACCTTTGAAAGAAAAGAAGTTGAGGAAATGTTTTTCATTGATCTTAAGTATAGTGGAATGAATTGTAAGGCATGATTGATTTCCTGCTGGATTGTAGAGCAGAACTGACACCTAGTGGTCTTTTGGCAGACAACAGTTTCATAAATGTAATGTTTCTTTTTAAGGTGCAATTCTTTCATGCATAGGAGCACGAACTTAAATGAATTCATGTAGTTATCTGGAAATCTGTCACAACCCACAAGCCTTTGTTCATAGAAGATCATACGTAACTTTTCTCAAATACATGCTTAGAAAAGCATAATGCCAACTATTAAATATGTGTGCAAAAAATTGAATGGCCACTAAAAATATTCAAAATGGAGTGTGTAGGTCTGTAAACTGCCTTTCATTTGACCTCCAACATTTCAGTGATCCTGGTTGGCATTCTGTATATCACTATGTTGGGTTTAGCTGGCAGATATCTCTGCTTATAGGTAAAATGCCAAGGACTGTTGAATTCTCTGTGGTGATTCAGAAAGTTGTCAAGCAAGGGAATCGGTAAGGAGCCAGCTGCCTCCATGGATCACTGTGTGCACACATGCTACAATGGAGTCCAAAGCGCCCATATCAGATCATCAATTAGCTGTGGGAGCTGCCAGGGTTGGGGATGTCTTACTATCTTGGCAGGCTTTCTGAAACATAGCTGCACTGATTTAAAGTAAGAACACAGCCTGAATGAACCAAAAGAGGCTCACTCCAGGTCCTTAATAGCTCTACTGTGTACTAGATGGCTTGTCCTCAATTTCTCATTAACAGAACGCTTCCATGACTCAGGTGCCCAAGGTCACTTCTCACTGAAATTTCTCATAATGAAATTTCTATTGCATGGTTTCCCCTTATGCAAATGCTAGTTTGGATATACCTATTGTTTGTTTAGATAATGTTGAAGAAAATAGAAATGACAAGTTAACCCTTGCTTTGATGATCATTAATCATTGCTCCAAAACCTGTGCTAATTGTGCTGCGATGAGTTGGTGATTCATAACGGAGGTTGTTGGGGAGAAGTTAGAAACAACAACAAAAAGGTTCAAAATATAGATTAATGTTAAAGATATTGGACCAATTTTTTGTAAGTGGATTCCCTAAATTATAGTTTGCAAAAATACTAGTGAGGTTGAATTTCGGTTATCTATAGTTTATGTTGTTCTTTCCTTCACCCCACTCTATTGCCCAATAGACAGCATTTTATAAACTAACTGAATGAGTTTTTTTCATTTTTTACCACTGAAGGCTATTTCAGAAAAAAATGTGTCAGGGGAAATGGTCTTAAAGTGTTTTAATTCAAGAGAAAAAAGCAAGTATAAAAAACACTTGTTTAAATATACTTATGTTAGAAAAACTATTTTGAAAATTCCCAGGGCTTTTTATTTTTTGTGTTTTTCTAACTTCTTTGTACTACTAGGGATGAAGCCTGGGAGCTCACGTATGCCATGTGAGAATTTTTTGCCACTAAGTAACCTCCCTGTGGCTTTGTAAATGAAAATAGACTAATTTAAAATGAAATGCCTGTATATGAAGACTGACAGAGCTACGTTTTCATAGCACTGTGTGAGTGCCCTAAGTTGCCTTCTGTTTTCTATTATCTGTATGTCTTGTTTTTCTCCATTGAAACACACTTGAATTAATGCCATATTTGTTTTATAAATGTAGTGGAACTATAGAAAAATTCATGTTTTCCCTAGAGTGATACACAAGGGAGACTATGTAATTCATAGATTCCCCACTTGCTAGTTAATTTCCTGAGCTATGGGCTTATAAACCTGTAGTGACTTTAATGTAGGTTGTTATTAGTTAAGTGGTTATTGCTAGTGAAAATACCCCCTAACTGTGAATGTGTGTGTGCAAAAGTGTGCACACACTCACAGCCATATGCACACTTTGTCTTGCACACCTACCTGGAGAATTACAGGTTGCCCCAACTCTCCATAACCAATATCAAAAGTTAAAAGCTGAAAACAAAGTCTGCATCTGGAATAAAACCACAAAGTAAAATGAAAATATATTCTCTTTGCTACACTTACCATATTATTTGATATTACATTGTTAATAATTAATAGAGCTAAATTTCAGTATCTACACTAATTTAAAAAGTCATTGGTATGGATAACAGAAAATTACATGAAGTGGATGATTAGATTTGGAATGCATTTCCTTCATTAAGGAAAATGCAAATATGTCTCTGTTATTCATAACATATTAAAATAACCAATGACATTATTCCATTAAAACCTTAATATAGAGAAGAAATCTCTCCAGCTTCCCCATGCTTAATACAAGTTCACATATAAAGTATAAAAATAACCATAGCACATTGAGCACACCTCAGTTTTTGGTCAACTAGATTTAACATTCTTTTAGAACAGGCAGTAAGTTACATTCCAAGAAGCTGAAAGAGTAGATAGAGGTTATTGAATTTTGTTAACTAAAGTTTTTCCCCCTCTATATTTTGAAATCATTATGATATATAAGAACAAGATTTATTATGGATGGGTAAAATTATGCCTAGCCGTCACTTAGCGAATGTGACTGAAGTAGTGGAACTTGAAAGGAGACTGAAATCTCAAAATTAATTTTAGGAGTCAAGCATGGTGGCCTATAAATCCAGCACTAAGGAGGTAAAGGCAAAAGGATCATGAGTTTGAGCCAGCCTGGGCTACACTGTAAGACTCCTTCAAATAGTAATAATTAATAATAATTTAAAATTGCATTTTATTTCTTGTCACCACCATTTGGATATTAAGAAATGAGGTGCAACATGCTCTCTGGTTTTATAATCTATAAATTGGGCTGTGTTGAGAATATCATATCCTATACTGGCTTACAAAAGTACTATTTCCTTGTGACAATTAAGCTTGCTTTTATTAGTACTTTTGAGAAGGCCCCGGTGCCCTCACCTATAGAAGGTCTTTGGTCCCAGCGGATATGTTTCACTGAACACCTCGGCCACCAGCAGAAGCTTGCTGATTGCTTCTTTCATGCTATCAAATGCCTGCAGAGGTGAACTGGCCCTCAGGAATGTCTCAAAAAATGTCTGCAGCTGGGAACAAACAAAAGGCTCACATGTCAAAACAAGCTGCCATCTGCCTGTAATTTCTAAGGTGACTCACAAGCAGGAGTCCTTTAGGTTATGGATCCTTGTCAACATTAGAAATACTTTAAATTGGACATTTGAAAAAAATCAAGAAGTAAATATTTTATAATTTAAATTACAAAGTTTAAACATCTTACAATTTAGCTTAGAGTTATTTTTCCATTTCAGATTTCTCATGGTATCTAGTGATGAGATGGAAAGTGCAACTTTGTATTGGAGTCAGGCTGGAGTCAGAACTACTTGGCTTGACTCACAACTACCTAAGGGAACTGGAAGTCACTTGCTTTCTGCTTCTCTTTCCTTTTTTTAAAAAATTGGGTTAATACCTACTAAGAAGAGGCCTGTGAAACCTACACAGAAGAAAATGTATTTGAAAGCCAGTGTAAAGTACGAAATTCAAATACTTGGTTTTTAGTTTTTAATTTTCTGCATATATCAGAATAAAAATAGTTTTACAAAGCTGTTCTTCTTCAGTGCACTTTTCTCTGCGAGATTCAATAACTGGAGAGGAATCAGAATCCCTGTGCTATGGGAATGGAGAGATGGGCCAGTTTTAAAAAAAGGAAAGTGAACTTCAAGTCTATTTCCTTATTACACTTTTGTTTGCAGCCTAAATTGTTATTTTATTTACTTAAGAGTAAAACAATCATAAGGGAAAACCATCTTTGGAGGATGCTTTACACTAAAATCCAAGTCAACATCTTTTAAAAATAAAATCATAGAATTTCTCTAAATAAACTTTCAAAGACAAAGAACAAAATACATTTTTTGGAAAAACATGCAGCAGGTACTTGATGAATGTTTTTGGAAGAATAGGTGAAAATCTATCAGAGCTGCAAGCGATTGCAAATTGAAAACCTTTTGCTGCTATGATTAGGAGGGACAAATATTGGCACAAATCATCTATGGAAAATGGTAACTGTATCTTTAAAATGTGCCCACAAAATTCTGCCAAGATAAACAAATACTGAGTTCATAAACTTTTTCTAGCTGAAAACTAGAAACCTAATGAGACCAGACATTGAGACCCTAAGAACATACTATTCACATTTGGCAAATGGGAGGTTTTTCCATTTTACTAAGGAAAATGAATGTAGTAACTGTATAATTAAAAGAAAACAAATTAATGCTAACAGTAAAAATGTTAACACTCTTGAGTCAAAATAGAATAACATTTTGCGTTTCTAAATAAAAGCAACTCATTTCACTCAGTCCACTACATTATGTACACAGAGGATGCTAGTGACATGAATGCATTTTTTTCCACATTAATGTTCCCCGAATGCCACAGAGCTTAAGGTTAATAAAATAACAAAGTTGAAAAGGTCCATCTAGCATATAAGACATACAAGACTGAGTGTGAGACTATATCCTCCATGGAGAAGAATAACAAATTCACGTTTCAAGCTTCTTATTCATCTAGTGTGGAAATTGTTATTTCTAACTGGAGCAGTACGTATTGAATACAGAGTGCTGCTCAATTCTTGCATTCAATTCCACTTTTAGCAATTCCACTTTTGTGCCCTATGGGAAACAGGAACTTTGTGCCTTGGGAGACACCTGGCACAGCACTGTGGTAAAACTCTAAAGGTAAAAAGTCCCAGGTTCAACTTCAGCTCTGTGCCACAGTTGTGAAGCTTCAGGGATCTAATAAGAGTTCTTCATCTATAGACTTATTTGACTTATTTAACATAATGTCAGCAAGCATCACATGCCCGAAATGAAAGGTGGATCATGCAAGTATTTAATGTATGCATCAAAAATCATCAACTTCCAGTAAGTCTCCCAAAGGAGACATTTATAATTTCTCATAACAAATTCACTTAGACTAAATAACATTTATTTGTATTTCTGTTTATATCACAAACTACTATGTTAATTGTATTTCTGTGGTCAAATTATCAGAGTTCCTTATATCTCAGGGTACTCAGATGCACAGAGCCAGAAGTGTACTTAAAAGGAAGTATTAAGTCAGAAGCTGTTTGATTTTCATTCCATCAAAAGATATCAGAGCCTAAAATACACACAAATCTCTGAAGAAACAACTTTGACACCAATTTGAATATTAAGGTGACTTCCCCCTCTCTATAGCTTTTGATGCTGATGCTGGGTGTTGAACACAAGGCCTTGAGCACACCAGGAAAAACAGTTACATCTCTGTCCCCAATTAGTGTATTTAAATTAAATAAATAAAACAGTGCAACTTCCCAAGGAAATCAGTGCCTTCACTTAAAACTTTTTAAACTGGATACACGGTGTAAACCTTTGGCCCAAATACTCAAGAGGCAGAAGTAGAAGGATGGGGGTTGGGTTTGAGAATGGTTTCAGCTATGCAGTGAGATGCTGTCTCCAAAAACTGAAAGCAAAAACAAACAACAACAAAAACAACAACAATCAAAGAAACTTAAAACTTTTGGTGACATGAAACTATTTTATGGAATATAAATTTTCCTACGTCAATGTAACAATGAAACACAATCTTAGTGCTAATAGATTAAATAGAAAATGACTGTGAAAGATCATGGTTGTAATAATCAGACAACTTAAACATCATTATTTGATTGTACTTGTATAAAATTCAAGCAATAGTCAGTGATACATCTCTTTTTTTGTCTTTTTTGAGACAGGGTCTTCCTGTAGCCCCAGCTATCCTGGAACTCACTCTGTAGACCAGGCTGGCCTTGAACTCACAAAGATCCACCTGTCTCTGTCTCCCAAGTGCTAGGATTAAAGGCATGTACCACCATGCCCGGCATCAGTGATGTATCTTAAATTTTGTAACATCAAGCGATTAAGCCACTTATTGAGATACAAATAGAGGTGAACCACAACAATCAATTGAAAATGAGATGAAAGTGAGAATAAACTACAATATTTGGAGGAAAACTTCACCAATGAGTTTGATAGCAAGATATTTCCAAAGTGCCCTAATTATCCATCCCATTCCCATTCCTCATATTGCACAATTTTCATGGGTTCTACTTCAATATTTCCTCTCTGCCCTCCCAGACGACAGTGGAAAACTTACTCCCATTGTCAATACATATTATTCACTCCATGTTAAACTTGAAGATCTTGTCTTTTATCAGTAGACTGAAATTTTTAGGCCAGGAATTGTTTCATTTACCTTTGAGGTCCCAGTATCTAAGGCAGGGAAGTATTTAGTAAGGGTCATTGAATAAATATTCCTAAGTATGACTTTACAGAAGCCACAGAAGATTTGACTAGAAAAAATTTTTATTGTAGCCTCTAGATAACAGAATTTTAAAGCAGCATGTTGAGTGGGGATTTAGTTCAGCTACAAACCATAGACCTTGGGTTTAATCCCTAGCACCAAAGACACACAGATCTACACAATATTTATTTCTTGCTTACATCTCAAGAGAGAGAAAGGATATACATTTTTTCATAGTGACTCGTAATAAAACCTTTGAAAAATAGAAGCTTACAGCTGTTTGAGAGGGTTTTTGAGATAAGAAAACTTAATCCTGGAGCTATAGAAAAAGATGGAAGATTAACCAGTATTACTTTTTCTTAAAGTAATGTCCTTGACTAACTGGGAAGCTTTAGCAGAATACTAATGTATTTTGAATCCTGGCTGTGTATCATAGCATTGTACCTTACTTGAAATTTCCCAGGATTTCTCTCAGTGTTAATGTGAATGTGAAGAGAGAATTGTCTTTTCTTTTCTGATTAAAGAATATTGGTACCTACTGGCCCAGCAAGATGCTGTAGTGGCACTATTATCCTGGGGGTAACCAACAAATCTGTAATTGGGTTAAGGCTCACTCAGTGGAGGAATTCATGTCTAGTATTGTGCACCTAGTTAACAACTTGTGGCTGGAGAAGGCATTGAGCCCAGAGGAGAACCTACTATGGGCCATTTTTCTAAACCAATATAATCTCTTTATTTCTTTCTCTTCCTTCCTTCTTTCCTTCCTTCTTTCTTTCTTCTTAAATTTTAGTTTTGTGAAAATCAGATGTGAGTATAGGCTTTGTAGCATTTCCATCCCTCCCAGTCTCGTTCTAACTCCTCCTATGTTTCCCCTATTTCCACTCCCTGTGAGCCTATTTAATGCTGCTGCTGCGTACCCGTGTTTATGGCTGCGCACTTGGAATTAGATCACTTCTCAGGAAGTTATCCCTGGAGAAAATGGATTCTCCTTCCCTCATTATCCGTTGAACGCCTATAGCTCTTCATCTTGAGGTGGAATCTTGAGATGAGATTCCCTGTCTACATTGGCATGTCAACTTGTTTTGCCCTTGTATACAGATCTTGTTAGAATACCATACTGTGGAGATTTCACGGGTGTGTGTGTGGCTTCCCTATCATGTCTTGGACCCATTAACTAGCAGCAGGTGTCTTGGCCCTTGGGCTCTGACATTCTTTCTGCCCCCTCTTCTGTGATGTTCCCTAAGACTTAGGTGTAGAGAATGCTTTGTAGATGTGTCACTTAGGGCTGGTCACCTCACAGACACTTATTTTCTGCATTTGACCAGTTGTGGGACTTGGTAACAGTCTCCATATGTTGCAAAAAGAATCTTCTTTGATGAATGGTGAGAGGTACACTTGTCTGTAAATATGAGGATATGTATTTAGAATAAAGTAAGAAATTATAATGTTCTGGGGATGTGACACAAGTATGTTTTTCTCTAGGATCTAGGTTCTCAATCCATATGTATTTGCCTGTGCTTATAGTACTGTATATAAGTTCTTTCCCATTGAGCAGGTCTAAAGTCCAATTATACAATTAGGTCAGAAAAAATACAGATTCTGGGGTATCTAGAATAGTCAACTGCAAAGAAACAGAAAGATACTAAGCAGGGGTTGAGGGGATGGGGCCTGGCAGATAGGAAGTTGTTATTAACAAGTAGTATATGATTTCAGCTAAGCAAAATGCTCTAGAGATTGGTTGACAATAGTGTACATATTCTTAACCCTAGTGAACTATATACATAAAGTGGCTAATCCCTTTCTCTAGCTGATACCATATTTAAAACTGTCATTTTGTATGAAGGGGTGAAGGGTGATGGTTAATATTAACAACTTGATGGGATCTAGAATGACCAAGGAACCTCTGGGCATGCCTGTGAGGACTTTTCTCTTTAGGTAAACTGGGGTGGGAAGACCCATCCTAACTACTAGACCAAATAAAAATGAGAAAGTGAGCTGAGCACCAGCATTCATTGTTCTCTCCTCTCTGGTTATAGGTACAATGAACTTCTGCTCCTACCACAGCCCCTTCCTTGCCATGGTGAGCTGCAATCTCTGGAACTATAAGCCAAAATAGACCCTTTCTTCTTTAAAAAATCTTTTATTTTTTTAATTGTTTTAAAAATATTTTATTTATTATTTTTACTTTATATGTGTGAGTATTTTGCCTATATGTATGTAAATGCATCTGTCTTGTGCAATGCCCATGGAGATCAGAAAAGAACATCCGATCCCCTGAAACTGGAGTTATAGATGGTTGTTAGCCATCTTGTGGGTGTTAGGAATTGAACGCGGGTCCTCTGCAAGAGTAGCCAGTGCTCTTAACCATTGAGCTATCTCTCCAGCCCCTTTAGTCATTTTTAAAAATAATTTATTTTACTTTTATTTGTACAAGGGATTTGCTTGCAGGTATGTTTACTAACATATGTGCAGTGCCTGTGAAGGCCAGAAGAGGGGGACGGACCCACTACATTGGGCATGGGAACTATACTCAGGCCCTCTGAAAGAATAATGAGTGATCTTAAGCCCTGAACCACCTCTCTAGCTGTGATTCTTCTTTCTTTAAGTTGCTTTTGCCAGATATTTTGGTGTAGCCATAAGACAAGTACCTTATATAGGCTTGGGGGCACATATGATTATTTTCACTCAAAAACCATCATCATAAAAATATTAGGGCCAGGTAAAACCTAGAGTTTTCCCCCCTGAAGAATAGAAAAGTGTATTTGCCAGGGATAAGAAAAGAGAACGTGCTTCAAAGGTTGTCTTTGGAACTCCTGTACCCGATGCCCAACTTGAGAATAATGGCTTTGAACATGTGTGGACCGGAGGGAGTCATCTGCTTCACTCTGTAGGCTTGGGGTAGTATATGATGTGTAATTCAGGATTTTGCACACCAGAAAATGTCCTCCTTATGTTATGAAGAAACAAGACTTAGGAGAAACATTGAATATTTAAAAATAGAACTTAAGGGGGCTGGAGAGATGGCCTAACAGTTAAGAGCACCAACTGCTCTTGCAGAGGACCCGGGTTCAATCCCCAGAACCCACATGGTGGCTGAGAACCATCTGTAACTCCAATTCCTGGAGAACTCCAGTTCTAGGGGAATCCGAGACCCTCTTCTGACCTCCGCCGCATTGCACGACACGGGTGCACAAACCTGCATGCAGACAGTACATTCATATACATACAAAAATAAACAAAATTTAAAAAAATAGAACTTAGAACAGGGTTGAAGAAATGACTGAGTGGTTAAAACCACTAGCTGCTCTTGTAGAGGACCGAAGTTTAGTTCCCAGCACCCCCATAAATGCTAACAATTGTCTGGAACTCCAGTTCCAGGGGATCCAACACCCTCTTCCGGCCTCCACAGGCATCGTATGACACTTGTATATATACACACATAAAATAAAAATAGATAAATTTATTAAAATATAATGTATAAAGGAAGGGAAAGGATTTGAGAAGGGGAGAGAAGGGGAAACTACAGGGATTAAGTTTTATTTAAGGCACACTCATTGTTTGAACAGGATTCTACATTGCACTTACTGTTATTCATTAACCTTAGCCACACTGAGATTCTGGGGCAGCACCTGGGCATTTTACAATCCCCATTTTGTTTTTATTCATCATAATCCTGTGAGGAGCCTCTCCTTATCTGGATTTTATAGAAGATGGAGTTCAGAATGCAAATCCTGTGTCTAAGGTCACAGAGACAGGACTCATCAGCACCCCAGGTGGTGAAGCCAGCCTGCTGGGCTGCAAAGCCTAGAGGCTACTTCTGCCCCTGTATCTTTCACTATCTACCAGTTAGGAATGTGGTCAGACCCTGGAATACAGAATGAATCATCCACATTTTTGCTTCCATGGAAAATGTCTTTGAAACTGTCCATAATTTTCAAGTACATGCCTTTACAACCACACATCTAAAATATCAATTCAATGACTTGAGTAATTCATGTGCCCTAATTATCTTCTGGAAAAACTGAAACTTTTCAACTACTTAATTTCCCTGGGTCAGGAAAAAAAAATATCCTTGTTAAATCAAATGATTTAAGAATATAAATATTCTCATCATTTGTTTTAGCTCATTGAAAATTGGCTTGCTTTAGGGTAAACTGTGGAAAAACTGAATTAGTCTAACTCAAATTAGGGTACTTTTTGTACATTCTTTAGAATTAAATCAAAAGTTAAATATTGAAATAAGTGCTATGTTTCCAGTGATGTGAATCATTTTATTCGCTCAGACTTCTTAATAACCTGAAGCTTTGATGCACATATTAAACTTGGAAATTCAGAATACAGATTCTGTGTGATTGAAGCAGTTTTACAGTTGAAAATGTTGAATTCTCCTACAAAAATGTGAGAGAATTGATCAGAAGCAGAATAAAGAAATACAAAGGGCATGAAAAGCATAAAATTTAACTATTTACTTTGAATGGCAAAACCTTGATTGCATTCTATTCATCCTTCTCAGAGAACTGCCAGGTTTTCTTTATTATCCCTTCTGGACTTTCTCAGTGGGAAATAAAAGAGCAGAGAGATTTGACATTAAAGAGCAAAAGCTACAGTTATGAAGGTTTTCTCATTGAACCCTCTATATACATATCTGCTCATTTTCTTTACATAAATGCCATTGTTCAAGTGGGTCACAGCTAGTTCCATGAAAGTTAAAATATAAGCCTTCTTTAAGCTTCAATAAAATAAGGTCTGAATGCTCATTTGAAAACTTTCCATCTTTTTTAACTGTCATGACTAGAAAATGACAATTTCTCTAGCAATATTTATTAATATTTCTCTAGTAATATTTATGACAAGTAGTATGAATTTGTGAATAGAATATATTAGCTAGAAAGATTCCTATCTCAGGGTAAGGGACATCACTCAGTGTTACAGTTAAAGTCTTTAGACCCAAGTTAAGCTTACCAGTAGCCACATAAATCTGGGCTTGGTGGTGCATGTCTGTGACTCAAAAACTGGGGCATGGAGAGAGGGCAGATCCCAAAGACTCACTGGCCAATCAGCCTAGATGAATTTCTGAGCTTGAGGTTCATGTGAAAGAACCTGTTCCAAAAAATAAAGGACACACACAAACACCCCCCCCACACACACACACACGATTCTTATCTTGTATGCCTGTATGTCTATAAAGTATAAGGGTGTATAAAAGGAAAATATTTTATTTATATTCTGCATAGTTCATTCCTATCATCTAATTTATGTCTTATTAAATCTCATGATCAAGAACAGAAGAAAAGGAAATCTATTATAAAAGGATCTAGGGGCTGGAGAGATGGGTAAAGGGTTAATAGTGCACACTATTCTTGTAAAGGCACTGAATTCAGTTCCCAGAAACATTATCAGGTGGCGTCCAGCTATTCAGGTGCTAAGTGCAGGAGACAGTAAGGCATTTCTTTCTCCAGGAAGTAGCTAGCACCTGGTTCCATGGAATAATTCTAAAAAGCAGAGCCTCAAACGAAGAAAGACCAGCCTTTTATACCCTTTGTTAGTTCCCCCTTTACAGTTGAGCTTCTCTGTCTCCCACATAGGATAAAACACATATCCGTTTAGGCGCTCTGTGCAATAAGATCATGATGGGCAGAACTGTGTACGTGCACTAGCCACAGACTATGATTTTTTTTTTTTTTATGTTTTAGGGAGTTTCTATTTGTCTCTCCAGCTCAAGGGGGATAGGACACCTCTGTCCTCTCTTGGCACCTGCGCTTATGCACATACCTACACACACACACACACACACACACATGCTCACACTTGAAAGTCATAAAATAAAATAAAATCTAAAATATTGGATTCTAGTACTACAATGAAGAATGATAGCAATTAACCCTGCATTAACAAATGCAGCAGTGCTGAAGTCTGTAGACTCTGCTTGGTTCACTGCCATCCTCTGTTATTTTCTTCTACATCTCTCATGCCAGTTACAGTTCTCACATTAAACAAAATTCAGTATTGTTTATGTGCTAGTTTAAATGGGCATCTAGTGGTTATGTATGATGAAAAAGTTCGTGGTTTAGTATCTAGACAAAATTGTGTTATCAGCCCATGCCGACATCCTCTCCTTGTGTGCTAAGGACTGACTACTGAATTCTTTGTCAAGAACTGTTCTCTTTTCCAATTTTACTGAGTCATCTATGAAATCCAATTTGAATCCCATCTTTCCCTGGCTCCTAGAGGAGAGGATTTCCGATATTTACAGTAAAGGCCTTTTATCCTTGATGATACAAAGTGCATTGTTTTATATACGAAAACAAAACAATAAGCTAAAAATTTAATATTTTTGAATTAATAAAACAAATGGAAACTCTTTTGCTAATTTTGTGACATGTAGCTAAGACATTCTATTTGCATATGGGTGAACTAAATGGAATTGTACATGATCTGGCTTACAGAAGCCTGTCCCTGTAGGCACTGGCTTCACTGTAGAGCCAATTCAGAGCAGAATTATTTTAGGTTCATGGTTTTATTCCCCCCAATTTGAAAGTTGTTATGTCCATGTTTATTTTACCGGAAATATTTTAAAGTCACTTTCCTAGATTGACTTGGTAAGCATGCAACTTGATCAGGAACAAATTTGAACACGGCATGCTGGCCTCAGGCACTGAGCATGCTGTCTGAAGGGAATGCAAATGGTTGCTTGGAACCTCAAGTTGCCAAAGGCTAATTAAGACAGTCTATTTACCAGAGATCCGAGTCCTAATCCTAACTGACATTTATTAGCTCCCTTCCCTCTACTTACCATGAATCTTCATTTCCTCATCGTTACAGCAGGTATAACTACAAACCCATATCTCCTAGATCCCTTTTACATTTTCAGATGGGACCTCTAAAAGAATACATTTAGAAATATAAAATGACAACTATTTTATATTTCATATTCCATGAGGTTCAAGTTATTTCGATTTTGATTCTTAAAATACCTTATCTGGTCAACAGATCCTGAACTTCAGTTGTCTTCCCTCTTTTTCCATCCTTCCTCACCCCTTGTTCGCTTCCTCCATTCCTCATTCTTCCTCTCTTCCTTCCCACTCTCCTTCCTTCCTTCTGTAGTTAGTTTTCTGTTGCTGTGACAAACTATCCGAGATACCAGTTTAAGGAAAGAAAGGGGGCTGGAGGAATGGCCTAGCGGTTAAGAGCGCCGACTGCTCTTACAGAGGACCGGGGTTCGATCCCCAGCACCCACATGGCGGCCGAGAACCGTCTGAAACTCCAATTCCAGGAGAACTCCAGTTCCAGGGGAGTCTGACACCCTCTTCTGATCTCCGCGGCATTGCACGACACGGGTGCACAAACTTGCATGCAGACAGTACATTCATACACATACAGAAATAAATAAAATTAATATAAAAAAATTGAAAAAAAAAAAAGGAAATAAAGATCTGCTTGGGCTTTGGTCTCATGGTCTCGGTGGGTCACTCCATGATCGCTTGGCTCCATTGTTTTCCAGCCATTGTGTTACAGCATCACATGGAGAGCCTGTGGTGGAACAGTGCTGATCACCTCATGGTGCTGAGGAAGCAGAAGGGAAGAGGAGGGGGCTCCGGAACAGGTGTAGCTCCCAAGCACACGCCTTCACTGCCTGGCTTCCTTTAATTGGGCCTTTCCTCCCCATCTCCAAACAATTTCTACCCATTCTTCCAAGGCGGGTAAGATACCATGCCTCTGAGATCTCCCTAGCTTTTTCAATGCTGAACGGTTCTCCCCGACTCTTTACTATTCCAGCAACTCTGAGTCATTTATTGCATTCTCTCTTATACTAGAGTTATTAATAAATATGTGTTTCTCTTCCACTAATTCTTCCTTACTGCATACCTGTCCATGTTCCAGCATATACGAGGCATCCTTTGAACAGTTTTGGAACACAGGTAACTTGAATTAACTATGAATGATTACAGAAATATTTAGCATTGCTGTTCTGAGGGTTGTTTTTTATTCTATGATCAAGCAAAAAAATATCTCATGCCATTCAAAAGGCATAGACTAAATTTATTAATTCCGCATCAATCAATTATGAGGAAATGATGCTTTTTGAGCACGTTACTTGGTGAAAAGCATACTTCCATTAGAAACTCATCCTCGGGGCTGGAGAGATGACACAGCAGTTAAGAGGGCCGAATGCTCTTGTAGAGGACCCGGGTACAATTCCCAGCACCCACTCGGCAGCAGCTAAGAGCCATCTTTAACTCCAGTTCCAGGGGAATCCGATGCCCTCTTCTGACCTCCACAGCATAGCTCAACATGGGTGCACCAACCTGCATGCACACAGTACACTCATACACATAAAAAAAAAAAAAGAGAAACTCATCCTCTTCTGATAGAGTAACCACCAGATCACTACTCTTTCCCTCTTATGGTCTCTTGGGTCTAATTTAAATATTTCCATATTCTTACATTTAAGTTTCATCTTGTCAACCACGATGATAAAATACATCAGTGTGAAAACACAAAATTGCTTTTACTTCCTAGGACTGCTCTGACAAATTACTAAAAAGCTGGTGACATTGCATAAGAAAAATGTTTGATCTTATATAAACTCAGAAGTTTCCAAAGAACTTGGCCATTAGAATATGCTCCTTTGCTATTACTGAGACCCTTGACACTGCTGCTAAGTGAAACTATGCTGAATATCTCCATAAATGGTGGGAGACACTGAACCAAGTCACCTTTGCGACTCTGACACCCAATAGCCAGGCACATGAGTGAGGCCAGGCTAGAGATCTAGTCAGGGCTGCATCACCAGCTGTTGACGTAGATCAGTAGAAAAGCTGCCTGCCAACCAACAGAATCAAGAGAAGCAGTGAAAGTTTGTAAGAAAAGGAACCATTTGGGATTGACCACCTGCAGCAAGAGCAGGACACAGTTTCTCCAATTCTTCATTCCTACCTCTTCATTCCTACTTCTTCATTCATACTTCTTCATTCATACTTTTTCACAAATTTTCTTGATTTATTAGAATTTTCAGTTATCAGGGCTGAAGAAATGGCTCAGTGGCTCAGAGTAGTGGCTGTTCTTGCCGAGAACCTAGGTTTGGTTCCTAGCAACCACATGGCACCTAACATCTGTAACTCCAGTTCCAGGGGATCTGGCACCCTCTTCTAGCCTCCCTGGCCATTGTATGACATGGGTGCACTTAAATACATGCAGGCAAAACCCTCATATGTATAAAGTAAAAGAAAAGGTAATAACTAAAAATAATAAAACTTTCATTTAGCATCCAAAATAGCGGGTTCGTATTAGTGTATATAACAGACTCTGTATATATAACAGACTCTGTGTGTATAATATACTCTGTCCTCATTCATCACCCCCTCATCATCATCCAGGGTCCCTTTGCCTCACTCCTGTTTATTCCCTGCTCCCACCATTCATTTGAGCATCTCTACTATGGAGACACACACACACACACATTCATGTTTATTGCTGTAATATTCTCAATAGCTGAGAAAAACAACCAGCCTAGATGACCAGCAACAGATGGATGGATAAAAGTATGGCACATACACACAGTAGAATTTTTCAGGTATAAAAAAACAAAATTTTTATACTTGTTGGGAAATGGACAGAACTGGGAATCATTATGCTAACAAAATAAGCCAAATTTACAATGATAAAAGCAGAATATCTTCTAATATCCAGACTCTAGATTTCAATGTATGTGTGTATATGTGTGTGTGTGTGTGTGTGTGTGTGAGAGAGAGAGAGAGAGAGAGAGAGAGAGAGATGGCTAATGGGATTCCCACTCCTTCCTGTGCAGTTCCTCCACCTGGCTTCTCAGTAAATGCCGTCATAGCTCAAAGAACTGTGAAGAGTCCTCCTTGAACAGGCCCATCTCTTCTTTTTCTCATCTTCTCATCAACTCTTGTTTTTTCTCTTCCTAAAAGCATCCTTGGCTCCCTTCATTGAACCCGTCCTCTCACCTACTTGGCCTAAGCTCACAGCATCCCTATGTGGGTCGGCTGGTGAGTGGCTCCTCTGCCTCTACTCAGCATCCTGAGCTAGTCTGTTCTGTGCACAGCAACAGGGTGGATGTAGAGGGGTCCACGTACAGCATTCTCTTTCACACTATCATTGCTCAGAGGAAAAAGGATCTGGATTTGACTCTGAGACCCGTGTGATTTGACTTCTGCCTTTTTCTCAGTCTTCTCTGCAGCTCCCCTGCACACTTCCCAGCTTCTGCTGTTCTCAGTCTTCTCTGCAGCCCCCTGCACACTTCCCAGCTTCTGCTGTTCTCAGTCTTCTCTCTGCAGCCCCCTGCACACTTCCCAGCTTCTGTTGCTCTCAGTCTTCTCTCTGCAGCCCCCCTGCACACTTCCCAGCTTCCGCTGTTCTCAGTCTTCTCTCTGCAGCTCCCTTGCACACTTCCCAGCTTCTGTTGCTCTCAGTCTCCTCTCTGCAGCTCCCCTGCACACTTCCCAGCTTCTGCTGTTCTTGGAGCATGCAAACTCCTTCCCAGAGACTTTGGAATTGTCACTTTGCTGGGGAATGTTTCACCCCCAGACCTTCAAATAACAGTCTCAGCAGCTCAAATGCCACTTAATAATATCATTTTACCTCTCGTTTAGTGGATAATCCAGTTACTTCTCATCCGGTCCATTTGTCCATTTCATTCTTAGCACTATTGAAAATATGGAATTATTTGTCTTTGTTTAGGCTTAATCGATATTTTACTTTTGGTTTAACAATAGATAAAAAAAATAAACTCAACAAAGGCAGAGACTTTATTCTGTGCCATAGGAGCCTAGCATAATGTCTGTCACGTGGGACATGCCAATGTCTGTCTCAAAAGGAATTTTAAAATAAACTGTTGAATCCCTATGAAAACTATTACTATTTAATACATATTTAAACTGCTAAGTGAGGTAAAAACATATCTCTGGCCACATCGTTGGTACAGGGAGTTTCCTACCAGACATCCCTTCCCAGGTGTCTAAAGGTAGCACCTTGAGATTTTCCTTTTCTGTCCTGCATATCCCGTATTAGAGCTCAAACCAGTGGTTTATTTTTCTCTCCTTTGACTAAAACTGCAATAAAATATTTGTTTATTATTCAGTATGAAAGAAGTCATCACTGCCCTATTCATATTGTAAATCACATTTCTTTTTACCTTCACAGTAAAGTAAGATGAAATGTATTTCCTTAGCATAATGTTTTTCTTCTGTGTGACTTCTGAGTTGAGATAATGATTTGACTCTGTGACTTGAATAAAAACTATTCCTGGGGATAAACTGGGCAGTCAAATACATGAAAAATTTCTCACCTCTTTCATATCAACCTGGAAAAAGAGGAATTGCTCTACTAGAAATTGCTGCCAAAGCATCAGTTCAGAACAGTCCTTCAGAAAAGAGGCATCTGGTACATTCTGAATGACCAGATGCAAGGTGTGGAAGAAACTGATGGATGGGGAGCCACGCCTCAAATGGATATATCTGAACAAAGGGACACCCAGAATTCCCTATACTGTCTGCACCCTCTTTTTCCATTTTAAGAATGCGTTTCACAAAGTTTGTAAGAACTGACTATACAGGCTTGGGGGCAGGAAGTGAGAGGATCACTGATAGGACAGAAGAAGGAGTGAGGTGTTGTAGTCAAGATGTCTGCCTCAAAGAGATAACTAACAAAAGCATCAAGAATGCCTTTATACTGCAATTGGCACAAAATGCAGCTCTGAGTGTGTATGTAGAATCCTAAGAAAGAATCCATCTCTGCCTTGGTAGTGCTCAGAGAAATGAAAGACACATTTTTAGTTACATATCACAATATTAGATCACTGAAACAACTCAAAGATATTCAGGTTAACAGCATATCTGAGATTCTAAATAATATCAAAAGAAGTAACAAAAGGATAAAAGTAATACAGTCTCTCATGCTCAATATAAAAGCCTTGACTAACTCCACAGTAATTGTAAAAAACTTTATGTGCTAAAATATCTTCTTAAATGTAAAAAGAATGTCCAATGACTGATTAATTCTGAAATTACTCCAGATAATTCTGTGGTCTATGCACTTTAAATTGCTCTGACAAATTAGCATAAGTCAGCCTCTATGTCTAACAATGTAGTGATCCTAGCATAACGACTATGGATGAGAAAATACCTTTTTAACAATAACTATGTACTGCAATAAAAGAAGCTCAAAAAGCTTCCCTGCCTAAGCTTTTGTGCCTTTCATATTATTTTTTTTTTCTCCTTTCTACACTGAACAGTTCAGACTATTTCTGCAACACCAGAAAAGACCACTTGAGGGCAATATAGTAATTTTTTTTTTTTTTTTTGCCTCATGTAGCTAGAACTTAGTGTTAGTTTCCTTGGTGACAAAAGATCACTGTGTCTTCCAAATTTGAAAGCACATTTTAATATATGAGAGGGAAATAGCTGTGCTTCATTTTAAGCTTACAATGCATAAATCACATGAGACAAATGCAAGTCAGATTTTCTTCTGAAGGGAACAAGTCTGACTTCTTTGGGCAGGCGAACCAGCTTCACTTACTTGGCACATGTGAAGACTTTCACATTTAGAATTTTCACAGCCTTTGCGACAGATCTCTCAGAGAATAAAGGATATTGTTAATAGAAATATTTTTTGAAAAACAAGCATGTTATTAAAGTGCGAATCTCGGGGCTGGAGAGATAGCCTAGCGGTTAAGAGCACCGACGCTCTTGCAGAGGACCCGGGTTCGATCCCCAGCACCCACATGGCGGCTAAGAACCGTCTGTAACTCCAATTCCAGGAGAACTCCAGTTCCAGGGGAATCCGAGACCCTCTTCTGACCTCCGCGGCATTGCACGACACGGGTGCACAGACCTGCATGCAGACAGTACATTCATACACATACAAAAATAAATAAATAATAAAAAAAATTTTAAAGTGCGAATCTCTAAATGTGTTTAGGAATCAACCTATAGTTTATTTTCAGAATTTGTAATTTTGACATGTGTGGAGTATATATATGCATATTTTAGAATAATGTAAAATAAAAAAATTATTAAAAAATAAATAAACTAAAAAAATTTAAAAGCATGTAATAAGCATTAAATATACCCCTCAAAACTTCTTTTGTTTTCATATCTTAAGTAAAAATGTATATATGATTTGCCTTCCCCTGTGGGTACAGTTTCTATAACACCCTAAGCATTTAAGTACTCAGTCTGAATTACTAACGTTGCTTTTGCCACTGCTTTGCCTTCGCACATACATATAAAGGAATTGTTTTTATTACTACTTTTTCCCCCAACATTTGAGGGATGACAGCCCTTTTCCAAACCATTTCTCTCTGTGTTTCAGGTGAACATTCAGCACTGCATTAAGTGCTAAAGGTTTGGTTTTTTGTGTGTATTTTATTTATTACTTTTTATTTTATATGAGTGTAATGTCTTCATGTTTGTAACTGCACCCGTGTCCTGCAATGCCTGCATGTGTGTAACTGCACCCGTGTCCTGCAATGCCTGCATGTGTGTAACTGCACCCGTGTCATGCAATGTCCAGAGAGGTCAAAAGAGGTTATTGGATCCCCTGGATCTAGAGTTACAGATGGTTTTTAGCCACTGTGTGGGTGCTGGGAATCGAACCCAGGTCCTCTGCAAGAGCAGCCAGTGTTTTTAACTGCCAACCCATCTTTCCAGCCCCAGTTCATTTCATATTTAAATGAAGAATAAATCTAATACCTTATTTCGAGGATTGCGAATATGTCTAGCAGGTAATTTTCCCTTTTGTTCACCTGATTCTTTGCTAACTTCAGCTTTGTTTTGCCTCTCAGTCTCTTTTCCCATCAGCAGCAGATATTTAAGGTTAGCACAATGATGCAAAGCTGAGATGAGCCTTGCTGTTAAAGGGATCAGGATTTATAAATGAAATGTAGACGCTCACTAGGTGCCAACCTAGAAACAGGAGAGTTCCCGAGCTTGTGGAAAGCTTCTCCTTAATTCCTGGGTCTATTGCCCAAAGATCTACCTTAACAATTCCTTTATCCTGTGAAGACAGTGAAGGATTACAGCTGTTTTGTCTCTGAACATCTTTGTGGCTTAGCTAGTTGATTTCCTAAATAGACAAGGACTGGAAAGAGTGCGGAAGAAGCACGGATGACGGAGGCTGGTCAACGGTACTGAGTTCTAGAAAGGAAGCTGCGGTGGGCTGTTACACAGCTCTATAACTACAGATACCAACAATATACCTGGCATTCAAAGAGCAGGAGAAAAAGATTCCTAGCCAAGTATGGGCCCTCACACCTGCCTATAATCTCAACACTTGGGAGGCTGATGAGGGAGAACGGCCTTAAGTTCCAGGCCAGCCAGGTACAGAGTGAGAGACTGCCTCAAAGAACAGAAGAATATTTTTTTTAAGTCTTTTCGAGACAGGGTCTCCCTGTAGCTCCAGCTGTCCTGGAACTCACTCTGTAGACCAGGCTGGCCTTGAACTCACAAAGATCCGCCTGCCTCTGCCTCCCAAGTGCTAGGATTAAAGGCGTGCGCCACCATGCCCAGCTGAACAGAAGAATATTTTAAAAGAGTTCAAGTGTTTTCACCATGCAAATTCATAAATGTTGGAAATGATGGATATTTTTAACCTAATTTAAACATTATACACCATTCACATATGTCAGAACGTTGCATGGTACCCCAGGTGTATGCATAATTTTTACATTTTTCCATGTCATTAAAACTAAATTTAAAATAACTTAAAGGTATAATGAAATTTTGAGAAATAAAAATAATGGGATCTAGTGGTCTCTGGCTTGATTGGCTTTTTTGGCAGTGGGGGCAGAGTTATACTTCCAGCTGGTATAAAAGGTGTGAGTCTGTGAGTCTGTGAGTCTTGAGATCAGCTATCTCCCAAGACCACCTGAAGCACAGGTACGTCCCCCTCTCCACCCCCCATGCCCCCCCGCCTGTGCTCACCGGCTAATTGGGATTACAAAGGTATCTGAAGGAGGCAAGCAAAGCAGCCTTCAACACAGTGAAGGGCATTTGGGACACCACTGGATCAGGCAAGGAGAAGCCCATATGCAAGAACACGAAGAGAGACAATAGGGAAAGGTTCGGGAAATCCCACACCAAGCTCAATCCCAACCCTGTAGAGGATTCCTACAGTGGGAATCCCCCTGGGGATGGCCAGGACAAAGATATTAGAATACAAATTGTGAACATACTTTAAAGAAGTCCAAGAGTATAAAGAGCAAATCAAAGATATTAAGAAAAGAGAATGAAAAACTCAAGAAGGACCTAGAGAGAGAGAATGACAAACTCCAGAAGGAAAGTGGAACAACTAAAAAAGATCCCATGTTGAAAAAGATAAGGAAAACCAACCAGCTAAGCAAAGAGCCTACAGGAAGGAGATTGAGAGTTCCAAAAGGAAGTGGAAATACTAAAGAAATCACAAGACAAAATGAAAAAGGAAATAAAAACACTCATCAAATCAAAGAGAAAGGAACAGAAAAAGCTTCAAAAGCAGAATGGAGGAAGCAGAGCAAAAGATATCAGACCTGGAAGATATACACAGAACAACTAAAAACCTCAAGTAAAGATTATGAAAAGATTTAAAAAATACCCAAAAGTGGAATAACCAGGAACTGTGGCACACTATGAAGAGTTCAAAACCTCGCACATAGGAATAGAGGAAGGAGAAGAATCCCAAGAGAATGGCATTGATCAGATACTTCACAGAAAATAGATGAAAATTTCCCCAAAACTAAAAAAAGACAAACCATACAAATACAAGAAGCACAAAGAACTCCAAAAGGACAAAGATCAGAAAAGAAACTCTCCACGCCATATCATAGTTAAAATGCTAGACACCCCAAACAAAGACAAAATCTTAAAGCCACAAGAGAAAAAAAACAAGTGCCCTATAAAGGGAAAGCTATAGAATTACAACTGACTTTCTCATGCAAACCATGAAAGCAAGAGAATGTGGAGCAAAGTGTTAAAGGACTAAAAATGCAAACCCAAGTTACTATACCAAGTAAAAATGTCGATTATAGTTGAAGGAGAGAGAAAAACCTTCCATGACATAACAAGATAAAGAATACATGTCTGGAAAAACCAACCCTTCAGAGAATACTTGAAGCAATTCAAAGGACAGAAGAAGGAGCAACCATCCCCAGGCCACCTAGAAAGAGAAATCAATAAAAAGCATATGTGCAGAAGTAGAAACCTAAACCAAAACCAACAAAATGGGCAATAAGGTGAAAGGAAGCAAACACAAACCTATCCGTCATAACCTTAAATATTAATGGACTAAATTCCCCAATCAAAAGACATAGACTGGGAGATTGGATTAGGAAACAGAACCCATCGATTATGCTGTCTACATAGAAACACATCTTACCTTCAAGGACAGGCACCACCTTAAAGTGAAAGCAGGAAAAAAAAATATTCCAAGAAAATGGGAACCAAAAAGAAAGCAAGTGTTCTATTTTAATATCAGACAAAATAGACTTTAAAGTAAAGAAATCAGAAGAGACAAAGAAGGCCATTACATTTTTATCAAGGAAAACAATTCATCAAGAAGATTTCACAATCATGAATATATAATGCACCAACTCTGGTGCACCAAACTTTATAAAGACAATTCTCCAGGCTTCTTTTTCCTCACACAGGCACAGGATAACCCCAGTACACTCATAGTTGGAGTTTAATACCCTCCAACCCAGAGTCCTTTGGAACAGATTCCACAGGACAAAGAATAAAGCGAGTAGAGACCATGAACTGAATGAATGATTACACCAAATGCATCCCCAGACATCTACCAATGTGCCACCTAAATACCAAAGAATACGGCTTTCTAACTCAGCACCACGGAACATTCTTCCAAAGTCGACCAACATCTAACTCGGGACACAGAAAAGATCCTCCACACATACAAAAAGATTGTGAAATAATTCTGCATGTCTAATCCAACCATAATGCAAAAGGCTCAAGTATAAGCACCACAAGATAAGCCCACAGTCGTACAAGAACACAAGGAGGACGTAAACAACACAAACACACTCTTGAATAATGAATAATAGGGTCAAGGAAGAGATAAAGAAAGAAATAAAAAGCATTCCCTTGAACTGAATGACAATGATAAAATACAACACAACAACAACCTAATGTGGGATACTTTAAAATGCAGTCCTAAGAAGGAAATTAATAGCACCGGGTGCCTACACTAGAAACAGAAAGAGCAAAAGTGGAATGATCTAACACTGCAGTTAAAAGCACTTGAGAAGCAATCACAATGATGAACCATATACACAACAGACAGGAAAAGAAATAACAAAATCAAGCAGAAATCATGAAATAGAAACAAAGAAAACAATACAAAAAATCAAAATGAAATCTAAAAGTTGTTTCTTTTAAAGAATAAACAAGACAAGACAGAACTCAGCACAGTTAACGCAAATAAGAAAGAAGGAACAATTCCATATCAATACAAACAAACATGATGAAATGTGAAATATCACAACAGACACAGGAAAGATCCAGAACGCATACGGGAAATACTTCAAAACCTATACTCCACTAAGTTTGAAAAACCTAGAAGAAATGACTATCTGAAATCCTGGAAACCAAAAGTTCCAAACCAGGAAGAGTTTGACAGCTTAAAACAGACCCATAACAAATAAAAAAAAAAAAAAAAAAAAAAAAAACCTCCCAACTAAAAAAGCCCAGGCCCAAGACTGTTTCACGGCAGAATTCTATAAAGCATATAAAATGGACTGAAAGACGAAAAACACACCATAACTCATTGATGCAGAAAAAGCCTTTGACAAATCCAGCATCCTGTTCATGCTTAAAGTCCTAGAAGGAATTGGGATTGGGAGAATCATTCCTCAATGTAATCAAAAGCCATAGATACAGGAACTCACAGCCAATATCAAATCCTCACATGGGAATGACGGAAACATTCCCTTTACAGGTAAGAACTCAGCAAGGCTGCCCCAACCTGTCACCACTCCTCTCAATATAGTGCTTGAAAAACACTTGCTAGAGCAATAAGGCAAGAAAAGGAAAATTAAAGGAGTTACTAATTGGAAAAGAGGAAGGTCAAGCTATCCCTATTTGCTGATTGATATGATTGTTTACTTACGGGATGCTAAAAAGTCCACCAGAAAAATCCTAGAAAAATTAATTAACAGCTTCCAGCAAAGTGGCAGGACAAAAAATAAATCTAGAAAAATCAGTCGCCTTTATTTACAACCACGCAACAACAAGCAACTGAAGAAGGAATTCAGAGAGACCTCCCAATCACAATGCCTCAAAAACAATAAATACCTAGGAACAAACCTAAACCAAAGACAACCAAAGATCATCTACAACAAAAATTATAAAAACGCCTTACAAAAAGAAATTGAAGAAGACATCAAGAAGATGGAAAAACCTCCAAATGCTGCATGGATTGGGAAAATTAACAATGTAAAAAATGTCCATTCTCCGCAAACTCTGTATAGATTTAACGCAACCCAATTAAAAAAATGCTCCAAAGTTTCTTCACAGTCTTTGGGGGAAAAAACTCCTTAAATTCATTTTTGGGAGAAACAAAAGAACCCGCAAAAAGAGCCAAAACAAACCCTGAGTGAAAAGAGCAACACGGGGATCCTATACCAGACTTCAAAACTATAACTACAGGCTATAGTAAAAAAAAGCTGGTACTGGCACAAAAACAGACCTGTTGACTAATTGAAAAAACTGAAGTGCCAAACTTGAGCACATACAATTCAGCCAACTCATATTTGAAAAAAGGGGGCCAAGAGACCATGGAGAAAAGACAGGCATCTTCAGCAAGAGTGGCGTTGGCAAAACTTGGATCACCACTTGTAGAGACAGAAATTAAATCCCTAACCTCTCCAACCATGTAGCAAAAATCAATCCAGTGGATTAAAGACCCAAATGTAATACCCCAATCTGAAGGTGATAGAAAAAATTGGCAGCAGACAACAAGACATAATAAGCTTAGGAAAAGGCTTCCTAAATCAAGCAGCAGCTGGCGTGTAAGAATTAAGGTCGACATTTGACAAATGGGACTTCATTAACTCAAAAGCTTCTATAACATCAAAAGAAACAAACAGGAAGTGAAGAGATTCCACAGAGTGGGAGGAAACATTCCACAGCAGAAACATCTGACAAAGCATTGATTTCCAGAAATAGTACTCAAAAAACAAAGAGGGGCTGGAGAGATAGCCCTAGCAGTTAAGAGAGCTACCGACTGCTCTTGCAGAGGACACCGGGTTTGACCCCCAGCACCCAACATGGCGGCTAAGAACCGTCTGTAAACTTCCATCCAGGAGAACTCCAGTTCCAGGGGAAATCCCCGAAAGCACCCTCTTCTTGACTCTGTGACATGCATGACACGGGTGCACAAACCTCATGCAGACAGTACATTCATACACATACGAAACAATAAAATTAAAAAAAAAAAACAAAGAAGAAGAAAACAATTACCCACTCAATAGATGAGCAAAGAGCTGAACAAAGAAGACCTTTCATTAAACTCAAAAGCTACTGTACATGAAAAAGACAATTAAGGAAGCGAAGAGAAATCCCACAAGAGTGGGAGGAAACCTTCACTGCAGAAAATCTGACAAAGCATTGATTTCCAGAATATATAACACTACTAAAAAACAAAGAAAGAAGAAAACAAAACGACCCACTTCATAATGGAACAAAGAGCTGAACAGAGACTTCACAAGTGAGAGAATTAGAGAATGGCTGAGAACCTTAAGAAGTGTTCAACATTCACTAATCATTAAGGAAATGCAAATCAAACCACTTTAAAGATATCAATCTTACTCCAATTAAGACTGGCTCGGATCAAAAAAACACATGATAGCAAAGTGCTGGAGAGGTTTGGGGGAAAGAAGGGGAACACCATCCCTGCTGAGTGGAAAGTAAACCTCTTACAGCCACTTGGGAAAGCAGTTCGAAGAACCCTTGGACAGACTTTGGAATGAACTTGCCCACCCTCGACCCAGCCCATCCACTCCTAGCATGTACCCAAAGACTTCACCCCACTGCATGAGTAGATACCATGCACCCATGTTTATTTCAGCTCTCTTCACAATAGCAAGGGAGCTGGAACCAAACCCAATTGCCCCTCAACTGTGGATAGAGAAAATGTGGTACATCTACACAATGGAGTTCTATGCAGCCGCATCATGAGCTTTGCAGGAAAATGGCTGGAGCTAGAAGATATCATGCTGAGTGAAGTAACACAGTCCCAGAAAAACAAACAATGAATGGTATCCCTCATTTGTGGATTCTAGTGCCAATTACCTAGTTGTAAGTATTTCTTGTGCACAGCCCCTTGAGCTTTTGTCCAAGCAGTTGGGAGTGATGCATATTGGAAACAACAACAACAACAACAACAACAGAAAGGATTGCATCAAGCAACTGACTGAAACAGTGAAATTCTGCTCAAAACAGTCAACTTCCACATGGAAAATTTTGAGAAAGACTGAGAAAGAGATGAAAAGCATGTTTGGCAGAATGCATGAGCTCTGGTGGGGTGGGGGGATAGGGTGGGGGACACGGGTCTAGATTTGATAATCTTATACAAAATATATATAAAAATAAAAAGCAAGCAAGGAAAAAAAAGAAATAAAAATAATGTTGCTGTCTATGAATTTCTAAAACACTCCGACAAATTCTTTAGATTCAGGCTCTTTCCATGTATATTTTTATTCAAAGTTCTGCCTATTTATTTTATAAACCTGTGGCCAATGAGGTATATCAGAAATTAAATGATATTTCTATATTTGACAGAAAGAGAAGAGGTGTACAGATTAATTCTTAAGGACTTCTGGGATGTCCACAAGCTCCAGCTTGGAGGCGAACACTTGCTCTGGCCCTCACCTGCGGTGTCTCTGTCTCTCTGCAAATATAACAGCTATACAGGGGCTTCTACAGAACAAGTACTCAGAGCAAAGGTAAGCAGGGTGAATCCATATAGAGTGTCCAAAATACTACGAAGAATCCCCCTTTTCAATCTATCAGGTACCCTGAAGGAATTCACTTATCTCCCCTGATTTCACATGGAAATCACTGCAAATTAGCTCACCTCCATATTTTGATATATCATTAATTGCAGTTAATTTCTAATATCAAAGGGAACAATAATTTTCTTTCAATAAACTGAGCAAATATATTTATTAACATTAGGCTCACAGGCTTACCTTTCCATTACTGCTATCTTATGTATGCATACAAACCTATATTTAGAATTCTTAAGGCATATATGTATCTGCTATAGTTTTATTACATCTGCCCTTTCTGAAGATTCGTTAATTTAATTGTCATGATAACAATTAATTCCACTATAACGTTTGTGGGGGGAGTAATTAGGATTAGATAAAGTCATCAGGGTGGGGTTCTCATGCTTAAATACTGGTAGCTTGTATATAAGAAGAGGGAGTGATACCAGAAAACACACACACACACACACACACACACACGCATGCACGCACGCACATACAGTGTCTCATGACACATGTTGCCCTGTGTATCCCAGCACTGCTACCAAGATTATCTCACAGGTGGCCCCATGATCTTGGACTAGAGCCAAAATAAACTTCTTTATAATTTGCCAATCAGTGGTATTAAGTTATCAGCAATGGAAAACACTCTAAGGCAGTCTCAGTTAATTATACTTGCATGTCTCTGTTGATGACATTAGGTCAGAAGAGATAATATGTGAAAATTAACAAGGTGCTTGTAAATTCATCGCACTATTTTCTGTCACACAATCAATTGTTAAATCATACTCTCCCAAAGCACAGTTTTTTTTTAATTTATTGAATTTTGTGTATTTCATACAGAACATCTCAATGGATCTCAATCACCTTTACATCCCCTTCCCCTTTGACACCCTTCAACAGTCCCCTCATTGGAATTCATGCACTCTCTCATCTATGTCAAGTTGGTGTCCCCCCCTGGACATTCCTCAGTACAAGTTCAGCCACTGAGGTTTACTCAGCCTATCCTGATTCCCTCACTTTATGAAGACCAGCTTTCCCTCACCCAACAGTAATCAGCTGCCAATATTTCTCCAGCTAAGATTGGGGTCTGCTGCCCATTTCTCCAGTTACATCCTGAGTTTTGGTCTGCAAGAGTTTTCATAGGTCTTGTGCATGCAAACGCCATTGCTGTAAGTTCATATGAACAGAGTCCCAGGAGCTTAGGATTCTATTTCTATATGAACTCTCTCCCTGACTCTTACAATCTTTCTGCCCTCTCTTCCGCAATAGTCCCTGAGCCCTGAGTGAGGGAAGCTTAATATAGGAGTCCTGCCCAAGGATCCACATTCTGCAGACTCCTAATTTCCACACTTTGGACATTTGTGAACCTTTGTTTTCCTGGCCCTTTGTGGAATGAGGGAGCTTGATTGATGAAAGATAAGAGGTTCATTACTGTCTTCTTTACTCCTTGTTTCTATGCTGTGTGAGCCTTAGGTGTAGAAGTTGCATTGTAGATGTGCTGCTTAGGCTTGGGCAATTCACAGACCATGTCTATGTGTGATCAGTTGTGGAACTCTGTGATCATCTCCGTCTGGTACAAAAGAAGCTTCTTTGATGGATGGTGACTGGGATACTTGACTGCAAATCTCATGATTTCATCTTTCTTTACTGAACCAGAGTTTTTAATGTTATTATCAACCAGGCACCATTAATTAAAATGATGATAGACAGTTATTTTTAAACATTTTTTGAGTATCCTACAGATATTCAGTGAATTTCTCAGACTCAGACACTCAGCCAAGCTTCCTGAAGTTGAGGATTTTGTGCTAAAATTATCACATTGGACTGAAAGCACGTAACAATAATTAATGCATATTTTTCTTCCCATTCAGGATGATAATTTAAGTTCAATCTTAAAAATAAAAGGGTGCACAAAATTATTTAGCAAATCTTTTGTGACATGATGTTAGAAATTAATGAAAGAATGAAATGGTTTTGAAAAGATAAAATTACCATTGACAGCACAATTGTTTTGAATTGATTCACTTTAAAATCACGTGCAGTTTTAAACCAATTGGTAAAAAATTGGCTTGCCTACATTGAAATAATAATACCAATATGAGCTTATTAGATAAGTGGTTTTCAAAAAAAATAGTTCTTAATTAGGATTTTCTTCTTGGAAGCCATCTTCATTCTCATTCCTATTTCTTTAATAATGATAGTTATTTATAATTTCTCTTAATAGAAAACCAGATTTTAAATGAACATACTGATACATTTTTTTAAATCAATCCAAGCAAGAGTAGGTTAGGTAATATGTCAACTCTTTTTACAAACTCTCAGGAGCAGATTTTTATTCACATTCTTCCTACAGATGACATAAATCTCTCAGGCCTACTGAAGGGCCAGATGCTCAGTGGAAAAGGTTTTTTTGTGTTTTTTTTTTACAAGGTCTGCTCCACAGCCTGCAGTTTTAGACATAAAAATGAAAACCAGAAAAGAGCACTTCTTAAGGTTGAAAACCACAGTGTAGCTTTATAACTGCTTCCAAATACATCACTCATTTTTACCCTGGGAATATATTAGCTCTCTCACCTGCCATAATCAAAGGCACTGCATAAATGCTGATGACAAATGAGGCTAACTTCATCCCTGCATCTGTGTCATACTTCAAAGTGCAATAGGGAATAAGAAGTATCTGCATCTTTTCAGAAGGTACCTTGTAAATAACAACTTTCCCCTCTGCTCCACTCTACCCTCTCCTCTGTGCACATTTGCTGACTGTGTTGATGCACTACAGTACTATAGGCAGGAGACATGGAAGAAGGATCCTCAAGGTGGGGAGCCAGTGATTTAGGGCCGCTGAGTTGGCAGGAGCTTGCTTTAACTTTGCTTTCCATTGATCATTCTCACAGAGAGTGACTTGAGAAATATCCACATCTGTCATACTTCACTTTTCTAATCAAAGTGTCCAGGAATCCAGAAATGACAGTAGTTTAATTACATTTACTAGAAAGCAAATTATCATTCATGTGTCATTTAACCATATTTATATCATTCAAAGTAGAGTGGTGGCTTAGAGTAGTTAGGGCTAAAGAAGACTCAGGCAATATCTTCAGATAAACGTTTTTATATGTATGGAGTGTAAAAAAAAGGTTAAGAGTAGAATTGTGAACATCAGAGGTTGGGATAAAAGGGATGTGTGGTTGAAACTAACTGATCAACGAATACCAAGTTGCAGTTGTGTACAGCATGATGCTTTGGTGTATGATTTTTATAGTAGGATGTATATAGATGTAATGTTGCATACATTTCAAAAGCCTCAAAGAACTGTGGAAGTTTTAACCACAAAGAAATTATCATGTTTAATGGCATAGACATGTTCAGTGGCTTTAAGCTTTAAACAATGTATACATGCATGATACATCATGTGATCCTTGTAATATGTGCAACTTTATATTTGTAATTGTCAGCCAAAATATTTAATTTAAAAATAATAATTTAGCTGGGTGTGGTGGCACGTGCCTTTAATCCCAGCACTTGGGAGGTAGAGGCAGGCATATCTCTGTGAGTTCAAGGCCAGCCTGGTCTATATAGCGAGTTCCAGGACAGCTGGGACTACAAGGGGACCCTGTCTTGAAAAGATACTCCCACCAAAACAATAAGAAATAAATAAGATTTGTATTAGTCAG
The DNA here is from genome assembly GCA_009823505.1 of Rhizomys pruinosus. Classification (NCBI taxonomy): domain Eukaryota; kingdom Metazoa; phylum Chordata; class Mammalia; order Rodentia; family Spalacidae; genus Rhizomys; species Rhizomys pruinosus. The sequence continues at coordinate 4,445,141 of VZQC01006553.1, forward strand.
GGTTCTCTAAAGAAACAGAAGTAACAGGACGAATATATAGCTATATACAATTTATTGATTTGCTCACGTGACAGAGTTCAAGGAGTCCAACAGTAGCTGCACCACACTGGAAAGGCCGAGAAAATCCAGGAACTGCTCAGTCCGCAAGGCTGGATGTCTCAGTAGTCCCAATCCAGTGCTGAAGGCCCGAATGGACTCCAGGAGATCTGCCGGTCTCAGTACACACTGGGATCCGAAAGGTTGATCACAGCAGCAAGACGAACTCACCAGATGAGAGAGGCAAGCCGCAGGAGAAAGGAAGGGACCAGCTCCTTCTGCCTTGGCCTTAAATACTGCCTGCCGGCAGAAGGTAACGCCCACATTTAGGGTGGGCCATCCGGGTTGAGGCGGTCCAATCAGAAGACCCTTAGTCCAGTCAAGTTGACACCAAGGATTAACCATCACAAGATTGAACACTTAAAAAAATAATTTAGTTATAAATACAGCAAAGCTATATTTGATTAGAAGCTGAAAAAAGATAAATCAAAAAATTTAAAATGAACTTTTAGTAAATTCTGAGATGATGAGTGCATCAAATTTATATGCAAAGAATCATCCTCATACAAATTTATATTTGACACCAAATACTTGAAATTAATTTATATCTGATATAAAATATAGTAGCTGATCAATGACTTCATGTAGGCTATGTTTCAACTGGTCAAAATAAGGCTTTTGACAAGTTTCCTGCCTGGAGACACAAATCATTTCAACAATACGTTTTCATCAAAACCGTCAGCTATAATCACAGATGTAAAGAATCTTCCAATCTCATAAAAACGTTACAGATATTAAAGATTCCTTGCTGCTGGCAAGTTCTGATTTTGTGATTTACAGCAAATAAAGGGATAACTTGTGACTTTTTACTCTAAGAACCAAATTTAAATTTATGACATTACTTGCAGTTAATCCATATGATTTGTGTATGAAGATAACTGTGGACACATTTAACCAGAAGTTATAGTTAGAAAGGCTGTGAAAGGTTTCACCCTTGAGTTCATAGAGACTTTGATGGGGGGGTGGGAGGGGATAAGATACTTTTTAATAAATTATTGCTTAAGGGCTGGAGAGATGGCCTAGTGGTTAAGAGCACCAACCGCTCTTGCAGAGGACCCGGGTTCAATTCCCAGCACCCAGATTGCGGCTGAAAACTGTCTTTAACTCCAGTTCCAGGGGAATCCGATGCCCTCTTCTGACCTCCGCGGCACTGCATGACACGGGTGCACAGACCTACATGCAGACAGTACATTCATACACATACAAAATAAATAAAATTTTAAAAAATTACAAAAATTATTGCTTAAAATAAAGTGTATTACATTCAAGAAAATATTGTCTTAGCAATAGCAAATATGATTATTTAAACTCAGATGAAAGGCTGCAGTAATCCAACGTGTTTGTCACGAATCTGTTTCCCTTTGTTCTATCTACCCCTTTTGAGTGTGAACATTCCTGGAAGTATTTGACATTTAGATTTTTAAATATTGTCATTCTAAAGTGATTTTTTTTAGTTCAGTTTAAATTTTCATTATCTCTTAAGCTTGCATACCTTGATATTTTTCATCTCTTTCTGAAGTTCTGACAGATATAGTATTTGAGCAGACCTAATTGGAAATGAATGAGCTCATAGTTATATCTGTTATCCTTTGCTTTCCTACCTCCTTTAGCTGCCAGAATGTTCTATAAATAGTCAGTGATAACCTGTTTAGTGGGCTTACCTCATGGAACAGTGCATAAACCACTGATGATTTAACTATGTAATATACTGTCTGAAATCACAACTCAGTTGGCAAACATGTGCGCGTTTAACAGTATGCTGCTATAACATGGTTAGTCTTAAGTGAGTTTGGTTTTGTTGTCCACATTAGCATTAAAAGTTTCTGTTTATCTTTTGGTATCTGAAGATAACAGAAGGTAATAGCATTTTAGAGAACTGAGAGGCGATTAATCAGATAAGTACTATTTGTGAGGAAACTGAAGTACTTCAGTTCAAAGGTAAATAAACAATACCCTTGTTTTCTGAACTCTGTATCATTGAACACAACCTTAACCTAGAATAGGGAGTAATCACATTCTTGGTGTTAACTCAGGAAGCCATGCTGTTTCACCCCAAGAGCAGAAAACACTATCTTATTAGTAATCAGGCAAGATCTCAAAAGCTAAATCCCAAGGACCGAGTGAAAAATCACAAGAACTTCATGCTTTCCTGTCCTGAAACCACAGTTCACAGCTGTCCCTAGAATATAACAAAAACCAAGACAAGGAAAAAATAGTGAAGGAAACAGGAAAATGTAAAGCATCTGGACTTACCTTCAGGAAATACATAAAACCTGTGACTGAAAGCTAGCTCTTCTCTTCTGGTCTTTTCCACTACAATCGCTGGAATGTCACTTCAGTATGCCAAACAGGAGGAAAACAACTTTAAAAGTTACTCAGAATAGCTAACAGCTTTTATTTCCTTTCAAGATAGTGAATTATCACAGACAAAATGAGAACAAGGCTGGGGTTTGCTAACAAAAGAACAAGAATCAAAAGCCCCTGAGAAAGGTGCTCTAAAGCAGCATTGAACTGGCATGGCCCCTGGCGACAGGACAGGAGACTGCCCTGCTGTGGGGAGGGATTGTTGGAGGCTACATGAGAGGGAAATCTGGAGGGAAAAGTTCGGGTTTTCCTCCTTGTTAAGCACACAGTGGGCAGGCCTAGAGTTCCAGTGCTGAGCTTCTCAAGGAGGATCCCCCTGGGTTACTCGCAGTTAATCCATGTGGTTTACCTATGAAGATGTGCCGCATTCTTGGTTCCTTGAGGCCATCTCTTCTCTACCCTATTCTCTCTCAAACCCCAACCTTCACCTTCATAGATTACAATGGTGGTGATTGGAATGTGCTTCCTTTCAAAGCTTTTCTGAATCAGAAAATTTTAGGGAGTGAAATTCAGCCTGGGGAAATACCGGGCACACTAACAGCAAAGAGAAATAGCCTAAAGTGATTCTGTGGGGCCTTGTGCTCCACGCAGAGCCTGGCCTTCCCTGAATACTATGCTGACTGGAATAATTACTATCCACAGGAGAATTGAAGCAAAGGTTAGAGTACAGGATGTGTGTAACACCAGCTTCCTCCAAAGCAAAGCAGCAAGCTGAATAACACACACATGCAATCAGACTGGAAATCAAGATAGCCACTATTAATACACTCCAGCAAACAATACAAAGTAATTAACAAAATGAAAAATAGAAAACAAACATTAATGATAATAAGAAATACAGTAAGAAATTAATAGATGTCAGCAAAGTGTAAGATGTAAGCAAAACATGTTACACATACAGTGGCAAGGAAAAAGCTGGCCAGGAAGCAATGGAGAAAGTAGCACGAAAGACACAGCATTGGAGCTTCATGGTCTGGAAGATAAGAGAACGTCTCAGAAACAAATTCTTCCAGAAAGCTGATCAAGATACAGAAAAGATATAAGGAAGCCCATATAATCATAACAGGCACACACCTTTGATCCCAACAGAGGCAGGCAGATCTGTGTGAGATGGAGACAAGCCTAGGAAGGTCTACATTGGGAGTTCCAGGCCAGCTAGGGCTACATGGTGAAACCCTGATTAAATTATTTTTAATTTTATTTATTTCTGTATGTGTAGGAATGTACTGTCTGCATGCAGGTTTGTGCACCCGTGTCATGCAATGCCGCGGAGGTCAGAAGAGGGTGTCGGATTAACGTGGAACAGGAGTTCTCCTGGAATTGGAGTTTCAGACGGTTCTCGGCTCTCTTAACCGCTAGGCCATCTCTCCAGCCCGAGACCCTGATTAAAACAAACAAGCCAGGGGCTGGAGAGATGGCCTAGTGGTTAAGAGCGCCGACCGCTCTTACAGAGGACCTGGGTTCGATCCCCAGCACCCACATGGCGGCCGAGAACCGTCTGAAACTCCAATTCCAGGAGAACTCCAGTTCCAGGGGAGTTTGACACCCTCTTCTGACCTCCACGGCATTGCACAACACGGGTGCACAAACTTGCATGCAGACAGTACATTCATACACATACAGAAATAAATAAAAATTAAAAAAAAAATTAAAAAAAAAAACAAGCAAACAAAAACCAAAAAGGAAGAGAGGGTGCAAACATGATCTGCTGGGTAAAAGCACAGGGCTATGCAAACATGATCTGCTGGGTAAAAGCACAGCGCTGTGCAAACATGTTGACCTGAGATCAATCCCCAAGACCTACGGTAGGAAAGAACTGATTCCTGAAAGTTGTCTTCTTACCTCTGCATGCATACCATGGAACGCAGTTACACACACACACACACACACACACACACAACTATTAATAATAAGTGGGTTTTTTAATTGTAGGATTAGTAAGGTGGCTCAACAAGCCTGATGACCTGAGTTCAATTCCTGGAATCCATGTAAAAAAAAGTAGAAAGAGACCCAACTCCCCAACTCCTGAAACTTATCTTCCCTCCAAATTATCCCCATCCTCTGAACATGTGTGCATTCCCTAATCCCTCCTCCACATCGCACACACACAAACACACACTCACACACAAGAATAGAAACAAAAGGATGAAATCTGTACAATAGAGAAAGGAAGCAGAAAAATTACTGAGAAAAAATTATCTCAATAATGAACTCAAACAAGGCCCAGCAAGATGGCTCGGCATCTTGAAGTCAATCCCTAGGACACACATGGTGGAAAGATCATGGACTCCCAGGACCTCCACACACATGTCATAGCACACACACACCCACACACACACACACACACACACAAAATGAAGAAATAAATAAATAGATACAAATGTTAAAAAATTAGTGAAAAGCATAGCAGCGGTGTGGCAATCCCAGGATGAAAAAAAAAAAAACTCGTTCAATAAGAAAACATTAGGAGAAAGCATGTGTGACTATGTGTGTTGAACAATGGTAACCATTGTACCTTACATGCTTTAAGAATAACTTTCAAACTTACAGAATATTTTAGCTTTACAGGGAAAAACAGGAAACAGCAGTTTAATAGAAACAAAAGGGGAGTGTGCTGAAGCAGACAGTAAGGAAGGGGAAGTCCTAGCTGTGTTCTTCAAGAAGGGACACTCCTTCTCCTGACCTCTGAATTTTAGTTCCGGGTTTCCAGGCGTTTGATTTCAGACAGACATATCACCAGTTTCCCTGGTCCCCTCCTTACACTTGGTGGATCCTGGGGCTTTTCAGCCTCCATGAATGAATAGGTAGACTTCCACAGCAGCACCCCTGGCTTGAATGAAGACTCACCAGCACCGCCAGGGCAGGAAAAACATGTGGCCATTCGGGACAGAGTGGAGAGCTCAGAAGCCGCCCTGTATACACAGGAACTTTTACAAAAAAGGTGATAGCAGATTCATGGAAAATGACAAGTTTTCAGCCATGGTGGTCAGAGACTTCATTAATTATATGTGAAAAGCAGTTGATAAAAGTGGACTCTTTTGAGTGAAATACTCATACACTGAGTAAGTTAAATAATTAAACAAATGATATAGATAGTAGAAGACAGTAGGGATGCCTGTGCTATCAAAAGATAAAAATTTCTGAAACTGACTGCTGGGGGTTGGCGGGATACACAGGAAAGCTGATTAAACTAGCCACTTAAATTTTGTGATTGACAAAAGATATTGGGGATTAAATTGCTTGAATTATATTTATTTATTTATTTATTTATTTATTTATTTATTTATTTGTGTGTGGTGTATCTGGGTTTACGTAAAGTCAGAAGACAACTTGAGGGAGACATTTCTCTTCTTCTAACATGTAGGCTTCAGGAATTGAACTCAGGTCATCAGCCTTGGTGGCAAGTGCCTTTACCCACTAAGCCTCTAGTCAAGCCGAAGTTGAGGTAATTTCAAGATACTTTATCTACTAGACTGACATAATTAGGACTACTAGAGAGGTCAAATATTTGCTAAGTTTAGGGAATATAGAAATTTCAAATGGGGTACTGGAGAGATGGCTCAGCAGTTAAAAGCACTGGCTTCTCTTGCAGAGGGCCCTGCTTCAATTCCCAGCACTCACATGCTGGCTAACAACTCTCTGTAACTCCAATTCCAGGGGAATCCAATGCCTTCTCTGTCCTCTGAGGGCATTGAAGGACACTGGTGCACATACCTACATGGAGTTAAGTTCATACACATAAAATAAAATAATAAAATAAAATAAATAAATAAAAAAGAGAAAGTCTCCAAATGGAATAAAAACTGGTGCAGGCCTACTGGAAAACAAGCTTGAAATATTTGCTTCTATCATACAAATCCATTTTTCTGTGATCCAGCAGCTCTGGATTCTCAAAAAAAACAAACCAAAACAAAAGACAAAACAAAACAAAACAAAAAACTCAACAACTTCACAAAACATCCTGTACAGTGATTTTTACAGACACAACACTGCTTTTGCAAACAAATGGAACAGTTTGGATGCTGGTACTAGCATAGAAAATAACCAAGGAATGGTGTAATGAGTGAAAAGCTAACACAGACGTGCAAAGAGCATCATGGTGACTAGTTCCTAAAAAGGTCACGTCTACATTTAAAGAGTTAGCAAAATCTCTATTTCAATAAGTGTTATCTATACACAAAAGAAAATACATATTTTATGGTAGTTTAAACAAAGACAGTTTTTTGAGGAGAAGTGATTAAAGAATGCAGATAAAACAGACTAAATAAATAGACAAAGCAGAGGGGGCTAAAGAGATGGCTTAGTGGTTAAGAGCACTGGCTCTCAGAGAAGACCTGGGTTCGATTCCCGGCATCCACATGGTAGCTAACAACTATCTGTAACTCCAGTTCCAGGGATCCGACACACTCTTTTGACATCCTTGGGCATTGCACGATACAGGTGCACCTACCTACATGCAGTCATTACACTCATATGCATAAAATAAAACAATAATAAAATAAAGTTGTTGGGTTTTTTTTTTTCTTTTTTTTTTGGTGTTTTCAAGACAGGGTCTCGCTGTAGCTCCAGCTGTCCTGGAACTCACTCTGTAGACCAGGCTGGCCTTGAACTCACAAAGATCTGCCTGCCTCTACCTCCCAAGTGCTAGGATCAAAGGCATGTGCCACCACGCCTGGCTTAAAGTATTTTTTTAAAAAGGAAAGTGAGTTTTACACACACTGATGCTGTAGGTAGTAGCACAGTTACAAGAATTTGCATCTGCGCTTAAATATTCGTTGAATGTAAGAACAGTATAACATGATCTAAGAACTTATTCTTATCTGTCTATACCAGATTTCCCACTATTAGGTCAAACCATACTAAATTGTAATGCCTTGTAGGTCAAAATGGCCAAATACCAGCAGTTTTACTTAATTTAAATTAATAGAAAGGGGCAGCCAGGCCTGGTGGCACATGCCTTTAATCCTAGCACTCAGGAGGGAGAGGCAGGCGGATCTTTGTGAGTTCAAGGCCAACCTGGTCTACAGAATGAGTTCCAGGACAGCTGGGGCTACAGGGAGAACTTGTCTTGAAAACATCAAAAAAAAAAAAAAATTAAAAGAAAGGGGGAAATGGGTACAATCATGGTACATGGAGAAATATGAATAGCTACCGTGTAGGCAATAATATGAAATTAATCAGATTAAATTCTACACTTTCCAGCTTTAATCCTAGCACTCGGAAGGTAGCACTCGGAAGGTAGAGGCAGATAGATCTCTATGAGATTGAAGCCAGCCTGGTCTCCATAGCAAGTTCCAGGTCAGCTAGAACTACAGAGAAATCTTGTCTCAAACAACAACAAAAATTTGTCTCAAGATTCATTGAATATCATTGATTAATGGAGTTTGGATGACTAGTTTAAGATACAGGAATCAAGTTTAAGGATGTCAATCATCGGGGCTGGAGAGATGGCCTAGCGGTTAAGAGCGCCGACCGCTCTTACAGAGGACCCGGGTTCGATCCCCAGCACCCACATGGCGGCCGAGAACCGTCTGAAACTCCAATTCCAGGAGAACTCCAGCTCCAGGGGAATCCGAGACCCTCTTCTGACCTCCGCGGCATTGCACGACACGGGTGCACAAACTTGCATGCAGACAGTACATACACATATGGAAATAAAAAAAAAAAAAAAGGATGTCAATCATCAATTATACTTCCTATTTTACTAGGCCACAGGTCATGCACCTCTATTATTACGTCAGTGTGTTTTTATTATTTACAATATTTACACGAGCCAGTAAAGTATCCTCATCACTGGAAAACTTTCCAGAGTTCAAAATGTATTTAATTTGAATTAAATTCTGAAAAGTGAATTATTCAGCCACTTTTGAATCTCAAAGCCGTGAACGACGTAGTGCGTTCGTTGTTCTCATTTCCTCCCATCTGGACTCAGAACAATGATTTTCTGAAAAATATAAATTTCCTTAAATTCTCTCCAATGTGTTGTCAGGAAAATTTATTTTCAGCTAAGTTAATATGGGTTGCCCCTTATAATTACAGTTTTGGAGCTAGTATTAATGTCTTTCCAGAAAACTTGCATTATCTTTTATGCCATTGCTTACAATCTGGTTTTCCAGCCAGCAGGTAATGACTGTCCATATTGGCTAGTGTAATGACACAGGCATTGCCTCTCCTAAGAATGGGATGAAAAGCTTAAGAGCAAGATGATATTTTATTTTATTTTATTTTATTATTATTATTTTTTTTTTTTGGTCTTTTCGAGACAGGGTCTCCCTGTAGCCCCAGCTGTCCTGGAACTTGCTCTGTAGACCAGGCTGGCCTTGAACTCACAAAGATCCGCCTGCTGTTGCCTCCCGAGTGCTAGGATTAAAGGTGTGCGCCACCACGCCTGGCATGAGCAAGATGATATTTTCATTCATTGCATTGGCTAGATTTTTCTTAAGTAACTAGAAGGTCAGGAAAAACAGATGGCCAAGGACTAGCTTTATAATAAGTCAAAGTATGAACGAAAATGATGAGTTGATCCGGGAAAAGACACAGCCTTGGTGATCTTCAGTGAATTAAGCTGTTTCCGGCTCATTTTTGAACTTGCACCTATTAAATGAAAAATCTCTGCTTGCAGCGATAAAAAGATGCAATGTTTGTTCAAAGGGATTTGATAACCATAAAGGTCAGAGAATGGCAGTCCAACCCGTTTTACTTATCTTCAGCAAACTCTATGGAAATAACAGTTTCAATCAAATCTTTACCTTTAGGGTGAAGCGTTTCTTCTTTGGTGGGCTCCACACGGTACCAGTTGAATGAATGAATGCACGCAAAGGCGTTAAGGAGGTCACCAAAACATATGCTTTGAGAATCACAGACAGCTCTTCAGCTCTGAAGATTGCTTCATATGGAACAATGACTGTTGTCCGGTTCCTAAAAAAAAACAAAACAATATAGCTAGTACTGCATTTAGAACTTAGCACACAACGGTGAACTACCTAAAGGCCCTTCCTTAGTGCCCAGCCTGTGGGGTAGGTTTCCTAACAATATTTCGACTGTGGATTATTGTCACCACCAGGGGGTGCACGGGTACAGAAGAAGAGATCAGATTTTAAGAGTCTCTCTCCGGGAAATTTAATCGAATAATCTCCCCCCGCAAAAGAAAACAGTACTTTCAATAAGGTTTGAAGATTTCTAAGAATTCAATTAGTCATACTCCCTGTGACCTCAAATTCAGGGCACTGTCACAACAGAAGTGAATAAATGCGTTTAGGAGCATTGAAGCGCTGTGCTGGATAGCTTTGGTGTCAACTTGACACACCTGGGTTGAGGGAGCCTCGGTTGGGGAATTGGCTCCATTGGATTGGCCTGTGGCCACATCTGTGGTGTATTGTCTTGATTGTTGAGCAGTGACAGTATAAGAAGGCAGGCTGGGCATGAGCCAGAGAGCAAGCCAGGAGCAAGCCAGTGGACAGCATTCCTCCATGGCCTGTGCTTCAGCTCCTGCCTCCAGGTTCCTGCCCTGAGTTCTTACCTTGGGCTCCCTGAGTGATCAACTGTGACCCAGGAGATGTAAGCTGAATAAACCCTTTCCTCCCCAAGTTGGTGTCGGTCAGAGTGTTTTGTCACAGCAATGGAAGACAAACTAG